>OZ021726.1:14282407-14632407 GCA_963978545.1 Linyphia triangularis
CCTCTTTGATAATCAATATTTTGGAATGTATTAATACTAGAGGTCGGAAATATCGATCAAAATAAATATCGATACTATATAGTTGCAAAGAAAAAACTATCGATAAAATATCGATACATAATTTATTGGACTTTCAATTTCGCCAGAAGTGGAAGTATTTCGGGGCAAATTTCTACTTTTCAAGAATTCATGCCAAAATTTTGTTTTAATAAATAAATTATAATTTTTTTTTAGTGAATAAATTATGTTATCAATCAGAATAAATAAAATACATTTGGCTGTCAATGCATAAATTCGCATTTATTTTTAAAGAAAAAATTTTGAAAAGTAGTTTTTCGCAAATTTTTGATAAAGATGTTTTTAATATTTAAAATTAAATGAAAATTCCAGGCACAAATTATTGGCAACAGAAAGGCGCTATGTTGATGATAACTAATAAATGATCTAATCTTTCTATTACATTACGTTTTCTTTTTGGTTAGGGTGCCATTTGAACTGTCTCTCAGCCAAGACCAAACTTTAGATTTGAAGTTTTCGAAAAGGGAATAAAGAAAATCGAAAAAACACATGGACCTACAAAACGATCATCAAAAAACTAAAAATGTTTGAAAATATCGATATATCAGTGACTTGTATCGATATTTTTTTTAAAAATATCGTCGTATCGATATATAGCCGAACTCTAATTAATACATATTATTCGAAAATCTATGGCATTTTATGTCTTATTTGTAAATTTTGACCAAATAGTGACTATTTTGTTATTTTAATAATATCATTGATTAGAAAGTATTGGAAGCAGTTCTTGAGGAGATAAAAGATTAGTAAACTAGTCAACTGCATTCTTCTGGTTGGTTGTTTTCAGATTATCTGGCGTCGTCAGCAACACGAGGGCTATAATGCGCCGAAACATTCGTCATTAGACAAGCCAACATACATTTACAAACACCCATGCCGCAACCTCGCGGTCTAGAAGCTAGCACGCTAACCACTATACCGTTTGGTCGGCCTGCATTCTTCTGACATGGAGACTTTATAACTGGTTTTGTGTTCAATTAAACAGCGGTTCGGCAATTATTATTCTATAAGTGAATTTAAATTAGGGAAATATTTGGAAATATAGGTTTACAATTTAGTTTGTTAATTCAAGGTCTATTAGGTTTTTAAAATGTAATAATGCTTAAACAGGGTGCCCACTCAAATCCCAGAATGAAAATCAATGACTTTTCAATGACTTTTAAGGACCTAATTAATGTTTTTAAGGTCCTTTGAAAATTTGTTTTCAGGCATCATGTCTATACATAAATTTTTAATAAAGTATATTCTGCCAAAAATGTCACAAATTGGTGGTTGCGTAATATAAATATGTCGGAAAATTCTGATAACGGTGCTGATACGTGGAGGTCACGAGGGGATAGCAAGTCCGAGTTGTATTTTTATAAATTTTGCAGTTGGCCACACAACATCTGCAAAAATTAAGGACTTTTAGAGACCTCTAAGCATTTTCAAGCACTTTCAAGGCCTTGAAAACCAGTTCAAAAATATTAAGGGGGTCCAGTACCGAAATTTCTTCAAAAATCCCAAATTTTTTTCTGATTTAAAAAAATAGTTAAGGGTTATTATTTATGAACAATTTTTACTTTAGTCAATTCGGATAAACGTCTTCTTTGTATTTGTATCCCATTCACGTTGTATGATCTTTAACATTTGCTCTGTGTCACTGTCCATGGCTTCAAACGTTTTTCTGGCCAGCATCTAATGAAAACTGTATTACTAACTTAACATTCTCTAGGTTACAAAGGAGAAATATATCTAATCTGATGTATATTAAAAACTTAAGGGGGTATGGTACCGAAATTTCTTCAAAAATCCCAAATTTTTTTTCTGATTTTAAAAAATAGTTCATACATTCCTGAAGAGAATGAGGTTTTTATCTTATTCCTCCGGTGATTAGAACGCCACAAAATTACCTGTGATTTAAACATCACTAATGGGCGTAACACCTTGAAGCGTCTGCTTAAAGTTCGTTTTTCGAGCACTAGTGTTTTTTACAGATGTTACATATTCAAATCGATGCATCTCCAGAACCATTAACAATTGGCTATTCAAATTTGTGGAGCATTTAATTTATATAGTTTTAAATATTTTGTCTTCACAGAATTTTATTTTTTTAATTCTGTTTTAAAATATAACATTTAGCGTAAAAGATAATATAAAAAAAAAGCAAAAATTTCAATATTTTAACTTTGAGAATTTTTTTTAATTCACCTATCAAAATTCTGTGAGGACAAAATTTTCTTTATATAATTATGTATTACAGAAAGCTTTCACCTTGAAATTTTTTTTATTTTTTCTTGACTTGTATCAAAATACGCAAATATCCATTATTACGGATTTTTCTTGGTTTTTAATTTTTTTTAAATAACTAAACACAATATTTAAAAAAACATTATCTCAAATATATATAAATAGTATCTCATACTTAAGATAAAATTTTGACATAAAAATGTACATAAAGTTTTTTTTATTTTCGGTACCGGACCCCCTTAAGCACTTTTAATGACTTTCAATGACCGTGGGAACCCTGTTAAATAAATGGGAGCATCAAAGATTTTTTTAATGCGTACTTTAAGAAAATACATTATTCGGCCTATTATCTGTTGATGCACGGAACATTCTTTATTTCCTTGAAATAAAATTTGAGTATCGAAATTTTAATGAATTTTTTAGTAATGTTTTTGATTTCCATAATGCTATTTGTCAACTGTTCCGTAGCAATCACGATAACATATCTCTGTACCCTGAAACAAGAAGCAATTTCTTTATATAGGGTAAGCAGAAAGTCTTGCATTGGTAAAAAGTTATGTAAACTAGACTGTATCATTGGTATACAGTTATTTTGGAAATAATAAGTGCATCACTTAAGGGGGTGCGGTACCGAAAATAAAAAAAAAACTTTATTTATGTACATTTTTACGTCAAAAATTTATTTTATATATGAGATACTATTTATATATCTTTGAGAAAATGTTTTTTTAAATATTGTGTTTTCTTATTTAAAAAAAAATTTAAAAACCAAGAAAAATCTATAATAATTGATGTTTGCGTATTTTGATATAAGTCAAGAAAAAATAAAAAAAAAATTCAAAGTGAAAGCTTTCTGTAATACATAATTATATAAAGAAAATTTTGTCTTCACAGAATTTTGATAGGTAAACTAAAAAAAATTAAAAAAATTCTAAAAGTTAAAATATTGAAATTTTTGCTTTTTTTTTATGTTATCTTTTACGCTAAAAATTATATTTTAAAACAGAATTAAAAAAATAAAATTCTGAGAAGACAAAATATTTAAAACTATATAATTTAAATGCTCCAAAAATTTGAATAGCCAATTGTTAATGGTTCTGGAGATATATTGATTTGAATATGTAACATCTGTAAAAAACACTAGTGCTCGAAAAACGAACTTTAAGCAGACGCTTCAAGGCGTTACGCCCATTAGTGATGTTTAAATCACAGGTAATTTTGTGGCGTTCTAATCACCGGAGGAATAAGATAAAAACATCATTCTTTTCAGGAATGTATGAACTATTTTTTAAAATCAGAAAAAAAATTTGGGATTTTTGAAGAAATTTCGGTACCATACCCCCTTAAGTTTTTAATATACATCAGATTAGATATATTTCTCCTTTGTAACCTAGAGAATGTTAAGTTAGTAATACAGTTTTCATTAGATGCTGGCCAGAAAAACGTTTAAAGCCATGGACAGTGACACAGAGCAAATGTTAAAGATCATACAACGTGAATGGGATACAAATACAAAGAAGACGTTTATCCGAATTGACTAAAGTAAAAATTGTTCATAAATAATAACCCTTAATAAACCCTCTTAGAGTTAGCCCCCCCCCCCCCCAAATATCTATCAGTATAATAATATTTTGCATGTTTATTTTAAAATCAAGGCAAAACTTTCTAGCCGCCTTGTTAAGTCAGTTTTGATGAACAAATCATTGAAAAATGTTACCAAAATTTGTGTAGTTGGTTGGTTGGTTGTTTTCAGATTATCTGGCGCCGTCAGCAACACGAGGGCTATAATGCGCCGAAACATTCGTCATTAGACAAGACAACATACATTTACAAACACTCATGCCTAACACGGGACTCAAACCCGCAACCTCGCGGTCTAGACCAAAATTTGTGTAATATTTAGTAATTGAAAAGATCTAAAGTAACCCAGTGACTATGACATCCATGACTTTGATTGTTATAGCCATTAAAGCAGATAAATACAAAAAAAAAAAAAATTGATAATTTTGTAAGTTTTGGTCTTCTTGTTTCATGATAGAGACGTAATCTCGATGACAAATTCCTAAGCGATCTAAGATACAGGTGTTTATTTCTTTCTAGTCAAGAAATCAAAATTTTCTTCCAAAATCATTTAAATGACACTTAAAGCACTTAATTTTCTAACAGCTCATTACAATAGCTATTAAGCTTGCATTTCAAATTTGAAAGTACTAAAAATCTTTTAGTCCATGTATTAGCTTCTTAGGAATGTAACAAAAGTGTTGTAGAAGAGTGATACTAGTAAAAGTGTTATGAGTAAATTATACACACCTGGTCCGATGGCAAAGAAGACAACGAAGGACAAAGTGCTAACCACAGCCAGATAAGTCACCCACTCATACAGGAACTGAAACGAACATATTCATCATTTGGATGCAAGCAGATTAAAAAAAAGGGACTTTGAAATGAATATAATAAACTGTGCATTTGATTTGAATGACTAAAAAAAAAAATCAATCCACAAAAATATTTCGATTATAAATCCTTTATATGTATTGACAAATGTTACGGGCAATGGGCAATTTCCGCAATTTTTTTTATCATTATTATTTTTATTTTTTTTATTCAATTCTAAATGTTTCGAAAAGGCCATAAACATACAAATTTCTGCTCACTTTGCTTTCTCTCTCTCTTTTTTTTTTAAATTTGCAACTTAAAATCGCTGGTTTATTTTAGCGGGAAAAACGACTCATTCAGCTCAAAACTAATATGACGTCACTTGTTCCGAACTTGGCTTGAAACGCCGCAGCGAAAACCAGTTTGCAAATCACGCCAACCGGCACGGAATATGGCAATTGTCAAAATAACTCGCACTTTGGTGGCAGAAACCTCACGATAACCATAGAGACGGACGGAAGTTTTGACGCCACAGAAGAAAAAAAAATGTAGCGTTTTTATCGGACTGCAATCTAATGAGGATTTCGAGCATTTTCTTTTCTTGATATTTAAATAACTAACTTTTTTAAAGAACTTTTGTTTGAATATTTGGAATCAGAAAGAAATTCCTTATAAATATAAACTAATTTCACTCGTTTTTAAAGATTGCGGGAATTGCCCATTTCAACTTAATTAAGTGAATTTGAACTCAGATCGGCTTTTCATATCGTTCTACCACTAAAAAGAACTCCATCTATTCCGTACCAATGACTAATCCCCCCCCCCCCATCTCCCTTAAAACTTGATAGAATGCACTGAACTTCTCAGATCGTAGAAGCTCACTTAGAAGAGTTTAGAGCTTTGTTAACCCTTTGCACTCCAGAGGCGACTCTCACTCACCACATGACTTGATGCCGCAACTTGAGAGGACCACTAGGTTTGATGCGGAAATTCGATGCAAGGCCAATGACTGTGTTTAGTTTCTTTGAAGCGGATCTGTAACCGTGTACCAGCCAATAATGGCGGGAAACGTCTCGAGTTGCTGGTCCCTCCGCGCGTAAAAAGGCCTGGTGTGCAAATGGTTAACTCCGCGATCGAGAGAAAGATTTTCATCGGGTGCCGGTGTTAAAAAATCCAGCTAATACGAGCATAAAATAGAAAGCATGCCTGCATTTGACATACCCACCACTTGATGAATGCATTGAACTTTGACTTAAGTAATTTGCAACACAATTTGCTTCGATTATTTCAATATTAATATATGGTCATTCTTAACCCTAATACTAAATGTATTGTTACCAAGACGACACAGACACATACTATTAAGGTAGGAGTCTGGTAACTTGAAACGTTTTTTTTTCGGTCTTTATCGGGATTTTTTTTTTTTTTTTTTTAGGGAAAATAAAATTCTATGGTTTTGTTTTTTTAGTATGTTATTATTAGCATATAATGAAATAAAAAAATACTTTTGACTTAATTTTACAACGTTTTATTATTATTATTATTATTATAGATCAAAGTAGACGCCTTAAAAAAAGACGTACGTGGCTAGCCCGGGTGATTTAGGCACTTAAGGTATACATATACAATTGAGATGATTTTCTTTAATTTTTAGGTTATCATTTCAATTTTTTTGGCAGTATATCATAATTAAAAATGATGCATTTTTATTTATAAACTTTTTTTTTCCCGTCGATTTTTTAATCAGCTAATTGCAATTAAAGTGACTAATTAGGACATTATTAGAACATACATAAATAAACTTGTAATTAACTTAGAGGTATTATTTTTATTGCAAATAAGAGATATTATATTGACGCATATTCCTATGGAGAATTTTCAATTTGGCTTCGATATTTATTTAATTATAAGTTTTTGAATAAAAAGTAAAAAAAAACCACATAGTTTTCAACAAAAAATTGAGATTAAAATATGCATATAAAATGTGTTTTTAACATTATATATTAGATTCTCCATAGAAAACGCATTCACAACTATTGTATACAAAACAAAATTAGAATTTTGAAAATAGGACCATTTATTATGAAGTTATGACCGTTGACGTAAAGTCATATAACACCAAAATGTCATTCTTCAGAAAACGCGTTAAAAGTTTACTACGCTAATAAACGTGATACAAAACAGGTTCACAAAACCTACTGTAATTTAAAAAGTAATTTGAGTCTCAGAAAGAAAATGGCATCATTTTAATGGTAATGAATTCGGGAATATTTTAAAACCGAAAAACAAAAACGCAGACTTGAGTCAAATTTCGCAATTCCTAATGTATATGTATACCTCAAGTTACCAAACTACTACTTTAACAGGGTTCCCACTCAAATCACAGAATGAAAATCAATGACTTTTCAATGACTTTTAAGGACCTAATTAATGTTTTTAAGGACCTATGAAAATTCGTTTTCAGGCATCATATCTATATTTAAATTTTTAATAAAGTATATTCTACCAAAAAAGTTAAAGTTAGCGGATGCGCAATACAAATATGTCGGAAATTTTGATACGGTGCAGATAAGTGGCGGTCACGCGGGAATAGCAAGTCCAAGTTATATTTTTATAAATTTTGCTGTTGGACACACAACATTGGCAAAAAATTAAGGACCTCTCAGCTTTTTCAAGCTCTTTCAAGGCCTTGAAAACAAGTTAAAAAATATTAATCACTTTTAATGACTTTCAATGACCGTGGGAACCCTGTTTAATGGCTGCTTGCCTTGAGCATATCACAAACAGAAACCCCATCCCTTATATTTGGCCCTTACATCCATTGATATAAAAGCAATGAATGTGGTATTTCAGACGAGAAAAGAAGTTAAAATGGTGAACTCTGATGTACCTTGACGAGCAGCGAGATGGTGATGAAGATGCTGCAGATGAACATCCCTCCTAGTCCGTAGAGATGGAGCGTCCTCCTCCCTGCTCTGTCCATCAGTGGAATGGAGACTATGGTCATCACCACCATGATCACTCCGACCCCCATGGTGGCGTAGTGGGAGACAGCCTCGGAGAGACCCGCGTTCATGAACAAGCTGGTCGAGTAGTAGAACACCTGAAGAGACACAAGAGTGTTGGTTTCATACATCATTAAGCTTTTAATTTCTCTGAATGACTAATGGTTAGATGGTTGTATTAGAGTTAATAGTAACATAGAATACCCCCATGACAAATCTGAGAAACGATTCAAAATTTTATTTTCTGTATTTATGGTCGAGTAGTTGAACACCTGAAGAGACACAAAGAGTGTTGGTTTCACACATCATTCAGCTTTTAATTTCTCTGAATGACTAATGGTTAGATGGTTGTATTAGAGTTAATAGTAACATAGAATACCCCCATGACAAATCTGAGAAATGATTCAAAATTTTATTTTCTGTATTTATGTAAAACTGGTCGAGTAATTGAACACCTGAAGAGACACAAAGAGTGTTGGTTTCACACATCATTAAGCTTTTAATTTCTCTGAATGACTAATGGTTAGATGGTTGTATTAGAGTTAATAGTAACATAGAATACCACATGGCAAATCTGAGAATCGATTCGAAATTTTATTTTATGTATTTATGTAAAACAGTGCTTTGACAAGTAGCCAATCAAATGCCTTTGAATCCCTTTTCAAAACGTGATCGATTTGATCATGATGGGAGCTTCTTACCTTGTTCAGTAAAATAGTTTTAAATTACTCTGCTGTTTTTTGTGTGACACAATACTTCTCACTTCTGTACCGCACTTTAAAAGTCTGTATAGCAGTACTTTTCTGGATCGCAGAGCTAAAAAACCCTATCAATGCAAGTTCTCTTCATATTTAAAGAAACATGAAATACCTCTCTATTAGATTTCTTGGTTTGAATGCTCAACGACCTATTTTTTTGCACAATTATTCAAGGACTTACAGTTTAACGTGAATACCGAACCACAACGACGTGTCCCATCTTGAGTATGCAAAATATGACAGCTAACTACACAGTCATTAGGTAAGATGATAGGGATTTGTAGTTTAACTCTTTGTACCAGACCAATTCATTATTATATATGTTAAATGGTACAACTGAGACTTTTTTTTAAAAATGAAATGACGATATTTTTGGTCGCTCACCCTTGGTCTGTTGGTAAAATTATAAGCATTTAAAAAATAGCTGTCATGGAAGGATAAATTCGAAAAATTTAAGCTATTGATTACATTTTTCTACCAGATCTTATCTTGAGTAATATTACTTGATAAATATCAAGTGTACGTAGCAGTTGTAATGAGCGAATGAATGTCTTTTTTGTAAGTGCTATGCTATACTGCTATAATAATGGGTTTTTGGTGGGGCCAGCTCGAAGGCACTGTTCCATCAATCGAAATGGAGCCCGAAGGGCGAGTATTCAATTTTATAAATCTAAATGGCACAGTAAACAGTTAAAATAAAAATAATAAAAAGAGACGGACGTGACAAAACAGAACGGACATTACAAGTTAATGCGAATGAATGAGATTAAATGTGGTAATATACGCGGCACCAGGTTGAATAATTTTAAACTCCGGCATGACTGGGGAATAACTGTATACAATATATTTAAAATTAGCAGTGACATCAAAGCTATATAAAATGAGGAAAGGTAATTTAATATGCGGCGCAGGTTAAATAATTTTAAACTCCAGAATGCCTGGGGAATAACTACCTACAAAAGATCAAGTATTAGGCAATGACTAACAAGCTATTTATTAAATTTCTTAGCCAGAGGGGCATCAGACAAATTGAATGCGGCGTATGGGTGGTACCTTGCATCTTC
This sequence comes from Linyphia triangularis, assembly GCA_963978545.1. NCBI lineage: Eukaryota > Metazoa > Arthropoda > Arachnida > Araneae > Linyphiidae > Linyphia > Linyphia triangularis. The sequence goes on from OZ021726.1 coordinate 14,291,918, forward strand.
TTTAACAATTTCATAGTTCAAACAGTTTCTAATAACAGGATCTGCTTTTAAGGCCTTCTTAAAGAATGTGATATTTAAGTTGGGATTTGCAAGTCCCTATGGATAAGGTCATTTCTAACGTATCTTTTATTTTGTAAGTGAAACAGAGGAAGAAGATAGGGAAACGGTCGTTGATGAGCGTTGCTTAAGGAAATAGAATTCTATGCTGAAGGCATTCGTTTTTCAACTTTTTACACCTTTAAAACATTTTTACATGAATTTCGTGGGTGGGGATGTTTAGAACACCTTAAGAGGTATTACCATAGCGATTTTGAACAAAATCATTAAAGCCGTTTTTTAGCAATTACTGAAAAACATGATTTTGTCATATTTTCACGTTTAGCAATGCTCATATTGACGAAAACCTTAATGGCAGGTCCCATGGCCCCCACTAATCCATACGCCAAATTTGAACATCGTAAGTAAATTCGTTCGGGAATTATGTTGACCGCGAACACATAGACAGACATTTTTTGTTGACCACACTTTTGAAGTCAAGATATTCCAAAAAGTTGAAATTTAATTATATTTTAAGACCTCCATTGAGCACAAAGATTTTATTTAACTCCAAACAATAATTTTTTTTGAAATAAATTAGAATTTTGCCGGTAAACGCAGAAACAGTTTTTTTTTTTTTTGATTTTCCAAAAGTTGCTCCCACTTGACTTATCTGGTTTCTAAAACAAATTTTCATTTTGGCTTGGCGCCAACTGGTAACTGCGAAAGAGTACCTTAGCATTTATATTTTAACTTAATTTTATTATTATTTATATTCTATTTTTTTATTTGCCATGTTCTTGACTTTTGCAATGTTTCTGATCTCTAAATGAAAAATAAAAAAAATCGCCAAATGCTCTGTACTACATCTGTACCACTTTTTCTTCAATGTAACCTTCTATGCCTTTTAAAGGGTCCCCAACAGCACGGGGACACATCGCTAGTATCATGGGCGTAGCCATGAAGGTTCAAGAGGGGGGGGGGGTGCATTTGCAGCCCCCTGGATTTCGAAAAAATTAAAAATAATGTGGTAAAAAAATGGTGTTATTCACTGAAAACTGAAGTTTAATATAGGTTTTTGAATATTCAATGGATTAGAAATTTTAACAAATATCTATTAATTAAATTTTAATTAATATATTCAGTGGAAACATCAAGTTTAAAAGTAAAAATTAACCGTTTTACACCCCCTTAGGTACCATATGCACTCAGTAGAAAATAATTCTGCCTGCGTTTATGGCTAGTATTACATAAAACAAAAATATAACTACTAGAATCATCATAATTTTGCAATTTCTAATTTGTGGTCGGAAATATCGATCTAAATAAATATCGATACTATATCGTTGCATAGGAAAAAATATCGATACATCGATACATGATTTTTTTTTTATTTGAGTTTCAATTTTGCGAGTTTTTTTTGGGCCAATTTCTACTTTTCATGAATTCATGCCAAAATTGTTTTAGTAAATAAATTATAAAAATTGTTTTTATAAATAAATTATGAAAATAGTTTTTATAAATAAATTATAAAAATTGTTTTTATAAATAAATTATAAAAATTGTTCTTATAAATAAATTATAATTTTTTTTTATAAATAAATTATATTATCAATCAGAATAAATAAAATACGTTTGGATGGTAATGTATAAATTCACATTTATTTTTAAAGAAGAAATTTTGAAAAGTAGTTTACCGCATATTTTGCTGACAGAGATGTTTTTAATATTTAAAATTAGATGCAAATTCCAGGCACTCGTTGGCAACAGAAAGACGCTATGTTAATGACTACTAATAAATGATCTTATCTTTCCATTACATTATGTTATCTTTTTGGTTAGGGTGCCATTTTAACTGTCTCTCAGTCAAGTCCAAACTTTAGTTTTGAAGTTGTTGAAAAGGGAATAAAGAAAATCAAAAAAAAAAAAACACATGAAACTAAAGAACGATCATCAAAAAACTAAAATGTTTGAAAATATAGATATTTCGGTGACTTGAATCGATATCTTTACTATCGATAAAAATTTCGTCGTATCGATATATTGCCGACCTCTAATTCTAATACATTTACGAGATGAAAGAGCGAAAATGTTCCTTGCATCATTCAGAGAATTGTCCAAACACATTTTTCAAGTGTGTCGACAAACTACTTAAGAGTACTTAAAATTAAAAAGTACTTAAAACTTCGGATGTTATCTTAAAAAAAAAGCTAGAAACTTTCTGGTCACCTACTCGTAAATTCTGAGATAACATAAGTCAGCGGTATTAAACCATTCCACTTACGACCCCAAAATACCGCCCGAATACTTCTATAATGAAAACCGAATAATTAACAAACTTAATTCTCGATTAATCAAGTTGATGATACACTTTCAGAAAGGGGAAAGAAAAAAAAAGAAGTTTGTTTTTTAAAAAAAACCTACAAAACAAAAACCTGAAAAGAGGTTCTTGAACGGAATTAATTATGTTGAAGGAGCATTGTCATGATGATTGTCGCAAAAAGAAAAATCCACAAAAGCTTTGGGTGTAATTAAAATTGTTGTCGTAATGGGATTGGGAAATATTTATACAGCACGGACAAAAAAAAAAGAAGTTTTGCTTGAATAAAAATGGTTACTTGGTTAATCTAGATAATTAGAAAATTCGAAGAAGTTAATAAGATGGGTAGGGTGGGAAAGAATTCACCAATTGTAATTTTAAGAAGGATTAAAAATTCGGAAATGCTGTCAAGTCCCTTCCCTGGTCGAAGGAAGATGATGTTGGATCAAATAGGAATGCGATATTAAAAAAGAAAAATTATGTTTTGAATCGTAATTTAAAACAAGACTCGATTTGATGAAAACGGCGACTGTTCAAAACACGAGAATTGTAATAAATACGAACTCATTGCTAAATAAATTAGTTGATGTATTCAGATGTGAAATTAAAATACATGAGACATATTTAAATTATGTTTTTGCATTGTTTTGAAAGACTATTGCAAATGCGATTGCACATAAACACCCAGGGGACTCGCATACAATATCAGTTTATTTCGAATTTTGAATGAAAGAAATATGTAGAAATGGTTTTAGATTTGCAAGAAAAAAAAAATTCCCTTTTTAAAATGGTTACTTAAATTTTAAAATACGAATCGCTGGGTTATATAGATATTACTTTCAATTTTCAATGAAGATCTTAAATTCTTTCAGAAAATTAAGTTTTTTTTTTTTTTTTCATTTCTGCACGTTTTTGAAAAACCTCAAGTTAATATAAAGGATTTAAAAAGGAAGTACCTTGCTAAGTAATAGTTTTGGAAAACAGAGCTTTTTGTAAATATTAAACCGAATATAAGTTCTAAATTAAGTTGTCTTAATAGAGACTGAATACCGGAATGAGAGTTCTGGCGACTTTTTTGTTTTATTGAAACCCCTAATAATGACATGAAAAACCTGCAAGAAGGTTATTCAAAAACTAGCTGCGTGTTCTCACGTTGCACAAGACCCATCAATGCGTAGAGATCATAGCTTTTCACGCTTCGCTCTCTAAAAATGTTCATTTCCATGCAAACATAGAGTAAAAATTTCGACAATTTTCCCCGCTAATACAACCACTCCTACCTAAGAGAAACAAAGAATTTCTGTTTACTCCGTTAACATCCCCATCCCCTTAGATAAACAAATGCGAGGCTGTTTAAATAAGGATGGCGAATTAGACACTGGGATGATTCTATGCTCCATGCTGCCAATTGGCGGGAGTTTTGGGTGATACGACGTGAGATGAGGAGTGGTAATCTGAAAGGAAGAGCTGGGTAAAGCAGTCTTCACTCGGATGTTGGCGGAATAGTGATCAGATTTTTTTTTTTAAATACCAAAACTTATATTCCCAAACCAAGTTACGGGGGTCTCCGAAACTAGTTAGATATAAGCACTGAGTAGCCAAATTATTATGGCCACCCTCTCAATACAATGTTGGGCAACCTTTTGGACTTAATACTGCATGAATTCTTCTTAACATGGATTCTATGACATATTGGTAGGTGGTATAAGGAATTTGAGACCATATTTGATGAACTGCACTATCTAATTCCTTAAGATTTGATGCTACTGGATTCAACTGCCTGATGCTCCATTCGATTTTATACCACACATTCTCAATTGGATTGATATTTGGTGATTGTGCAGGCCATTGAAGCCTGGTAAATTCCCCATCATGCTCTTCGAACCATCTGAGGACAATGCTAACTGTATGACAAGGAGCATTGTCTTGCTGGAAGCATTCCTCCCTGGAAGGGTTCATTAACATAACAGGGAGTATACTTCACCTGCGACGACATTTAAACAACCTTGGGCAATCAGACGTTGTTTCACAGGAATCAGCGGACCCATACAATGCCAAGAAAACATCTCCTTAACCCTAATATTGCCTCCACCAGCTTCAGTGTTGTGTAAATGCAGTTGGGGTGTGGGGTCCATGCTTTCGCCCCGTTTTCTCCATATTCGCACAATGCCATCTGCATGGTGAAATTGAAAACACAATTCATCGTGCCATATTACCCTTTCCCACTAATCTATTGTCCAATCATTGTGCTCTTTTTGCGAAGTTTGCTCTTGCTTAAGGCAGACAATAGAGGCTTTCGAACAGGTCGTCGGCTTCGATAGTCAATACGATATAAAGTGCAGGGGTTCTTCGATTAAGATTTCCCGCTATTTGACATAGTGTTGCTCTTCTGTTGAAGATCTTTGGTAAATCTCCTTTCAGATCGAACATTTAGTTGCCAGTGACGACCACAAGCCTGACCGATTTTCTTCTTGGTAGTCCACTCTCTAAAAATTGATAAGTCTGCTCTAGAACATTTCGCAAGTGCAGCCGTTTAGCTGATACTGGTTCCGACGCTTCGATCGCCTGCAATCATCCCGAATTCAAACTCAGTTAAAACACGTTTTTATTCATATCGTCGCAATCAACACAGTGCAATTGATGGTGCACTTATCCTGTATTCCTTTTTAATAGCTATCTCTTCCTTTAGCGGCAAGCCGACCAAACGGTATGGTGGTTAGCGTGCTAGTTTCTAGACCGCGAGGTTGCGGGTTCCGAGTCTCGTGTTGGCATGGGTGTTTGTAAATGTATGTTGGCTTGTCTAATGACGAATGTTTCGGCGCATTATAGTCCTCGTGTTGCTGACGGCGCCAGATAATCTGAATACAACCAACCTTTAGCGGCAACACTGTGACGTAATAGCTCATTTGCATAAATCTGTCAAGTGGTCATAATAAAGTGGCCGCTCAGTGTATACATGCACCAAAGGATCTTGGATTCAATTTTTAATTTTTTGTCGACACATTTTTTTTTAACACTCTAATAATAAAAATCATGTATACTCGAAAGAAAGCATATGCGCATCATTTATTTTTAATTTGCTCCATTATGTGGGACATCATCATGCAATTTGTGGTTACCTTGTACAGTCAAACCCCGTTAACGCGAAGTCGATGGGGTCGTTGAAATTGTTCGCGTTAGCCGAATTTCGTGTTAAACGAATAAATTAACTATAAGTTTTAAGTACGGGGAACTGCTTTTACCTCGTGTTAAACGGGATTTCATGTTAATCGATTTCACGTTAACGGGGTTTGAATGTTTATTACTACTGGATGGTGATATTTTTGTTGTTTTATCACCTTTTCTACTTTGATACAAAAACCAAAATTGATAAATGATATACTAATTTAAAGGCTACGATTTCTGATTCAGAGGAATTGTTTATTTAAATTTGCACATTGCATTACTTGTATAAAAAAATTGATTAAAAATAAAGAAAAAAAGAAAAAAAAAAGAAGAAGTTGTGATATTATACAGTAGACGGCAGCACAATAACAAAAGAGAAAATTCCAATTCAAGCATGTTGGGAAAACTTAACCCTTTGCCCTCCAGTGGCGCCTCTCAAGCGCCACACGATTGGATGCCAAACCACGAGAGGACCATTACGTGTGATGCGGAAATTCGATGCAAGGCCAATGACTGTGTTTAGTTTCTATGAAGCAAATCCATAAACACCAGCCGAACCTAAAATGTCTCGAGTTGCTGATTCCTCTGCGAGAAAAAGGCCTGGAGTGCGAAGGGTTAAAAAATAACATTTCTTTGTAATAGAAAATATCCAACTCTGATGAGCTTCCAAAAAAGTCATTCCTTTAAGTAATTCAAAAACGCAGGCCGCACAGACTCACTAATATTTATAAATTACCTAATTAAATTACTAATATTTATAACACTGGTGAAATGTTGGCCAGATGGACGCGATCCATCATGGAATAGTTTTCGGCTGTACTTTTCTACCGATTTAATATTAAACGATACTGATTTTAAGCCGTTGGAATGGCGCCTGTCCTCATTTGAGTAATTCCAACTTTGCATGTCAAATTGCGGCAGGTCTGACGGTATTATGAAAAGTTCTGCCAGATAACAATATCTAATGCACCACACCAGACGGTTCATAGGATGTAAATTCCGCCACAAAGAGACTAATGATCAAAGAAGTCACACTGTTTTCAGTCAAGGTATTGCACCCAGGTAAATATATACAAGAATTTCCTTTCTATAAGCTCTTTATGTATAGACGAGACTGTCTGAATATCTTCCAACAGTAATTTTTACCGTTAGGCACCTTTCGAGTACACCTTACATTATAGATTGAGAGGCGACTGCAATTTTTGGACCCCATCGAACATCATTCAGAATTTTTTATAGAAATTGGAGAAAAGTGAGTAGATTACGAATCCACTGGTCTGCCATGGCAAAAATGGCCGAAACTGGTCAAAAATCGACTTTTAATAAGTTGAACTAAATCCAATTGCCAAATGAGCCATAATTTGCCAAATAATGAGCATTTTTTTTTTATTTGGTAACCCTCACTCTTTAATTATCAATTAAGAAGGTTGCAGACGATTCAGATATCTGGCGACGGTCTACTTGCATCTATTAAAAGGGAGCCAAGTTGGCAATAAACATTACGTCACGGATTACGTAACTGATGTCGCCAATTTGGCTTACTTTTAAAAGGTACACATTTTCCAAGCCAGAGATCAAAAATCGTTTGCGCTTTTTCTCATTGAAAATCAAAATGGAGGGTTGCCAGACGAAAAAGTTTGTTCTCTTTTTGGCAAGTTATAACATATTTGGCAATCGGATTTTAACTCAACTAATTCCAAGTCGATTTTTGATCAGTTTCGGCCATTTTTGCCACGGCAGACCAGTGGATTCGTAATCTACTCACTTTTCTCCAATCTCTATAAAAAGTTCAAAATGATGTTCGATGAAGTCCAAAAATTGCAGTCGCCTCTCGGACTATTAGGCAACCTTGTGTAGTTTCTATATTCCTATGAAATGTAACGGATAATTTTATTGGCGTCCTTATTTGAAAAATAAGACTACGTTTAGAGGCGTGGGTCGTTAATAATTAAAAGGAAAAGATGCCATGCGTAATTGGGTGATTTTAACCGGCACAGGATGAAATTAAATGAAATCAAAACTGCAAAAAACAGATTAAGTTAAGAAGCATTTTTACGAGAAAACACTTCATTTAGAGGAAAATTTGAAGCGATGTTTTTCTCAAACTGTGCTTCACCAAGTATTACTAAATACGAGGGAGGGTATAAATTATCCGCATTGTTGATATACCTCTTCCTACATTGTTCATACGGACCCACTGATCTCCACTACAACTTCTGGATAGCGCATGCTTGGTTACTGACTTGAAATAGAAGAAGGCTTAGTAATCACCATAGACTTCACCATAGAATCCCCAATAACTTCCCACAAAACTAGTTCAAATTTGTTTGTAACTAATGGGCTGACTTGAAATAGAAGAAGGCTTAGTAATCACCATAGACTTCACCATAGAATCCCCAATAACTTCCCACAAAACTAGTTCAAATTTGTTTGTAACTAATGGGCTGACTTGAAATAGAAGAAGGCTTAGTAATCACCATAGACTTCACCATAGAATCACCAATAACTTCCCACAAAACTAGTTCAAATTTGTTTGTAACTAATGGGCTGACTTGAAATAGAAGAAGGCTTAGTAATCACCATAGAATCACCAATAACTTCCCACAAAACTAGTTCAAATTTGTTTGTAACTAATGGGCTGACTTGAAATAGAAGAAGGCTTAGTAATCACCATAGAATCACCAATAACTTCCCACAAAACTAGTTCAAATTTGTTTGTAACTAATGGGCTGACTTGAAATAGAAGAAGGCTTAGTAATCACCATAGAATCACCAATAACTTCCCACAAAACTAGTTCAAATTTGTTTGTAACTAATGGGCTGACTTGAAATAGAAGAAGGCTTAGTAATCACCATAGAATCACCAATAACTTCCCACAAAACTAGTTCAAATTTGTTTGTAACTAATGGGCTGACTTGAAATAGAAGAAGGCTTAGTAATCACCATAGAATCACCAATAACTTCCCACAAAACTAGTTCAAATTTGTTTGTAACTAATGGGCTGACTTGAAATAGAAGAAGGCTTAGTAATCACCATAGAATCACCAATAACTTCCCACAAAACTAGTTCAAATTTGTTTGTAACTAATGGGCTGACTTGAAATAGAAGAAGGCTTAGTAATCACCATAGAATCACCAATAACTTCCCACAAAACTAGTTCAAATTTGTTTGTAACTAATGGGCTGACTTGAAATAGAAGAAGGCTTAGTAATCACCATAGAATCACCAATAACTTCCCACAAAACTAGTTCAAATTTGTTTGTAACTATGGGCAACGTATTTCAAAGCATTATGAGGGGAAGTATTCAAATGCAATCATCTGCTTACAGAGCAGAAACCGCTAAGAAGCAATCCAGAAGTTGTAGTAGAGATCAGTGTACGGACCTCTGTCCTCGTTTATTTGATTGTTATGTTGTTGTGGTCCTGCTATGGAATTTCGATTATAATTTTTCGATTTGTCTTCCTTTTATTGTAGACAGATCATGGCCATGGCCGCTCTATTAGTAGTTAGCACCAAAGAGGAGCAACGAGCAGTGTTACGGTTTTTGTGGTTGGAAGGTGTATCAGGGGTCGCAGTCCATTGAAGACTTTTGAAGAGTGTCTTTGCTGCCACTGAGTGTCTACGAATGGATTGAAAAATTCAAAAATGGTCGCACGAGTAGAGCCGGATGACTACCTATGGCCACATATGACAACATTCAGTGTGCACGTGACATAATTCTGTTAGAGAGACGAGCGACTATTGGTGATGCACACTGATACAGGTTCCGACCACAAAATCCGGATCAGTGCTCGTTGTTCCTCTTTGGTGCTAACTTCTAATGGAGCGGCCTTGACCTATTTGCAATAAAAGGAAAACAAATTGAGGAATTATGATAGAAATTCCATAGCAGGATCACAACAAAACAATAAAATAAACGAGAACAGAGGTCCGTATGAACTATGCAAGAAGAGTTATGTCACAACATTGCGGATAATTTTTGACTCACCCTCGTTCGAATATTAACCACGTGACAAGGACAGCTCCATCTAAAAAACAACTTTTCTAAATACTATAAATTTGCATACGTAAGCAAGAGGGCAGTATATCTCCAATTTTTGTTATACTGCGTTTACCTTTAATTATAGGTTCCTTACATCAAAATTGTTTACAGTACCAGTCAAACAAGAAAGTCTCAAGGTATTCTATTTAACATTGGTACCTATAAGTCATCATTTCATTAGTCCACTTTTCGTCTTAAGTAAAGTTTAACTTCGTCAAGATTATCAAAGTAAAAATAATCAAAAGCTCAAATGATATATTAAGTTCCATCGCGTACCACCTAAAACTTTAGCAGGGTCCATTAGAAATACATGGATTACGTTAAAGGAACCACTGCTTTGAAAAAACAGAAGTGATGGCTATAGTTACATTAGCATAGGCAATTCATAAGGGGTCAGATCAGCCTGAACTGACAAGTTGAAAGAATAATTAAACAAACTTGTCTTTGTAAGGATTTTATGCAGAAAGAAAATCCTATCAAAGGCAAATTTATTTAATCATTCTTTCACCACGTCAATTCAGGCAAATCTGTCCCCTCATGACGAAGTGGTCAAATTGCAGAATCGGGCGTGCGCACTTCCGAACCACCATCGAAGTTAGTTCAGCGTGAACAACTCGCACTTGGCACGAGTTTCTATGGAAACGGGATTGAATGACCTTGGAGTGGCCTTTATTAATGGAACCTAGTATAGTAGTGGCACTCACGGCGTTGATTCCGGTGAGCTGCTGCGACAGTTGCATCACAATTGCTATGAGTAGTGGAAGCTGAAGGCCTTTGCATCGCAGCACTTGGCACACCGTCATCTGAAACAACACATTTTAGTTAATACTTGCAACCCTTGACGAGATACACAATTTCATACAATGTGAAAAGCAGCATGCAGTCTGTAGTCGAATTTTTGCTGATGTTAATAATGAAATTTTAGTTAATAGTCCGAGAGGCGACTGCAATTTTTGGACCCCATCGAACATCATTCTGAATTTTTTATAAAAATTAGAGAAAAATGAGTAGATTAAGAATCCACGGGTCTGCCGTGGCAAAAATGGCCGAAACTGATCAATAATCGATTTGGAATGAGTTGAACTATAATCCGATTGCCAAATATGTCATAACTTGCCAAAAATAGAACACTCTTATTCGTCTGGCAACCCACTTTATTTTGATTTTCAATGAGAAAAAGCGCAAACGATTTCTGATCTTTGGCTCGGAAAACTTATATCTTTTAAAAGTAAGCCAAATTTGCGACATCAGTTACGTCATAAGTGACGTAATATTTTTTGCCAACTTGGCTCCCTTTTAATAGATGCAAGTAGACCGTCGCCAGATATCTGAATCGTCAGCAACCTGCTTAATTGAAAATTAAAGAGTGAGGGCTACCAAAAAAAACAAAAATGCTCATTATTTGGCAAGTTATGGCGCATTTGGCAATTGGATTTAGTTCAACTTATTAAAAGTCGATTTTTGACCAGTTTCTGCCATTTTTGCCACTGCAGACCAGTGGATTCGTAATCTACTCACTTTTCTCTAATTTCTATAAAAATTTCAGAATGATGTTCGATGGGGTCCAAAAATTACAGCCACCTCTCAGTCTATAAGGGTTACGATGTAGCGGCAAGTTTCCACATTTATTCACTGAACTTCATTTGTAAAAGTTTATTGAATGTAGATAAACACTAGTTTACGAATATCCTGGTTTGCCAAATTTTTTTTTGCAGTTGTTTCCATTTCCCTCATAACCCATTAATAATGGGTTCTCTTGCATTAGACGGGTACCAGTTGTCGCAGTTGGCACCAAGCCTAAATGTTTAAGGTTTGTTATAACAACTCTATAACGGTTTGTTATAGACATTATAAATGATCTGACGGTTATCAGTTTGAATCAGATATCGTTTCAATTTGGCGATTTTTATCTAGTACCCGTCTAACGGAAGAATACCAAATAATGATTGATGTTTTATTTATCAGGAGGCACTTTTTTTTTTTAAAATTTCCAACGGAAAACCAAATTGTTCTAGTTTTCACAGTTTGCTGATCTATCTTTTCCGAATTGATGCCGATTTAGTCAAATTACTTCAATAATGACGTAATAGCCTTGTCAAATTGACATAAATTGGAATTATTGGCGAGAAAAGAAAAACCTGACGAATTTGTTCACGTTGAAATATAAAGAGCAACAGGTTGGTAAACAAAAATATGTTGGCGAGTAATGACAGATTCAACAATGGACAGTTCCCGCATTTTTTAAAAACGAGCGAAATTTGTTTATATTTATGAAGAATTTTTTTCCGATTCTAAATATTTAAACAAAAGTTCTTTAAAAAAATTGGTTATTCAAATATCAAGAAAAGGCCCTATAACCGAAAGGCCCTAAAATCGCCAGTCCGATCAAAACACTCAAGAAAATCTGTGACGTCAAGAGATCCTTTCGTTTCTATGGTTATCGTGAGGCTTCTGCCAAATAGTTGGCGTTGATTTAATAGACCATTGCCATATCCCGTACAGGTAGGCGCGGTTTGCGAGAAACTTGTAAAACTGGTTTCCGCTGCTGTATTTCAAGCCAAGATGTTTGAAATCGTTTGATGTCACATTCAATTCGAGCCGAATGAATCGTTTTCTTGTTAAAGTCTAACTCGTAAACTTTGATTGCAAGTTTCAAAAAAAAAAAAAGAAAAAGTGCATTGAATTTTTTTGTTTATGGCCTTTTCGAAACATTTAGAATTGAATAAATAAACATAAATATATATATATTTTTGGATAATGTGTAGAAATTTAGGTAGTTTAAGGATATCCTGGTCTATGGAAATATTCTGCAAAAAAAAAAAAAAAAAAAAAAAAAAAAAACCGAATCGCAATTTGAATTACTGACCTATGGACAATTCCTGCATTTATATATATATATATATATATATATATATATATATATATATATATATATATATATATATATATATATATATATATATATATATATATATATATATATATATATATATTTTTGCTGAATATTTCCATAGACCAGGATGTTCTTAAAGTACCTAAATTTCTACACATTATCCAAAAAATTCAGCATATTGTTTGCATCCAAAACTGCCAGTCTTAGGTTAGAGATTAAAAGTAGAGTGGAATTGGTCGCTGACCTGTGGCTCTTGTTCTTGAGCTCTCTCCTCGTTGCGCATCTCTTCCAAGTCGTCTTCCACTTGGACTGTACAACGAAGCTTCTCCAAGGCTGAAATGAAAAGAACAGCTCAGACAAAACGAAACAACAGTCACCATTGCCCATTTGAAAATCTAAGGGAGCTATTGTTCAAACAATGCATTGCGGACACCGCATATTCTGTGAAGTCGTTGCCGTAGGTATGAGAATGATCTCAACGATCGAGGCATCACCAGAAATGGCAATTTCCACAAGAACTTCTTTTTTTCATTTGAATTGTCTTCATTAGACTTTTTTACTCTTACACGTGTAATATAGAAGATGTGAGGCGCCATTGAGTTCACTTTTTTTTTCCTTAAGGGCTCTGTCAACTTTGGATGCATGAAAAAAAACCTCTATTTTTATTATTATTTTTTTTTTAAGAATATTGTTATGTTTATTAATATAAAACTTGTTAGGCTTAACAAAAACATTCGTTAATTATATCAGAATTTTTTTTTTTTTAATGTACTGATTTTAACCATATTTTTAGTGTGAAAATGTCAGGTTGGTTGTTTTCAGATTATCTGGCGCCGTCAGCAACACGAGGGCTATAATGCGCCGAAACATTCGTCATTAGACAAGCCAACATACATTTACAAACACCCATACCAAACACGGGACTCGAACCCGCAACCTCACGGTCTAGAAGCTAGCACGCTAACCACTATACCGTTTGGTCGACGAAAATGCCAGGTAAACTGAAGTCCTGTTGAAAAAATCTCAGAAACTACTGTACCTTATGAAATTTTAACCCCATATTCTGTACACTTATTGCTATATCTCGTACCAGAATTATTGCAAAATTTTAATTTTTACTATTTTTTTGGCAAAAAACATTAAAAAAAAACACGTTTTTTAAATTTTTTTTTTTGTCCAGACTATTTTGTTATTTTTGCATATAAATTAATATAAGAGGTACGGGATATAGCGCCATTGTCACACTAAACCTACAACCAATAAATTTTTTTGATTTCAGACTGGCCGTTTCTCAGATTTTTTCAACAGCGCACACCCCTACTTTTTGAGGACTCCTGTTTACCTGGTATTTTCACACTAAAAAAGTGGTTAAAATCAATTTTAATTAACTGCAAAAGGAGTTCTCCATAAACGGGAAAAACAGGAGATGAATAAAACGTGGCTAAGTTCTTCTGGACAAAAACAAGCGAAGTATGATCTTCAGATCATAGGCGAAGATTGCCTCTTAGATACCCAAATTCTTAGGTACCCAAGACTGAAGATGCAAGCAATTGTGTGCTTCATCACAGGGCTCTACCATTTCAGAAAATACCTTCATACAATGGGACTTTTTCAACAAGACCCCATACGTAGGAAATGTCACAAACACGAGGAAACGGCACATCATGTTATATATGAATGTGATGCTCTTGCCCGCACTCGACTTAACAACTTTAGGAATCACCAACACTAAAGAGTTACACAAAGGTTACACAAGGAAGTTATACAAGGGTTTTTCAGACTTTATTGCCAAAGTAGGCGACCCGAATAAATGGAGATAAGAAACATAGGGTTTGGAGCATGGTACAAAATGTTACCCTAAAGCAGAGGTGCCACATATCTGACTAACCCAAAACAAAGAAGAACAGTAACTTATCAGTCCATCATTATCTAATCTCAACTAATCGTCCAACCGATAAATCTAATATGTAAAAGGCGACTGGTTGCAATTAGTAAGGAAAAGGATGAACCTGCATACACTTTTCGAACTTTTGGTCGTAATATCAGACCTTGACATCGTAAACTTCAAATTAAAAATTTATCCATTTATTGTTCTACTGGATCAATGATCTTTCCCCAACTTCTGGACTAACTTTCATCTGTGCAAGCAAGTGATTTCAATTTAATTGCAGCTATATACTCAACCATCGATATAGGGAAACTGAATAGACTCCTTAACGATGGGAAAATGAAGCCGTTGCCAGATTGTTGGGTGGACAAAAATAGTACGGATTGCCGAGGATTGACAATAAGATCTTGGGTTGTACACAACGGAACTGTCAATAGACCTTAATTAGTAATAATGGGCAAAAAAATATCTACTCTAGCACTTTAAAAGGTTTCTCGCATTCCCACCCAACTATAAAAGTGAACTGTGATTGGTTAATCATCCACCCATCATCAGCAACCACCGGCCGCGTTTTTTTCCTTGCATTGCCATCGGAGCAGTCTAGCCTAGTTGTTTATCTATATCGATGTACTCAACACCATCTACTGCATTGCAATAGGTTGCCCTTGATTACCTATCGACGCAGGGGCTCGTTATCCCGGTGTATAGAATAATGATCGGAAGTTCGTGAGTCCGATCCTCGCGGCCACCAAAGATTGGTTTGTACGATAATGGGTCTGGTACAATACGAAAAAAGCTCACTTTAAGGGACAGCGTAATAGATTACGCCTTGAAGCCACCCCTTGAATTCAGCCCGCTATAAAGAAATTTGCCCTCAAGATCGGCCAAAACATTTTCGCTCTTAAGTGACGTGTTTCTGAAGATAATGAACTGAAATTTGGTATCAAGGGTGAACGAGATATTCTAAATGGAATGAAAACATAAAAAATAGGGGTTTGTATTAAAATTTTTAGATATAGAGTTAAATTTACTTAGTATACAGCCCCCTAAGAAAAAACATTTGCATTAGACTTATAGAAAATCGTCAACAAAACATCTACAATAATTAGAACCGAAGATATAGCCATCGTTCGGATTTTTTTTTCGAGTACTGTACATTAATTACATCGTGGTCACAATGTCCTCTCGTTGATGTGGTGGGATCGGAGAGAGGGATTTACATTGGAAGATTTTAATATCGTATTCTGCTAGATGCTCAAAATTATCACTATGGTGAATGTTAAGCCTTTTTTGGCTTTAAATCAATAGCAAAGCATGCTCTATCCAGAAGTTGCAGTTAGAGATAAGTGGTTATAACCAGGTCAATAGTTTGAAGGGACAGCTCGAGGAATGGCAAAATAGTTCGGTAAGTGTAACAGTCCGAGACGCGACAACAAGTTAAGGTCCTCATCGAACATAATTTTGTATTTTTTTTAACAGAATGTAGACAGACGTTAATAGACACAAATCCATTGGTCTGCCGGGATAAAAATGACCGAAACTTTCCAAAAAATTGACTTTGGATGAGTTGAACTAAATCCGATTGCTAAATAAAGGATTACTTTCCAAATAATGAGCATTCTTTTTTTATGTGGTAACCCAATTCTCTTTAATTTTCAGTGGAGGAAGGGTGGAGACGATATTTATTCTCTGGTGACAAATAGTTCCACCTTTTAAAAGTGAGCCAAATTGGCGATAAATATTACGTCACTGATGACGTAAAATTTACTGCCAACTTTTCTGACTTTTAAGAGAAAGTACTGGTAAGGACCATTCCTTACATTCGCTATGTTACACTCTTCTAGCCCAGTGCATTTAGAAACTACTTTGTAAGAAACCTTGACATTTGGTGAGTTAGGTACGAAAATGATCACCTTCATGAAATGACAAATTAAAAACTCGAAAATAGCGTCTAATATATTTTATTTTATCTTTGAAATCCTTACGTCAATGCCTATGCAGTGGCTCCATCTGGTTTTGCGGATTGTTATTTTAATTTTTATTTATAACAGATAGACATTCAATGAAAACAATTTATGTCATTTCATTAAGTGATCTTATTCGTATCTAACTCAAGAAATTTCAAGGTTTTATGTAAAGTAGTTTCCAAATGCACTGGACTAGAAGATTGCAACATAGCGAGTATAGGGAATGATCCTTACTAGGACTTCTCCTTAAGGGGGTTCGGTACCGAAATAAAAAAAAACTTTATTTATATATATTTTTGGGTCAAAAATTTATCTTATGTATGAGATACTATTTATATATCGTTGAGATAATGTTTTTTTTTAAAAATATTGTGTTTCGTTATTTTTTAAAAAATTTACAAATCAAGGAAAATCCATAATAATTGATGTTTGCGTATTTTGATATAAGCCAAGAATTTTTTTTTTTTTTTTTTTTCCAAAGTGAAAGCTTTTTGTAAAACAAAAATTTATCTTATGTATGAGATACTATTTATATATCGTTGAGATAATGTTTTTTTTTTAAATATTGTGTTTCGTTATTTTTTAAAAAATTTACAAATCAAGGAAAATCCATAATAATTGATGTTTGCGTATTTTGATATAAGCCAAGAATTTTTTTTTTTTTTTTTCCAAAGTGAAAGCTTTTTGTAAAACAAAAATTTAGCTTATGTATGAGATACTATTTATATATCTTTGAGATAATGTTTTTTTTTTTAAATATTGTGTTTTGTTATTTTTAAAAAAATTTACAAATCAAGGAAAATCCATAATAATTGATGTTTGCGTATTTTGATATAAGATTTTTTTTTTTTTTTTTTTTAAAGTGAAAGCTTTCTTTAATACAAAATTATACAAAGAAATTTTTGTCTTCACAGAATTTTGATAGGTGAATTAGAAAAAATTCTCTAAGGTAAAGTATGGAAATTTTTGCTTTTTTTCTATGTTATCCTTTACACTAAATGTTATATTTTAAAACAGAATTAAAAAAATAAATTTCTGTGAAGACAAAATGTTTAAAACTATATAAATTAAATGCTCCAAAAATTTGAATAGAAAATTGTTAATGGTTCTGGAGATATATTGATTTGAATATGTAACATCTGTAAAAAAACATTAGTGTTCGAAAAACGCACTTTAAGCAGACGCTTCAAGGCGTTACGCCCATTAGTGATGTTTAAATAACAGGTAATTTTGTGGCGTTCTAATCACCGGAAGAATAAGATAAAAACATCATTCTCTTCAGGAATGTATGAACTATTTTTTAAAATTAGAAAAAATTTCGGATTTTTGACGAAATTTCGGTACTGGACCCCCTTAACAGATTAAAGATTTTGGCGTCAAGTTGGTTGTTTTGGTTGTTTCAGATTATCTGGCGCCGTCAGCAACACGAAGGCTATAATGCGCCGAAACATTCGTCATTAGACAAGCCAACGTACATTTACAAACACCCATGCCTAACACGGGACTCGAACCCGCAACCTCGTAAGTCTAGAAGCTAGAATGCTAACCACTATACCATTTGGTCGGCATTTTGGCGTCAAGAGTAATGGATAACCAGACGAACAAGTGGTCGATTTTTGAATAGTTTCGGCCATTTTCGGCCCGGCAGACCAGTCAATTAATAATCTACTAACGTTGTCTCTACATTATATATATATAAAAATTCAGAGTGTTGTTCTATGAGGTACTGCAGTCTCTTTTCAGTTTCTATGCTTATCTTCAAAGTAGAGATGTATCCCACAACACTTTGTAGCCTACCCAAGTACTAGAAAGTGTCTTACCTTCTCTGGCTGAGTATTCCTGCTGCTTGGTGATGAGCAAATATCTCGGGCTTTCCGGACACAGGGGCAGGAGAAGGAGTTGGGCAGCGGCTGGGATCACAGCCACACCTATTACACAAGAGATTAAAAATGGAGGTTGATACTGTACTTTGTTATAATTTAATTGACAATTCCAGCATTTTATATTTTTATAATTTAATTCTAAATGTATAGAAAAGGCCATAAACACAAAAATTTATGCTCAATGCGCTTTTTCTTTTTTTAAATTTTCAATCAAAGTTCCCCTGTTAGACGTTGGCGAGAAAACGATTCATTCGGCTCCAATTGAATGTGACATCAAGGCATCCCAAACATCTTGGCTTGAAAAGCGGCAGCGGAAACCAGTTTTGCAAGTTTCTCGCAAATCGCGCCAACCTGTACGGGATATGGCAATGGTCTACTAACGCCAACTATTTCAACGCCAAGTATTTGGCAGAAACCTCACGATAACCATAGAAATGGAAGGAAGCTTTGTCGTCACAGATTTTGTTGAGTGTTTGGATTGGACTGGTTTTGACTCTGTTTTGAGGAATTTTCTTTTCTTAATATTTAAATAACTAATTTTTTTTTTTTAAAGAATTTTTGTTAAAATATTTGGAATCGGAAAGAAATTTTTCATAAATATAAACTAATTTCACTCGTTTTTTAAAAAATGCGGGAATTGTCCATTGAAATGCTTATAAATTTTTATCAGAAGGAAGTCCTAGTCCGTATACTCGTTATGTTACAATCTTCTAGACCAGTGCATTTAGAAACTACTTTCTACAAAACGTCAAAATTTGGCGAGTAGGTACAAAAAAAGATCTCCTAATGAAATGACATAAATTGTTTTTATTTAATATCGATAAATGAAAAGTAAAATAGCGAAGGACAAAACCAGATGGAGCCATTGCATACGCATTGGCGTAAGGATTTCAAATATAAAATAAAATATATTAGACACTATTTTTGTCTGATCCTTTTCGTACCTACTCGTTAAATGTCAAGGGGGTTTTATAGAAAGTAGTTTCTAAATGCACTGGGCTAGACGATTGTAATATAGCGGGTATATGGAATGATTCTTACTATACTAAACTCCAACTTGACATCACTGGACGGTAGATCTTCACCGTGCTCATAGGTAATTAATCCATTTTAGCGAAACCTTTTGTTCTCTACAGGGTTGTGGTTTGGCGAGCATTATGCTTTCACTCCGCCAAAATGGATTAAATGCCTATGAGCACCGTGACGATCTACCGTCTAGTGATGTCAAGTTAAGTTGAAGTTTAGTATAGGACATCCTCTTAAGTATAGTAGAATATTTCACTTTAAAGTACACAAGAGGCCACTGCTAACTCAACGAATGTACGCCAAAAAGCTTAAAATAAAATAAAAAATAATAAAAAATTAAATTATATATATATATATATATATATATATATAATATATATATATATATATATATATATATATATATATATATATATATATATATATATTTAAGAAATTATTATTTTTATTTTTTATTATTTTATTTTAGTTTTTATTATTTTATTTTAGTTTTTATTATTTTATTTATATATTAGTTTTTATTATTTATTATTTAGTTTATTTTATTATTTAGTTTATTTTATTATTTAGTTTATTTTATTATTTAGTTTATTTTATTATTTAGTTTATTTTATTATTTAGTTTATTTTATTATTTAGTTTATTTTATTATTTAGTTTATTTTATTATTTAGTTTATTTTATTATTTAGTTTTTATTATTTAGTTTTTATATATATATATATATATATATATAACTAAATAATAAAAACTAAATAATAAAATAAACTAAATAATAAATAATAAAAACTAATATATAAATAAAATAATAAAAACTAATATATAAATAAAATAATAAAAACTAAAATAAAATAATAAAAACTAAAATAAAATAATAAAAAATAAAAATAATAAATTCTTAAATTTATATATATATATATATATATATAATTAAAAAAAATTAAATAATAATAATAACGAAAATTTACAGTTCTAAAGTACTTATTGTAATTTTTTATACTTACAATTTTTTATTAGTTTGTTGGATACTAACTATGTTTCCATTGGAATTTTTCCAATGTATTTATTCCTAACTCGTAAGTCTCTTTTAAACAGTGTTCTAGTTGGTTGGTTGTTTTCAGATTATCTGGCGCCGTCAGCAACACGAGGGCTATAATGCGCCGAAACATTCGCCATTAGACAAGCCAACATACATTTACAAACACCCATGCCTAACACGGGACTCGAACCCGCAACCTTGCGGTCTAGAAGCCAGCACGCTAACCACTATACCATTTGGTCGGCTAAACAGTGTTCTAATAAATAGACCTTTACTTATTGTTCTTTTTTAAACATTCACAGAGTGGCCGCAGGCAATATGTTTCTCCAAGTACTAGTCAAATACAACAAACGCCAAATTACTCTCTGCACTAGTTCAATAAAATTAACTAATCTACTAGAGTATTAGTAGAATATCCCACATTTTGCTCAACCCTACCTAATCGATACCCATTTTACCCCCATTAAATCGAACCCCCCCCCCTCCAAAAAATGGATATTTTTCTTTTTAATTACCTTGAGCTAAATTCAAAACTATCTTTAAGCAGAAACTTGCCAAATATTTGAGTGACATCACATATATTTTTAAAGTTTTATGTTCACACTTAAATATCGAAACGGGTTGAACAACAATAATGGGTTGGTTTTACTATATTCGCATCAAAACAATTTATGTTTCAGAAAAATACTAACTAATTGAAACATATAGTCCGAGAGGCAACTGCAATTTTCGGACCCCATCGAACATCATTCTGAATTTTTTTTATAGAAATTGGAGAAAACTGAGTAGATTACGAATCCACTGGTCAGCCGTGTCAAAAATGGCCGAAACTGATCGAAAATCGACTTGGAATGAGTTGACCTAAAATCCGATTGCCAAATATGTCATTACTTGCCAAAAAAAGATTAAACTTGGCAACCCACTGTATTTTGATTTTCAATGAGAAAAAGCGCAAACGATTTCTGATCTCTGGCTCTTTTAAAAGTAAGCAAAATTGCTTACATCAGTTACGTCATCAGTGACGTAATGTTTATTGCCAATTTGGCTCATTTGTGAAAGATGCAACTAAGTCATAGCCACACATCTGAATCGTCCGCAACCTTCTTAATTGAAAATTAAAAAATGAGGGTTACCAAATTAAAAAAAAAAAAAAAAAAAAAAAAAAAAAATGCTCATTACTTGACAAGTTACGGCGCATTTGACAATTAGATTTAGTTCAACTTATTAAAAGTCAACTTTCGACCAGTTTCGGCCATTTTTGCCACGGCAGACCAGTGGATTCGCAATCTACTCACTTTTCTCCAATTTCTATAAAAACTTCAGAATGATGTTAGATGGGGTCCAAAAATTGCAGTCGCCTCCGAGTCTAATACAAGCACAATCAATCCCTCGAACGTCCAATTATTTATTTAGTAGAAATAACAACCCATTTTGTCCCAATACCCATGTTACCACACGATACCCTATCCGACTAACATGAAACCGAGTAAACACTACTTATTTCTAAAGTACCTGTTTTAACAGTGTGGTCCTTACAAATCTAAATCTACCCAAATGGTCAGTCAATTGATTTCAAAGGGCCATTCAATTGATCCCAATTGACCATTAGAGTACTTACCAAAGAGGTAAGGCCATTTCTCATCCGTCCCGAATATTTCCTGGATTCCCAGGACCATTGACAACAGGAGGCCAACAGTCACGCCCAGCTGATTTAAAGTACCTGCAACAAACAAGCATCATTTATGTAGACTTAGCAAGAAAGATGAAGGAAATTTGCAATGATAAGATATTATTAATAGAGGATATTGCCTGCCTATGCGTTGTTAAGATAGGGGTGCGGAACATCGCGCAACTTTCAGTTAGGCTATTATATTGACGTGGATTGGAGTAATTTACCATTTTTATTTTCATTTACCCATATGTAAACGGGTAATAAAAGTATAGTATTCATAACAACAAAACAACAAAAAAAAACGATTTTTTTTTTACATTTCTCTTTGGAGCATCTTGATTTCAAAAAGTGACCTGGAAAAAAAATGTCTCTGTGTGAGTGTCTGTGGTCAGCATAACTCCCACACAAATTGACAGATGTTCAGATTTGATGAGAGGGTTAGTGATGTTACAGGGACCTACCATTAAGGTTGATGAAAATCATTAGAGACATTTTTTAGTAATAACTGAAGGACATGACAGTTTCAATAGCAGTTAACTTATGCGCATGCGCAATTTTAACAAAAACCTTTATGGCAAGTACAATGGCCACCACTAACCCATACACCAAATTTGAACATCGTAGGTCGATTCGTTCGAGAATTATGCCGACAACGTAGACACATTTTTTAGACCATTTTTTTTAAGTCAAGATGTTACAAAACTTAAAGAAATGCCAAAAAAAAAAAAAAAAAAAAAAAAAAAAAATCTTTATTAACTGAAAACAATACTTCCGTTACTCTATGTTCACATATGGATAATTGAAAGTAAATAATATAACGCATAAAAAGTTTTTAATATAAATCCTTTATACGCCCTGTCAATTTTTATATTCATTAATAAAGCGACGTTTCTGTTGTCAGAATGTGCTTGGTGTTTGCATCGAATTTTAAATATTAAAAAGATCGCTATCAGCAACTTATGCGGTAAACTATTTTTCAAAATTTATTCATTAAAAATAAATGTGTATTTATGCACTCACTTCAAAATATCTTTTATTTATTCTGACTAAAACAACTTTATTATTTATTTATTAAAAAAACTTTGGCAACAGGAAAGAGTACCTCCAATGATTGGTTAAATGCATATTTTAGCGCGATGGTAAGAACGGTAAGTTAGTGTATTAGTATTCTGTAAAAGCAACCTTTTAGTGGAAGTGACAGCCTCCAAAATTTTATAGAATACATTGTCATCGACATCGAATCTATCTGCCAAGTTTCAGGTAGTTTGGATGACAGCAAGGTCATTAATTAGGCCTTCGTAGATCTGCCCGCCATCGATATATTAAAGCAAATTCGTGTAAACTAAGTATATCAACCAGTGGGACTAGAGTCAGTATTTTTAATACTACGTTGTTATTTTACGTATTTTACACCAATTATTTTACGTATATGACACTATATCACACCAATATTGGGATATAGTGTCTTTCTTAGTACTTTTAGAACTGCAGGAATTCTAAATTTTGAACTTATATAGATACTTCTATATAGGTAAAAATATTATTAAGTATACTATATCCAAAATGCATTGTGAAAGTTTGCCTACATAAGATTTGTAAATCCAACATCTGGCAAAGTTGATATCAACCAACATTAAAATTGCACCCAACCCAAGATGACCGAGATACCGAACAATTGGATTAGTCACCTGCTCTTGATATAAAATCTCATTCAAGTATATCACATCACAAACTTTAAACAATTTTATTTTTAAAAAAAGAGGGGGAAAAAAAAAACCATTAAGGGAAAATGCGTCAAGCATTACTTTCGCAACAAAAGTTTCTCCCCACCAAACAAAGAATCCAAAGAATTCCGTTCTCCGATTCCAAAAAGAGGATACAAGATTTAAACCCGAAGATATACGGGAAAGGGGGGAATAAAGTTTCAGAAAGAATAAAATAAACACCTGGTGGGAAAAGAAAAATAATTCCAGCTCCTTTTTCACGCCAGTTCTGTCCCTGGGGATCAATTTGTTCCTATTTATTTTGTTGCAAAGTCAGTTAGTTGTAGGGGCTGCTAAAGACGCCCTGGATTTAAGCAGGAGCTTTGGGGCTAATGCTAAGGCCCTTTTGCCAGATGTAGAAAAGGAAACGACTATTTTTCTCTCTTCTGCTCTTAGTTTAAGAAATAAAACCTATTTGATACTGGATGAATTCTCACCGACAAATCTTGCTAATGGTGTCAATGGCATATTTAACGAGTGGTATCCTGAGGGCGCAACCAGATCATTTCTTTCGGAGGGCTTTCAATCAAGCTCTATGTTCCCCCTGTATATATCGATATAAATCCCAGCAGTACTTGCTTGATTTTGCCTTGTTTTCGGATTATACAAAATACCTCAAACTGGAATCCATTAAACAGCTTATATCATATTTAAGTAGACAGAAATTATGGACAGGGATTTCTTGAACCTATAACGGCATATTTAACGAGTTGTATACTGAAGCGCAATCAGACCATTTCTTTCGTAGGGATTTTCAATCAAGCACCAAGTTTCCTTTGTATTTCTCCGTATATATAAATGAAAATACAATACCAGCAGTACTTGCTTGATTTTGCCTAGTTTTCGAGGTTGTACAAAATACCCGAAACTGAACTCTGTTCAACAGCTTATATTCAGATTAGGTAGATAGAATATATATAGATAGAGTAGATATTTAGGTAGATAAAAAAAACCAGTCCATAATTTCTAACCTATAACAGCATATTTAACGAGTCGTATTCTGAGGCGCAACCAGACCATTTCTTTGGAAGTTGTTTCAATCAAGCCCTAAATTTCCCCTGTATATATCTATATATATCCCAGTAGTACTTGCTTGATTTTACCTTGTTTTCGGATTATACAAAATACCCAAAACTGGAATCCATTAAACAGCTTATATCATACTTTAAGTAGACAAAAATTATGGACAATAATGAACCTATAACGGCATATTTAACGAGTCGTATACTGAAGCACAACCATACGATTTCTTTCGGAGGGATTTTCAATTAATTAAGCACCAAGTTTCCTTTGTATTTATCTGTATATATATATACTAGCTGAATACCCGTGCTGCGCTACGAAATTTTACCATTAGCATTTTAGCGATCAAAAGACATTCATGTATTCTACACTTCAGACGTTTGCTCCCATTTCGATCCCGACAAATTGATTTATCAAAATAGGAACTTTCCTTTGTTGACATTTTAAACGAAATTTATAATTGTGAATAGTAAACTGGAATAGTTTATTCTGTTTATGTTTGCTCTTAGTTCTAAATTTCAAAGTAGTAGATGTATTGGAATTAAGTTAATTAGACATTAAGTTAATCCTCGTATAGTTTCAATGTTGCGTCGTCTTTTCATCCCTTAAAAATTCGTTAATCGATATTGGAATGACTTATTTTTTTAACATTTGCAAAATATCAGAAAAATGACTACATTGGAAGAGGAACATTCGGATATCCCTCGTTTGGAACATTTAACCCCTTTTCGACCCCTTAAAGTTGGTTAATCGAGAACAGAATAGCTTACTTTTTCTATGTTTAATCTTTTTTGACATTTGTACCAAATTTCCGAGTTGTGACCATATGGGAAGTGGTACATTCGAATATTCCTCGTTTGGAACGTTTAACCCCTTTTCCACCCCTTGATCCACCGGAGATCGGAATAGTTTACTTTTTATGCGTTTGTCTTTATTGATATTCACACCAGTTTTCAGAATTGTGAAAATATGAGAAGTAGGACATTCGAATATATCGCTCGTTTGGAACGTTTAACCCCTTTTCGACCCCTTAAAGTGGGTTAATCGAGATCGGAATAGTTTACTTTTTCTATTTTTACCAGTGTTGATATTTGTGCCGATTTTCAGAGTTGTGACTATGTGGGAAGTAGGATTTTCGAATGTCCCCCGTTTGGAACGTTTAACCCCTTTTCGACCCCTTAAAGTGTGTTAATCGAGATCGGAATAGTTTACTTTTTCTATTTTTACCAGTGTTGATATTTGTGCCGATTTTCAGAGTTGTGACTATGTGGGAAGTAGGATTTTCGAATGTCCCCCGTTTGGAACGTTTAACCCCTTTTCGACCCCTTAAAGTGTGTTAATCGAGATCGGAATAGTTTACTTTTTCTATTTTTACCATTGTTGATATTTGTGCCGATTTTCAGAGTTGTGACTATGTGGGAAGTAGGATTTTCGAATGTCCCCCGTTTGGAACGTTTAACCCCTTTTCGACCCCTTAAAGTGTGTTAATCGAGATCGGAATAGTTTACTTTTTCTATTTTTACCATTGTTGATATTTGTGCTGATTTTCAGAGTTGTGACTATGTGGGAAGTGGGAGAATTAGTGATGAGTGAGTCAGTGAATCAGTGAGTGAGGGCTTTGCCTTATATATATATAGAGATATGAAAAAACAATCCCAGCAGTAATTGCTGGATTTTACCTAGTTTTTTGAGTTATACAAAACTCAAGAAACTGGACTCTGTTAAACAGCTTATATCATACCAAGATAGATAGAAATTAAGAACTTGGATTTTTTTAAACCTATAACAGCATATTTAACGAGTCGTATTCTGAGGCGCAACCAGACCATTTCTATGGGAAGGATTTTCAATCAAGCACCAAGTTTCTCTAGTATTTCTCAGTATAAAAAAACAAACAATCTCGGAAGCATTTTCCCATTCCATACATGACATGACAGTTAGTCTGTATTCTACAAATGCCAAAATATTTCAATGAATTTGCCTAATTTTTGAGCTATACAAAATACCCCAAAATGGACTAAATTAAAAAATTGTTTATATCAGACCTAAGTAGACAATAATATGTATAGAGATTTCTTGAACCTATAATGTTTTCAAAATCCATAACTTACTTCAAATATCTCGGATCGGCTAGTTTAGTAAGTGTACTCTGAATGATGGTAAACTAAAACCTTTTTCTTTTAAAATTTACAATTAAATTACTATATTTCTTATTCATTCATTACAAAACATTAGTTTGTTTTCTTGTTGTTTTATGACGCAAAGGCAACACAAGGGCCATGCTGCTACAAAACATTTGGACGTTACCGGTTCTAAAGGGGATCTGACCAGGGATAAAGCTATGGGTGTTTTTTTTTTATCAAAATATTTAAGTATGTTTTCAGTTTATGTTTAGTATGACATAAAAAAAAAATTACAAAACTACTTCCAATAAGGCTACAGCTCAGAAATTTTCAACATAAGTAGTTTTGACCTTCAAATTGTACATTTGACAAACAGAATGTCAAAACGTTATTATTATTATTTTTAATTAATTTTTAAATTGAATTTTTTTTTTTTACAAAGTGACTTCAAATAGAGGTACACCTCTGAAATTTTCAACCTAAATATGTTTGGACTTCTAATTAGACTTTTGAAACACAGAATTTTAAAATTTTATTTAAACTTTAAATAGGTTGATATTTAAAGTTCGACCTTTTTTCCTACATTTCCAGAGGTGAGTAGTGCTAAAGCCCAGTTTGGAGCAATTTTGGAGCAGCAAAATTTAACGTTTGGAACAGATTCGCAAAAAATTGGAGCATCAAAATTTAACTTTTGGAGCAGAATAAGAGAAAATGTAGCAGCAAAATTTGAAGATTAATAGCAGAAATATAATAAATTGTAGCTGATTTAACAACAATTAAAATTTAAACTTGTATAATTTCATTTTTCTACAAAAAACGTGTATTATTAAATTTAAAATTATAAGATATACATACAATTACAACATAAATATAATTTGTAAATTAGCAAAATTAGAAGGCCAAAACTACTTATATTGAAATTTTCAGAGCTCTAGATCTATTAGAAGTCGCTTTGTAAAATTATTAATTGAAAAACAAATTAAAATTTTAAAATTCTGTGTTTCAAAAGTCTAATTAGAAGTCCAAACATATTTAGGTTGAAAATTTCAGAGGTGTACCTCTATTTGAAGTCACTTTGTAAAAAAAAAAAAAAAAATCAATTTAAAAATTAATTAAAAATAATAATAATAACGTTTTGACATTCTGTTTGTCAAATGTACAATTTGAAGATCAAAACTACTTATGTTGAAAATTTCTGAGCTGTAGCCTTATTGGAAGTAGTTTTGTAATTTTTTTTTTATTAAAAAAAAAACTAATTCAATTTTAACATTCTGTTTTTAAAAAGTCTAATAAAAAAAGGCCAAAACTACTTACGTTGAAAATTTCAGAACTGTACCTCTAAAGTCAGTTTGTAAAAAAAAAAAAAAAAAAAAAAAAAAAAAAAATAACATTCCGTTTGTCAAAGGCCAAAACTACTTGGGTAAAAAATTGAAAGTAAAGTTTTACACCTATTTTAAGTAGTTTTCTATAAATCCACTGACTCTTTGTTTTATTATTGTATAGGGGACTCATTTGTATAAAAATAGCAATTCTTATAGCAAAAATAGCAATACAGTAAAATTAAAATAAGATGTTTCTAAATTTTTTATAAATGTTCTAAAATTTTGTGAATTTTTTATTTTATTTTCCAAATCGTGTCAAATTCAGCCTCAAAACGGCGATTTTATCCTACATGCCGTTCTATAAACTTATAAAAAAGTGTTTATTTTTTTTTATTTTTTTAAACCGGAAACATTCAGGGATTTTGATTACATTTCTTTGATACTTAATTCCAAAAGTAAAACGGCCGTTTAAAAGTTAATTACCAACAGCTGACAAGTAAATTAGAAAACACATCCCTAAATTGGATAGAAGGTATTGTCATTACGCGTGTCGGAGCGGAAATATTCTTTTTAAATGCTTAGTAAAAACATTTGATAGTTATACACCTTTAACTTTTTACCAATTCCTTTCTTCTTTATATTTAGAGCAAAAGAGGTTGTGGTAAAAATCCGGCGAAACACACTTAAATTAAGGTAAGTACGATATGGCCCTCCGTGCTAACTAGTAATCGGAAATTTTGAGGCTGCCCTCTAAATTTTATCTAGTAATAACGCACGAGATATCAGCTATTGAATGCGCATGCGTGAATGTCGATTCCAGAGGGATAATCCACACATTGCATTCTGTTAGTGGGAAAAATCGAATGTTTTGCAAATTCGTGCGAAAACGGCCCTTGAGGTTGCCGTAATTTCATCTCCACATAGATTTGGCGTGCGTAATCTGGTTTAGAGCTTTAGCGTGAACGTTTAAAGATTTAAAGCAAAATTGGCGCAGAATTGCACTTAAATGTGGTTTTGTAGCAGGTTGGAGCTGGATACCACTTTTGGCACGCACTGGCGCAATTGGAGCAGAATTCCCACCCCTGCATTTCGACACACACACACACACACACACACACACACACACACACACACACACACACACACACACACTTTTAAGTGTAGGGGGGAAAAAAATCGAATTTTTCTTTTTATCGAAAACAAAACTTTCATTACCATATGTAAAGATATGGGTAATAGAAAGTAACAATGTTAATAACTGTCACTACAAGACCGCTTCTACACATGTTTATATAAAGGTACAACAGGTTCTGATATCTAGTATGCGTAATACATTCTATATAATATTCTGTTATAACTCTCCATACGAACTTTAGAAATCTTGCGTTTCAATGTTATGGTTAATTAAAACGGAGCTTTTAACACATGATACGCAATAAAACATAAATCGCCAAATTTGGACTTAGTCTGGTGTGAATTTGTGAGTGTATTTAACGTATAAAATATCTCTCTTCTAAGGTTAGCGGCATATTATAATACAAGCTCAACCAATACGGTAGTTTTTTTTTTTTTTACAAACAAAAATGCCACTAAGTTGGCGAGTTTGGCGCCCAACTTAGCGATAAGACATCATCAAATATAAAAAAGTTCTAAGAATATATACCTATTCGCAGCCAAGATGGCTACTTCCGTCCCATAAAGTTATTATGGAAACTATCTTCCGATCGAATTTTTAAAACACTTCCAGTTAAATTCGACTTAATACCTTTCATTTTATACTTTTTCTTTTGTCACGAGTTTGAGGCATTTTTAGTTTGTCCGGGAATATTGCCCATTAAAGGGCGAACATAGCTTTTGTATAAGCTTCTATGTATTTAGGTGAGAAAGGTCTGCCACAAAAAAGGTGGACGTTAATTTATCAAGTCTTGACTAACAAGTGGTGTAGAAAATTTGCACCCAAAAAGGTTACTACATGGAAAATGTAGATACCTTTCTGCTGGAAGTAAATGGGGCTAATCTTGTTTCCAATACAACAGACAACGGCAAGCAATGTGGTAGGAGCTATTGTTGTAATTGATGCCAAGTTTATTGGAAGCATCAATAAAGCATTTCATCTGCTACCGCTGTCTGAAGTTGGCTTTTCCAGTGACTGGCATGAAGGTGCTAGCCACTGGAATCCAGGGACAGGAATATTGACATTAGTTATTGGCATGCAGTGACCGATGTAGGTGTTAGCCACTAGCATCCAGATACTTAAATGTAGTTGCTAGTCAATGGATGCCAGTGAATGGTGACCGAAACTGGCATACCGATTGGCAACGAGCACATTGGCTTCAAACAGGGCTAATTATGAACTGTTCAAGTGTCCACTTACGTTCTTCCGATCTAGGTGTTCTAATACTTACCTTTACAAAATGTTTTTTCGTCCGGCAGCTCCAATAATTCAACACTGGCATGTATATTTCATTTCCCGATACACCCGACAGATGGCGCGCAACACCGCAGTAAATCAGACATCGAGTGACATTTATTATCTCTCAACTCGATAAAAGCATTCGGCAGTGATGGAAAAGCGAGTGTAATTGCAGGAAAAATTCCCAGAAAATCCAAAACCGGATCATTCCGGATAAAAGACTCACATTAATTAAAATACACCGGATAATTATTACGTTCTAATCGAGAAAAGCCAAGGCAAAGAGGGAGAGGGTTAAAAAGAATTCGAAGAATTCCCCCTTTGCGAGCGGGGCAATCTTCCGATTCAAAAGGCATGACAGGATTTTGACGAGAGTTCAGCAAGACACAGAAATCGGAAAACCAGTTCCGCAGATTAGTTGCCTATGGGGTGGTGTCTTAACAAGCTGCTTATTTGAATAGGGGAAAAGGGTTTAAGTTGCTGGTTTTGGGCCAAAAGGGATTTTGAATTAAAACTTAAGGAGTGTGGAATTGGCTTATTGCGTGGGCGTTAGGATTGAAATGCAGATTCGGAAAGGGAGCACAGTCAAAGGAATGTTTGACTTTCTTCTTTAGTTGGCATAGCTTTAGGTCGAAGGACTTCAACAGAATTGAGAGGTGATTTATAATTCACGCATTTGACAGTGGAATTCTTGAATTGATATCATTACAGAGTGTATTTATTGTGCCAAATGTCACGAATCAAACGTGGGAATTCGTAACTATTTAAATTGCCCGGTGTTTCCAGTATTCTCAAATAGCTGTGGTCGTTAGAAGGTGCGAATTCTGCAATGAGGACGTGCAAGAAAAACTACGCTAAATGTGTGTCTCTAATTAAGGGGGCAAGGTACCAAAAAAATATCGAAAATGTCGATTTTTCAATTTTTATCTCAGTGTGGAGAATATCTTTCTGAATAGCTGTGCTTACAGCTATTCAGAATAGTACTTGTAGCATTTATATTTGTACCTTTGATAGATAGAAAGTTATATTGTATTTTCTAAACCAACTTAAACTATCAAAGCTGAAAAAGAAATTTTAACACTGTTTTTCTCAGTTCGTTATTTTTCAGTTTCAAGTGTTGTTTAAATCCTTAAGGCTCTGTTCTAAATTAAGTTAGGTTTGGGGAATTTTTATAGTGTATTTATATACAACTGGTAAACAAAAGTTAGTATGGAATAAGGTGTTCTATGCTTAGTTTTTTTTTTTCTTCTTTTTAATTAAAAAGTTGAAAACTTGAAAACGAAAAGTCGTTTTTCTGCTGTTTTTAGTGTAAAAACATGCAATATCTTTACCATAGCTTGCATCTTCAAATACATGCCAAATATTGTTAACAACTACAATACGAATATATTGTGAAAACTTAATGGAAAAATACTTAAAATTGTTAAAGTAGTAGCATTTCAAAAAATTTAGAGGAAAAAAAAAATTAACAAATTATAAATTATTTATTCAAAAATAATAATAATACTAATTTAGGTATACAAAGCGCCGTTTCTGTTGCCAGCGTATGCTTGGTGTTCGCATCTAATTTTAAATATTAAAAATATATCTATCGGCAAAATATGCGGTAATCTATTTTTCATTATTTATTCATTAAAAATGAACGTGAATTTATACACTCGCATCCAAATATCTTTTATTTATACTGATTAAAACACTTTTATTATTTATTTATTAAAACAACTTTGGCAACAGGAAAGAGTTTCTTCAATGATCGGTTAAATGCTACTTTAACGAAAGTGGATGACGGCAAGTTGGTTTATTATTTTTACTTAAAATCGTTAGTTACAGTGCCACAAAATTTGACAGAATGCATTGTCATCAACATCGAATCTATCTGCCAAATTTTAGCCCGTTTGGATGACCTCAAGGGGGTTATAATTAGGCCTCCACAAATTTGCCAGCCATCGACATACAGACCAAACGGTATAGTGGTTAGCGTGCTAGCTTCTAGACCGCGAGGTTGCGGGTTCCGAGTCCCGTAAGGCATGGGTGTTTGTAAATGTATGTTGGCTTGTGTAATGACGAATGTTTTGGCGCATTATAACCCTCGTGTTGCTGACGGCGCCAGATAATCTGAAAACAACCAACCAACCATCGACACACACAAAATCGAAGTTAATGCACAGAACTTAAAAAAACACACCTACATACTGATTACGAGTTATTTACTTGGGGTGGCGAGTTTTTAACCAAGAGTTCGATAAAATAGATCAGTGCAAAACTAGTTCCAATCCTATTCTTAGAGAACAAATTTTAATAATGAAATACCGAGCAGCAGTAGTGTAAATGATTCTTAGCTAAATAAGCACACTTTAGATATCAACATTTATTTTATTCAAGATTTCGTGGAACAATCCTAATAATCATGCACACTGTAATATAGCACAGACATGACTGATTTCTTCCCCGGCGCAGCGGATAAAAAAAAAAAAAAAAAGAGAGGGAACAAACATGTAACCATGGATACCTTAAGTTTTAGACTGAGAGGCGACTGCAATTTTTGGACCCCATCAAACATCATTCTGAATTTTTTTATAGAAATTAGAGAAAAGTGAGTAGATTAAGAATCCACTGGTCTGCCGTGGTAAAAATGGCCGAAACTGGTCAAAAATTGACTTTTAATAAGTTGAACTAAATCCAATTGCCAAATGCGCCATAACTTGCTAAATAATGAGCATTTTTTTTTTTTATTTGGTAGCCCTCACTCTTTAATTTTCAATCAAGAAGATTGCAGACGATTCAGATATCTGTGGCGACGGTCTACTTGCATCTATTAAAAGGGAGCCAAGTAGTCAACAAATATTACGTCACTTATGACGTAACTGATGTCGCCAATTTGGCTTACTTTTAAAAGATATAAGTTTCCCGAGCCAAAGATCAGAAATCGTTTGCGCTTTTTCTCATTGAAAATCAAAATGAAGTGGGTTGACAGAAGAATAAGTTTGTTCTATTTTTGGCAAGTCATGACATATTTGGCAATCGGATTTTAGTTCAACTCATTCCAAGTTGATTTTTGATCAGTTTCGGCCATTTTTGCCACGGCAGACCAGTGGATTCCTAATCTACTAACTTTTCTCTAATTTCTATAAAAAATTCAGAATGGTGTTCGATGGGGTCCAAAAATTGCAGTCGCCTCTCCGACTATTAGACCACCGATATAGATAAACAAATGGAGAGACTGCTCCAATGTTAACGCAAGGAGAAAAACGCGCAGGTTGTTGATGACGTTGGTGGGATGATTAACCAATCACAGTTCACTTGTACAGTTGGATGTAAAAAGTTGAAAAACGAGTACCTTTAACACAGAGCCTTCAGCCCTTGAACATGGTACCTCAACGTTTTTTTTTTTTTTTTTTTTTTTTTTTGCGTTTTACGCGCAAGCAAGAACAATATAATGTCTAAGGAATAAATTTTACGATTTTGGCTTGGGTGTTTTTTTTTTTTTTTTTTTTTTTTTTTTTGCTCATGTGAAAACTATTGCCAAAAATATCGCCAAACTGGCGATTTTTGTTGAAAGGAGGGAAAATAAAAATGATCAATGTATATAGTGTAATTGAAAGTTACCTCAACAACACCCCTAGCTTTGTTTACACACACAACTTACCACAATATAAAAAAAAATCACAAATAACCTGCATATCAAAAGGCTAAGTGATTAAGCGCATACATTTACGCTATCCACTCTGATCGTATTTAAATAACTTTCCAGAAAAGTCATTAGGAGCAGTAGTAGCCATTCCTAATTCAATTCATACCAAACATGAAAAAAAAGATTCAAAGCAGAAATGGGGTAGAAAAAATATCAAGTGAAAAAAAAAAAGGTCATTATATAAAATGCGGGGGTAGTATATCAAAGCTAAAAAAAAATATTGACTTAAAAAGTGCAAAATGAGGATTTTTTCCCCACTTGCGTAAAAAAAGTACGCAAAAACACTGTTCACTGAATCTACACACACTTAATACTTGATGAGTTATTTGAGCACTGATTGCTTGAGCCCGTGAGATGAATAGTGACTCAAGTCAACTATGCCAAAGTAAATTGATGATGGAAGAGTTTAAATTAGAGGACGGAAATATCGATCAAAATAAATATCGATACTATATCGTTGCATAGAAAAAATTATCGATAAAATATAGGTATATCGATACATGATTTTTTTTTTTTTTTTTTTTTTAAATTTTATTTTCAATTTTGCCAGAAATAAAGGTTTTTGGGGCAAATTTCTACTTTTCATGAATTCATGCCAAAATTGTTTTAATTACTAAATTATGAAAATTGTTTTTATAAATAAATTATATTATCAATCAGAATAAATAAAATACATTTGGATGTCAATACATAAATTCACATTTATTTTTAAAGAAGAAACGGTGCTATGTTATGGCTTCTAATAAATGATCTTATCTTTCTTCCATTATGTTATCTTTTTGATTAGGGTGCCATTTTTACTGTCTCTCAGTCCAGTCCAAACTTTAGTTTTCAAGTTTTTGAAAAGGGAATAAAGAAAATCGAAAAAATACATGGAACCAAAAAACAATCATCAAAAAACTAAAAATGTTTAAAAATATCGATATATCAGTGACTTGTATCGATATTTTTACGATCAATATATATTTTTTAAAAATATCGATATATCAGTGACTTGTATCGATATTTTTACGATCGATATATTTTTTAAAAATATCGATAAAAACATCGTCGTATCGATATATCGCCGACCTCTAGTTCAAATAAGTTTTTTTCATGTCTAAGACCATTTTTTGAAAATAGATTTATTATTTTAAATACATTCGTTGTCGAACTTATGAACGGAAATGGATTGAAAACAATTAATGACTTTGTATGTAATGGGAGTGTCTTGTAACGCATTACAAATTTAGTTTCTTATAAACCATTCTTGAAAAGAAAGTAGGAGTAATGGACGGGCCGAAAATACCATGATGTATTTCATATAATTTTAACAAATCGGCATTTATATCGAAGTATTGCAAAAAAATGTGTATACTAATAAGATGACGAATTTTTAAACAAATAAAACAACATATTTAAAAATATAATTTTAACAAATCGGCAGTTATATTAAAATATTGCAATAAAATGCATATACTAATTGGATGACGAATTTTTAAACAAATAAAATAATATTTAATAATCAATATAATTTTAATAAATCAGCAGTTATATTGAAGTATTGCAGTAAAATGCATGTAATAATTAGATAACGAATTTTTAAACAAATAAAATTAGTACAAACTTTTAGCCACAGATGGCGCTGGCAACTTTTGATAGCTAACACATATTTAAACTTTTTTTTATTGAATTTCACGGTATATGAACTCCAGAATAACAAGAGAAAGAAAATTTGCTCTAAACAGGTACAATTAGAAACAACGCAATCTAAGCCGTAGATTTGTTAACACTCCCCTTTTTACAAAGAATTCTCTTTAAAGAAAAGTGTTTCACTGCATGTCTTATTCTTGCACGGCAATTTGTTAATATTAAATATTAATTTTCGAAATACGAAAAGGTTTTCAGCCCACTTTATCATTAACTTGTTAGAAAAAGATCCATTCTTACAGACTTTTTTTTTAATAAAATAATATTATGGAAGAAACATGAATACTGTATTCATTTATTCATTATTTCTATAAAAGTAACATTTCTCTCCTTAGGTTAGCTAATTTGATGACTGTGATTAAGATTGTCAATTCTTTTGTCCGAAAAACTTGGGATTTCATAGTTTCTGAGATTTATGTGTTATTAAAATATTTATGTTACATTTGAGAGATTTTATTGATATTCAACAACTAAAACTAAATATTTTCGCAATTAAAAATTTATGAGATTTTTTTGTTTTCTTAAGCAGACAATTAAACAAAAACAATTCAAATAAAAGCTTACCCATACTTTACACAAGTAAGAAAAAGATCAATAAAAATATTTTATATGGTTTAATTAGTACATTTTATTAACTAAAAAAATTCACAAGAAAAATCTTAAGATTAATATTTCCAAACACAATTATATAGTTAAAATATGACCCATAAAAATAGATTGAAAAAAAAAAAATCTTTTGTATGCATTGTCAATTTTTATATTCGCTAACACTGCGCCGATATACATTGCCATTGACATCGAACCTATCTGTCAAGTTTCAGTTTGATTGGATGACGGCAAGGGGATTAATTAGGCTTCCGCAGATTCAGCTCGCATCGACAAACATACAAAAGCGAATTTAATAAAAATGATTTAAAAATAAAATGATTTTTTTTAGATTGTGTCACTTTAAATTATAAATGCATTTTTAAATATTTCCTTTAAAAAAAAAGCAAAACGTCACTAAAATAAAATTTCGAGAAATCATGTTCGAAAACTATCAACCCCGAAAAATTATTTTAAAACAAATCTCCACTAAAACTATGAAGCAAACAAAACATTTACAAATGATGACTTATGCCACTATCACGCAAAATATTTTACTTTATATATCAACTCTACCATGTACACATTGCAACCGTAGATCAAGAGAAAAGAAAAAACGCTC
The DNA here is from genome assembly GCA_963978545.1 of Linyphia triangularis. Classification (NCBI taxonomy): domain Eukaryota; kingdom Metazoa; phylum Arthropoda; class Arachnida; order Araneae; family Linyphiidae; genus Linyphia; species Linyphia triangularis. Next base: position 14,329,080 of record OZ021726.1, read on the forward strand.
TATCATATGCAAAAACGTAAATTCAAAGTTTTCTTTGCATTTTCATTTTTAGCACTTATTTTCCCCTAAGAAATGAGAAAAAAAAAAAAAAAAACTTTCCGCCATTTTGTGCGCCAATATTACTTTTCTCGCAAAATACACTAAGAATCGCTATTAAAACGATAAAAAATAGCAACCATAAAAAAAAAAAAAAAAAAAAAAAAACTTCCCAAGAACCGAAAGAAAAAAAAAAAAAAAACTTTTAAAAGTAGGCAATCCTTGAAATGGCACCCCTAAATCATCTTCTCCCGCGGTCGCTTGTGTCTGTTCTTCGAACGTTCTTTTTGGTTTTTTAATCATAAAAAAATAATAAAAAAAAAGCAAATAATTCGTATTAATTTAAATTTATTCTCGTAGTTAGAGAAAATCTCGGTCAGAAATGCAAATAACTCAAGAATTAAATTCCGCTGGTGACGTCGGCAATCAGTTAGGAATTAAGAACGCGACGTAAATGAAGTGTTGCCATAAAAGAGGGAATAAAAGAGAAGGAAAAGTAAAAAAAATCGTCTGAAATTTATTTTATCGCAATTGGCTTTTATGAAAGCCGTAAGTTCTATTGGTGTAATGATTGATTTTTGTAACTGAGATAAAGAGATTGAAGAAAATTGAATTTTTAAAAAGTGTTTATGTTTTGATTTGACTGAAATTAGAATAGAGAGGATTTTTCGTCAGGCAGTAAAATAATATTTCTCAAATTAAGTTGGTTTAATAATTTTACCGACAAAGGAATTTAAATTAGGTAAAACTGATGGTACCTCGAAATAAATAAATTTAAACTTTTTTTTTTTTTTGATAATAAAACATATTTCAAATTATGTTGTTTTATAATTGCTTCATAAAATACTTTGAGAGCATCAGACAAAAGTAAAGTCTTGAAATCTAATAGAATAAAGGTCAGAATTGAGATGGGTTGGTTGGTTGTGTTCAGATTATCTGGCGCCGTCAGCAACACGAGGGCTATAATGCGCCGAAACATTCGTCATTAGACAAGCCAACATACATTTACAAACACCCATGCCTAACACGGGACTCGAACCCGCAACCTCGCGGCCTAGAAGCTAGCACGCTAACCACTATACCATTTGGTCGGCAGAATTGAGATGGGAATAATATTTTTAGTATAATGATTCTAATAAGATAATACATTACCTAGTAGTAAAAAAAAAGAATACATTTTTATATTTGAAATATAAAAACTACATTGAAGTTTTAAATAAAGTTTTTTAAATATAAAACAGTGACCATAGAAATAATTTTTAATTAAGTCCTGACATATGAATGAGTAACACATCAATGAATTATAAACTATTAATAATCCTAATGCATAATTAACATAGACGTTAATGTACACTTTACCCTTCTTGGGGTTTAATTTTGATCTTAGAAATTTTGTGCTGCAAATTCATAAAGAATGTAATACACAACTTACTTTAAATTGTATTTAAAATAGTGTCTGCATTGTAAAATACATATACAGTATGATAATAAATTTTAAATTTCAAAAAGTTGCAAAAAAGTAAAACGTTTGTCACAATGACTAAGAATGTGGAAAGAGTATATAAGGCATAATAAAAAAATATATCGAAATAATGTTTTCTTATAAAATATAATTTTTAATTTCTTAATGAATATTCAGGTCATTTTGACAAGTGTTACTCTTTACAGTTTTTTGAAAATTAAACTTTAATTATAATCACCCTGTATATTGTTACGAATTTTTGTATATTTGTAAATATTTCGTAGTGTAACTTTGTAAATAGGAAAATTTATGTACATTTCGCATAAGGCAGTGCAATAGTTCGTCTTTAGTTTGCTTCCCCGCAATGTGTGTCTTTAATGCTTGATAACGAGTTTTACAGAGATAACGTTGGGAAGCGAGTTTTACAAGGAGCAGGGCATTTAACATTATGGTAATGGCAATCTCGCCAATTTGGCGATATAGAGCCAAGTTGGCAACGGTTTTGACGACTAATTTTTGTCGCCAAATTTGGCGAGAAATCGCCAAATGTCGCCAAACTTGGCGACATTTTTGATCCCCATGTACATGTATAGGACTTTTCGACTACGATCTGGAAAGTTCTCCAAATATCTACCTCTAGAAGTTTTAAGAAGTATTGGCTCCCCTATATAAGACCGGCCGTGAGTGGAGTTGGTTGGTTAGTCAGTTAGTTGACTGGAATTACTGAGTTGAGATACTGAGTCTCAGTGAGCATTCAGAGTAGTTCTAAAGCGAACTGTATTGCATTGTCTTTTGCAGCGATTTGAGCAGTTGTTTTGTCAAGTTTTTAACTGCTGTTTTGTGCTCTACTGTTGTGAAAAGAGCTGTATTGAGTCTACTAGAGCGAGAAGTTCTGGAGTTGTAAAGGAATCTGTAAAGAGTTATATTGGAATAAATTTCTGCAAGTGTTAATCTACTTTGGCTTCAAATCGTTCGAACCCATCCACGTAACAATATCCCCCGGACGCCCCGCGTACATTTATGCACATCGGATTTTGGGCGCATAATTTTTCTTTGCATGAAAATGCCGAACTCAGTTCTAAAGCCTATTGTGACGAAGTAGAGCCTGTAAAGAAATGGGCAAAAAAAAAAAAAAAAAAAAAAAAAAAAAAAAAAAAAAAATCAGTTCCTCTGCCAGGAGGGGCGTCATAAAAAGTTGGTGCTAAGCACATGCCAGCAATGGACACTAAGACTTTTTCCGCACGTTGTCGGATGTCTGGATGTTCAGCGCAAACAATTTTTTTTTTTGCACTAACTGTAAAGTATTTTTATGTATCCCGTCCTCACGAATTTGTTTTGCAGCCGTTCGTGATTAAATTTCACATCTGAACAATTAAATTTCAAAATTTTTGCAAGCTTAAAAAGATGGTTGGTTGTTTTCAGATTATCTGGCGCCGTCAGCAACACGAGGGCTATAATGCGCCGAAACATTCGTCATTTAACAAGCCAACATACATTTACAAACACCCATGCCTAACACGGGACTCGAACCCGCAACCTCGCGGTTTAGAAGCTAGCACGCTAACCACTTTACCGTTTGGTCGGCGCTTAAAGAGATAGTCATTTTTTGTCTAAGTGTACTTAAAGTGCATGGATCAGTTCTGAACTTTAAAAGTACGTTACATAGATCCAAAAGAATACATAAAAATTAGCTTTAAATCATGTTTCAAACAGTTGTGGGTCTCGGGAGGATATGTTCAAAGGAAAAATTAATGCTTTTATGAAAGATTGATCACAAACACCATCACGTCTATCTGTATTTACAAGCCTAGTTTTAGATCTCTGCTGATGTGAAACGAAACCGAGTCTAATGCGTGCTAGATGTTTGCAAATCTCTAAACCACGAACCGGCTTATTTTTTATCCGAATTCAGAAAGACGACAAAGAATTTAGTGTTACCACATCATTTATCAACCTTTTTTTTTCTCTCTCTCGCCAAAAACTCCATTAAAAAAGCTTTAAAAACTCTTCACCCCAACACAACGCCCTGTTATATGTGTAATAACATTCTAAACAAAACTCCACGAACCACAAATCCACTTCCCAAAACACACACACACACAAAACGCAACCTCAAAAAGAACCCACACACCTCAAAAGCGTGGTAAAAACATACACACATAAAAAAAAAAAAATAGTTGATGAACCTTCTTCGTAATATAACATAAAACACAATCCAAGATTCACCAGAAAAGAAATTTCTAGGAAGGGAAAAAGGCCGAAAGGCGTAATTTTCTTCTTTTGAGACTAGGGGCTACCCCAGGGGGTGCAAGTTTTTACAGGAGTTAAATTCCATGCATACAAATAGGAAGGTGAGGGAGGGAGGGGGGGGGGGGGGGGGTTAATTCGTTCTACTAGGAGACAGTGATTTTTGTTCTATTTTTCTTCCCTCTCCTTCCTTATTTGAAATTTAATTCCGAAAGTAAAGAAAAGGGGGAATTTTTCCTAGGTTTTGTTGCTCTCTATACGTTATTAGGGGGTTGTTTTATTTTTATAGAGCTAAAGATTTCGCCAAGTTTGGCTTAAAGTTCGCCAAGTATTTTTAGTTGATGTGGATTCGGATAAGAAATAGTTGGTTGGAGTTTTCTGATGCCGAAACATTGGTAAGGGACGAGACATGCGTAACTGAGCACACAAACAAATCCACTCCACATCAGAGAGAAGACATTGACACCGACGGATTTAAGGTGCGCAGTAGCCACCATTAATACTACCCGCCAGTGTTAACAGCATCGTAGTGGTTTGATTCCAGAATCTTTGGCTCAAGAGACTGATACTTTAACTAACCAAGCCATTGCAAATTTTGGATAAGGAAAATATCATCAGTTTTGTTTTAATCCTACGTGGTTATAAGTTGCCAATATTAGTTTCAAATTATATAATTATTTTCAAATTGAAATCACGCAATTAGTTTATAACTATCTAAAGACAGGCACACCAATATTTCAAAATGATAAATATTCAAGGTTATCTTAATTTAACTGTTGCTGTTTAGAGAAGTTGAGTTTTCAGACATGAATACACTTACTACTACTTGTATACTTACTACTACAGAAGGCAGCGAGTAAATGGTATAGAAGGAGAAGGGGGGGGGGGGGAATGCAAATAAATATTAAAAATAAAATAAAGCATGTTTAAAAAATAGTTATAATTTTAGCAAATAGCCGTATTCGCTTGGAAAACAATTATGTTACATATATATTCAAAATTTAAATAGGATATATAGAGAATTTTAAAAAAGATGCATTCAATCGAACGGGCTATACAGTATATGTCTTAATATGTGTATTTTTGTGAAGAATTTTATTCCTTTACTTCAAAGAAATTACTTTTAAAATTTTATAAAATTGTTTGATTTCCATAGTTAAATAAAGTGTACGGTAAAGACATAACATAAATCCAGTCCGTATATGGTGTCACTAGATTAATTTTTCAATAAAATCCAGTTAAATTTCGTTTAGTATTTGTTTTTTGATCATGACATTTCTTAATGGTGACGGGAGAGTGTATAGGACCCACATTTTCTTCAAAATTTAAAAAATTAATATTGATCTAACCGAGTTGCAAACTTGATTTCTAGTCTGAAAGCAAACTTTTAACTCTAATTATATTAAGACTTTTATTATTCGATAGTTATCATCCTGCATATCTTTTGCCAATTACGCAAATTATAAACATTTTTTTTTTTTTTTTTTTAATAATTTCATCTTTTGAAACGATAAATCGGTAAAACTCTTAGAATAGTACGTTGCAAATGCATGAACGATATTGCAGAAATAAAAAAAAATATATAAAAAATAGTGTTATAGTATTTGAACTTGTCAAAATGTTATAAATCACTAAAAAGAAAATTTGCAATTTACATTTTATATATATTTAGTAAAAAAATAAATAAAATTAGATTTTAATTTTTAGATGCAAAAACATTGAAATTGTTAAAATTTATACTATGACGTGACAAAATTCATATTATTTTCGATTGGTGAAGAGGCACAAGTTTTTTTCCGTACTAGTAGTACACTTGTAGTAAAACTACTTTTACAGTACATTAATTTATGTTTGTCGTGGAGGCATAGGCTGTTTATTCCGTAGAAAAGGAACACTTGTAGTGAAACGACATTTACAGAATAATAATAATTTACAATTGGTGTTGAGGCAGAAGTTGTTTATTCCGTATACAGAGTAAATTTGTAATGAAACAACTTTTACAGTAAAACAATAATTTTTAACCGGCGTGGAGGTAGAAGTTGTTTATTCCGTATAAAGAGTACGCTTATAATGAAACGACTTTTACAGAAAAACAATAATTTACATTTGGCATGGAGGTAGAAGTTGTTTATTCCATATACAGAGTAAATTTTTAATGAAACCACTTTTACAGTAAAACAATAATTTTTAACTGGCGTGGAGGTAGAAGTTGTTTATTCCATCTTTACAATTGGCGTGAAGGCAGAAGTTGTTTATTCCGTATAAAGAGTACGCTTGTAATGAAACGACTTTTACAGAAAAACAATAATTTACAATTGGTGTGGAGGCAGAAGTTGTTTATTCCGTATACAGAGTAAGTTTGCAATGAAATGATTTCTACAGAACTTCACGATTACCGTGGACAACTTGTTTTACTCATACGCACAATACGCTTGTAGGGATAGGACTTTTACCGAATATAAATTTCATTTATTCTTATTTTCCCGTCAAGTACTCCGGACAAGTATAAATATACATTTCACACTGAACATAAAACGCATCAATCTCGACATTTTTATCAAGTTAATTACTATTACAATACGCCACAAAAGCGATTTTTGCTAAATCTGGTAACCTCCCCAACCAGATTTGTCTCCACCAAACCTAAAACTATCTTTTTTTGCGCTGTAAATTTTGTTAGTACTTTCCACAGGGCTGATTTAGCGGTTTCTTTTTGCATTATAATTTAAAAAGGGAAAAAGGGGGAAAAGGAAGAAAGAAAAGCAAAGAATGTTCCTATCGCATGGCTTAACAGCTATAATTAATCCAGTTTGGTCGCCCCAGAAAAAAAAATCGAAAGAATACAGAAACTTTAAAATTTAAGTTACCGGAGTTAATAAGCGTATCTTTTATAAGTGAATCTAATTTGCTATTATTGGAGGTTTGAGGCGATTTTCGATCGAAGGTTCTTTCAGGAATTACGTATGCAACGACACGCTTGCTTCAAATCCCACGTTAAAGCTTGCTTATGTAAAGCGTTTTTCGAAGATAAGTTATTCGTATGACTGGGATTTAAAGGCGATGGACTTGGCAGTTTTTTTTTGTCTTTGCATTTGGCGCAGAATTTGCTGATGTTACATTTGTTTAATGAGACATTGGAAGGAGCTTTTTAAACTGTGACAGAAAATTTTTGAAGACAGCTTGCAGAAAAGTTTTCGGTGTCGAATGAATTAATTCCCGCGATGGTGCCTGCGATTTATTGTTGATCAGCATAAAATGGTTAAAAATGAAATTGAACTGAATGGACTATTCTTTTTGATTGCGTGTCTTGGGAATTGTTTTGTAAGCCACCAATATTCAATTGTGGATGATGAATTTCTTTATTCTAAAATTTTGTACATCGACTCATTTTTCATTTCAATTTATAGAATGGAAAATATTCTGTCATCTTGCCTCTTTTTTTAATACAGTAACTTTTGTATTATTTTGATTCGCCTTAGGAGACTAGGGATCTTTTAAAAGTGATTTGCTTAAAGCTAAATAGTGAACTACCGGAAATATATGAATTGTAAAAACTAAATTGTATCCCGGAGAGTGTTTTAAATTGTAGAATGAAAATTGTTTATTTTATTGAAAACTACTGCAGATAAATGAAATAGAATTAAATTGAAACCTTCTGTAGATAAAATGAAATAGAATTAGATTGAAACTTACTGTAGATAAAATGAAATAGAATTAGATTGAAACCTACTGTAGATAAAATGTTGAATGCAGTTTTTAGTTATAATAGTTTTCAAACTGTAAAATGTGTGACAGGTGGATTTTTTAAAATTCAATTTAACTATTAGAAAATGATATTCTGGTGATAGATTCCCGTGAGGTTGAAGTATATCCGATAAATCAGTTTACAAAACAGCTATGTTTAAAAACTGAACAATTTATATGATTCACCTCCATAAATTTTAATTTAGCGAATTTCAAGTGTTAACCAATTCGATGGATTCGAATTTACACATAAACCACAGTAGACCCATAACCAAAGACCTACTATATATTTCGGTATTTGCTTTTAATAATTTGTCTTCAATCGCTTCAAAGTAATAAAGAACTATCTTTTTGGGTACTATCTTTACACTGGGAAACAACTGTGGCCAGCTGGAGCGTATTAAATGTGGCGCGAGTTCGCCACTATAGTGGCTCTTTATAATGAGGGCCTAATATAACCCATAAAAAAAAGTTTTTGCTATAAATCCGTTATGTTCATTGCCAATTTTTATGTGTAATTTCTTGAGCTCATTGCAGCTTACTGAGCTTAGATCTAATTTCCAACATTCATTTTGAACTATTTACTTTATTTTGTTCCCATAATTTAATTGAATACATTGTCATCCACAACAAGTCTATTAGCTACATTTCAGCTGGATTAGGTGACAAAAAGTGGGTTAATTAATTAGGAGGCATTTTAGGGACAGGCACAAAATTTGATCGAAAGCATTGCGATTGGCAATGAGAGTATCTGCCAAGTTTCAGCTCGATTGGATGTTGGGAAGTGGGTTTTCTAGTGGGTAGGTAGGGTCTAGTGCTGGTATCGGAAGATCGCGACACTGGAGCCGCAATTTTTGGGCTCTTCGGACATTTGGGGCTCTTCAAGTTCTAATTAACTGAATTTAAGAATAAATTGATCAAGCAATAAATGGTAATAAATCTGTATTTTGTTTGGGTAAACCCATTATTGCGTAATCTTAAACACGAGAAATAAAGAAGACGCGACGAAACACAAAGATAGACTTGTTAACACTATTCTGAAATATTAACTTAAAATAAGCGCAATCCCTTGCATTTTCTCAGTCGAAGAAAGGAACATGCGTCTTCCATGCGCCACAGTTTCAGTTGCATCGAGCTTTTGTTGATATTCGTCGTTCTCGCGTCTCTGACTGATAACACCTTCCGCTGTCAACTTTTTACGGCAATGCACGCTGTGAAAACGCCTTTTGCTTTTGATATACTTCATTGAAAAAAGTTGGCGTCGACTTTATCCAAAAGAAAGAGAAAAATTGACGAGGGAAATCATAAATTTAAGAAAGAGTTGACTGAATTGTGTGCGTACATTCCAAGAGGCGCAGTGAGTTTTATAAAAAAAAATTTTGTAACAATTTTAGGGATAATTCAAACGATTTCAGGAACATTTTAGGGGTAATTTCAACAATTTTAGGGATAATTCAAACGTTTTTAGGTACATTTTAGGGTTAATTCTTACAAAATTAAGGGTAATTCTAACAATTTAAGGGATAATTCAAATGATTTCAGGAACCTTTTAGAAATAATTCCTACAAATTTCGGGGGTAATTTCAACAATTTTAGGGATAAATTCCACAATTTTAGGGATAAATTCCACAATTTTAGGGATAAATTCCACAATTTTAGGGATAAATTCCACAATTTTAGGGATAAATTCCACAATTTTAGGGATAAATTCCACAATTTTAGGGATAAATTCCACAATTTTAGGGATAAATTCCACAATTTTAGGGATAAATTCCACAATTTTAGGGATAAATTCCACAATTTTAGGGATAAATTCCACAATTTTAGGGATAAATTCCACAATTTTAGGGATAAATTCCACAATTTTAGGGATAAATTCCACAATTTTAGGGATAAATTCCACAATTTTAGGGATAAATTCCACAATTTTAGGGATAAATTCCACAATTTTAGGGATAAATTCCACAATTTTAGGGATAAATTCCACAATTTTAGGGATAAATTCCACAATTTTAGGGATAAATTCCACAATTTTAGGGATAAATTCCACAATTTTAGGGATAAATTCCACAATTTTAGGGATAAATTCCACAATTTTAGGGATAAATTCCACAATTTTAGGGATAAATTCCACAATTTTAGGGATAAATTCCACAATTTTAGGGATAAATTCCACAATTTTAGGGATAATTCAAACGATTTTAGGAACATTTTAAGGATAATTCCTACAAATTTTAGGGGTAATTTTAACAATTTTATGGGTAATTGCAACAATTTTAAGGATAATTGCAACAATTTTAGGGATAATTCCCAAAATCTTGGGGATAATTTTAAAAAATTTAGGGACATTTATTTTAAAGCTAATATAGGCTCCTAACATGGACATTAATTTTAAAACATATTTTAATACCGGGAAGAAAACTGCCAAATTTCAAAAAATTTAAAAATTAAAATCTTAAAAAATATGTTCTCCTCAAGCTCCAGAGCAGAACACATTTTTAAGATTTTAATTATTCAATTTTTTTGAAAATTGACAGTTTTCTTCTCGTTTTTTCGCAGAATTTGGAGAAAAATAGGGTAATTTTGAAGTTTAATACTTTTTTTAGGAAATATTGAAAAATTTAAGAGCAAAATTAGGAATTTTAGGAAGAAACAAAAATTTAACAAATATTAGGAATTTCAGGCCGATTGTGACGTCTGTCATTCTAAAACAAAAATTGACTACCTACTTGTTACTTTTGCCATGATTTTAATACTATTTTTATACCAAAAAAATATTATATTAAAACAGTGGAAGTTAAAAGCTCGTACGATATCGTTTACATGCACTTTGCAAGATCGTATTTGCGGCTCTTAAAAGATTTGGTGATTCTAATTAAGGAATGTTTGGTTCTTAGAGCAAAAAGTCTGCTGATCCCTGGTCTAGTGGGTAGAGGAGAAGTAAACTAGTTAACCCATTGACGGTCATGCACGTATATATACGTCTTAGGATCCCCAGTTTTTCTAGCAATACACAACATTTTTAAGTTTATAACTAAAATTTAAAATAACATATATTTTAGATATTTTTATTAGGATGATAGTCTATAACCTATCTAAAACAAAATAAATAAAAATAATTAAACAAAATTATGTATTTGAATTAGAAATGTAATTTAAAAATTATTGCAGGGAAAACAACTGGGCAATTTCGCCCATTCCCATTACCATCAGTGGGTTTTAATAGAAATGTGCAATAGCATAACCGTGTACTTTTAGTGACAGCCATCAAAACCCGATAGAATGCATTGTCATTGAGCCTATCACGTTTCAGTTCTGTTGGATGAAGGCCAATGGGTTACTTATCCCTCCTCAGATTTGCAATCCACACACAAAGTCGAAGTTACAGTCAATCAGGGTAACATTGAACCACATTTTCAGTATTTTCTTCTTCCCCACTAATATTTTTATAGTATTTTCAGACTTAATGACATAAAATGGAAGAATAAACCCTAAATTATATTTTAATTTACACAAATTAGTCAATGTTGATGATGAAAGCACCAAATAATAGGAAAATAACCCGGTGCAAAGTTACCCTGGCATTTAGGGTAACTTTGAACCACTATCAGAAGTTTCATATAAAATACCTTTTTTTTTATTCAGCCTAGGACTATTCAATATTTGAACTAGTAAAATTAAGTTTCTAAATATTTGAAACATCATCAGCTGCAGTTTTCAACATCCTAAAGTTTGTATATTTTAAATAATACTACAAAGAATATATTAGGTCGGAACAATGGATGATGAATCACATGAATATATTGTAAAAAAACCTATTTATTGTTCAGTTTAAACATACAAATATAGTGAAAAAATAATCTTCAGTTCATTCACTTAAATATAAACTCATTTTATCAATTAAAAAATGAAAAGATAAATAGAAAATAATAAATCTGATAGGCCGCCCTTATGCAATTAGTTAAGTACTATGATGTTTGCAAGTCACAATTTGGCACAAATACGAATATTATATTCTTAATGTTAGAAATAGTATGACAATATAAAAATAAATTTCAAACTTCATAAAATTCCACTTTGGCATTCTTCAGATTAATAGTTTTGCATCATAAAAATAATTATTGATCTGGAAAACATCTCGTCTTCTAGCTGGAATAATAATTTCTGGAGATAATTTTTTTAAACACTCCTAATTTTTCACTACAGATCACCATTGATATTGGGCCATTTCCAATATGCACCAGATTTCTTCATGAACCACCATATATCACGTTGTCTTTTAAGTCAATTTGATCTGGGTACATTTCTCCATCGTATTAAATAATTATGTGGTCGTAAACTTTGCATATGCCATAACCAAAATCTAAAACACTTGCATGCTTTGTGTATAAAATTCCTTTCTTATTGATGTGCTCAACAGCCACCACTTGAACAATCACTGATTTTTCAGTTACATTCTCCACAACAATTTCAGCAGTATAAACCTCTATCATGTCCTTATTGTCCAACTTTCACCTTCTCATAAAATGATAGTGTTGCACATACAATGTCATCTGCACCATCTAGTTCAGGTTGGTTGGTTTATATGCTCAACGACCAACAGCTTAACGTGGATTCCGAACTACAACGAACTTCCATGACTAACCCGGGATTCGAACCCGGCACCTTTGGTATGCGGGGCCTGATCTCTAGCCACACAGCCATCAGGTGGATCATCTGATTTAGGACTTATACTCTTACTGTCTATCAGGAGGTCATATAGTAGAGGACTTTGGATGATCCCCTCATGTCCTCGCTATACATATTCCTTTACCATTTATTTTTTGTGCTTGGAAATTTTCCACTTCCTCAACTGAAACGCTTTTTACAGCCATCACAGGTAGGCAGATTTTTTTTTTAGTTCTGTGAATGACTGCTAGATAATTATTTCTAATATTTTTAGGTACTTCTTGAATTCACTCTCAATATTTGCATTTTATCGGATTTCGCATACAAGGGAAAATTCCATAAATTAAATTGCATTTGTATGTATATAAATGTATTTAAAAGCAAAACCAAACATAAATTGAAATAAAATATGAATTATATGAGCAGTGTATGCATTATACACTGTCATCAGCCTAACTTTGAACCGGCTCAAAGTTACACTGAATACGTGGTAAAATGGTAGTGCCTTAGTTTTTTGCTTTTTACCAAATGTTAGTAAATAAATAACCATCAGCTACTAACAATTTCACTATTTCAAGAAAATTATATAACTGATAAAGTGGTAAGTTGATGCTTACTTGCATAAATTAGTTGATTTACATCAACTTCAAATAAACATTTAAATGGAACTTGCAAACAGTACTTCAGAAAAGCAACTGAATGACCAAATAAATTATGTACTATTTTGCCAATTCATATTCTAAACTATAGAGCAAAAATCCAATTTCACAATCTTGCCAGCATTTTGCAGCAGTGGATCATTAGCAGTTCTTTAAATCCAAAAATACTGAAAACTAGGAGGTGGTGCAAAGTTATACCCTATGGCTCAAAGTTACCCTGAATGACTGTAATATAAAGGATTTAAAACCTAAGTTTTCGGAAACTTTTCTCGAACAATCCTTTCCCTTCTTCTGTTTTTAAAAAAAAATAACTAAAAGTTTTCAAATATTACATATAAAAGATTATTTATAACTTTCTTTGAAACATTGAGTATTTTCAACTCAAAAGTATAACTTTTAACCCGTAGAATATTCAACAAGCATTTATGAAATGCAGTGGAAGATGGTAAATGAAAAATATTCTTTCGAAATAACACTAAAAGCGATGTAGTGTTTATTTACAAACGTTTTGTGTTAATTGTTCATCCATGCCATTGCGTAAACAAATCGGTGTTTATACAAATATTTAGTTTCGTACTATTTCAAACCGCTATTTTTTCCAACAAAATATTTCTATTTACTCTTGAATGGAAACAAGTTATTTTCCATTATAAAATTGAATGTTTTATTTCATTGAGTTGAATAGATTTTCGGAATATTTTCAGCATTATGTATCAATACATGGATATTTGCTTTGATTCTTTAACAGAAAATATAATGGATATATTTGTAAATGCAAAACTGTTACATATAAAGTATAGGATAAAATATACCAGATCAAGGTTTAGCTTCCATTTAATAAAATATTGTTATACAAATTTTCTGTATATAGTTGTAAATAGTGACGTATTGATTTAAAATTCTATTGTATTTTATTAAATGGAATATTTTATCTTATTCTATTTATTAACAGCGATAATACAGGTTAGAAAAAGGTGGCAACACCTAAAGCAATCGGAAAATTTCGAGATGTTTCTTTTTTCGACGAACTGGCTGGATATTTTGAGAAGGTTCTCACGCGCCTGTATAAATTCGACCGCAGCTAGAATCGACGGACAGTTTGACTTAGAACTCGGATGAAAGCTGAACTCTTTGAGTGAGCCTGACCTGAATCACCGCTGAAATCGAAGTTATTGTTATTGAATCTTGTGTTGAAGCTTGATTGTGATTGCACTGTTCTTCGATTAAATTTTTGTGTGCCTTTGAAGAACGAATAAATAATAGTTTTTATCTAATAAAAACTGTGCCATCAATGCCTCTGTGAAAAATTCATAACAATGTTGAAGCCAATTCCAATTAGTACTTCTATCATTATTAGACTCTAGACTACAACAATGAAGAAAGAAGCTTCAACAGGCACGTGCAATAATATATGTCAAGTAAAAGGTCTCATTTAGGGATTCATTACCATACAAAAACTAAGGGTGTGGAACATTGCACAGCTTTCAATTACACTATATTACTGATGTGGATTTGTGTCATTTACCATTTTTATATTTCAATAGTTCGTTTAGAAGAAATGGCCAGTTTGGCGATATTTTTTGCGATAATTGTAATATGGGACTTAAATGGAAATTTTAACGATATACTTTTCGATAATTCTTTTATTATCCTTTCTTATAAGTGAAACTGCGGAGACTCTCTGAGACCTAGTTAAAATAGTTATTTTTCCATATAATTTTGTCCCCAAGTAGAGATATATAAAGCAAAAGCATAATTGTTAGATTTGTAATAATTTTAGAATTCTAATTTGTTTTTGAGTGGAAAAAAGAGCTAAAATGTCTCGTGCTTACAGCAGAGAATTATCCAGAGAATGTCATCGATAGTTAGTTATGCAACTAGTTGAGAAAAGTAATACTTTTAAAAAACGATGCAAAATGCTTGAGTGCGATAAGAGGAATCAAATAATTGGCCGAATTCGAAAAAGTAATTTCCCACATGATTATAAAAAGTATTGTATGCAACAAATGCAAAAAAAAAAAAAAAAAAAAAAAAAAAAAATTATAGTACATATATAAACTAAAGTTAGGAACTCTGGTCAATGAACCTCTCCTTAAAATATCCTTTTTATAACTATGTGCAAAAAAAATCAAACTTTTTTTTAATCATTTTGAATAAAAAATAGTGGCGAAATTAGCACTTTTTCGCATTAGTGTGAAAAAGTGTTTCTCGCGCGCCTCGTGCTCAAATATCAGTCTTGGTATTAAAATGACATATTCTGAAGAAATTCATTGACTCGAGTTGCCAAAGTTAATAAATATATGTCTTAAAAATATTTTTTTGCACGTGATGATAAAACAAAACACTATATACTGATGAATCTAAAAACACTTACCGAGACCACCACGCAAAGTAATTGGGGAGATTTCGGAGAGATACATAGGCACCAAAGCTGTACTCAGACCTGAAAGAAAAGAAATCGTAAGCATAAAAATCGTAAGAATCGTAACCACTGGTTTAATTACACAAGACATTAAAGACATTAATGTAATCAACATTTCAGACGTTTGATCCAGTTTCGATTAGAGGTCGGTGATATATCGATACGACTATATTTTTATCGATATTTAAAAAAAAAATATAGATATTAAAAATATCGATAAAACTCACCGATACATCGATATTTTCAAATATAGCATAATCATAGGCGCCACCAGGATGGTACAAGGAGGTGCACTTGCACTTTCCTGGCTTTTAAAAATTAAAATATAATTGGAAAAAACGTGTTATTTCCAAGTAAATAAAAGCACAAATGCCAGTTTAAAACTCCGGTTCAATGTTACACTGCGTATTTATTATTCTTTTAAGCCTCTTGTTTATTTCCGAAACTCGGTATTTTATAGCTGATTTATTTCAATTGAGAAGTGGTTTTCAGGCTCCACTTGTCTCAGTATCAATTTATTCTATTTTGTATAATCATTTATATGTTCTGTCAATTCCTGAAAAGTGTTTAGATTTTTATTTGTTAGTCATCAGATATTAGACCTTGATATATATTTTCAAATGAGCTTTTCCTATATTACTTACGTGTTCCATTTTTTGATTCCCCCCCCCCCCTTATTTCTCTAACTTAGAAGAAATAACTACTCTTCTGTATTTTTAAATCCTTTATATTAACTTCATTTTGTTTGTGTGTGGTGTTCAAATCTAGGGAGGGCTAATTAATGCAATTGGCGCCATCCATACGAGCAGAAACTTGGCAGATTCCATGTCGATGACGATGCAGTCTATCACGCTTTTGGGGCTGTCAGCCAGGGTTGTGGTTCTAAAAAATGTTTATCGGTACACAAACGTTTAGATCGTAGCGATACTGTAGCTGGAATTATTTCTTTATTATACAATAATTTACCAAACAAAAAAGCTGAATACTCTTAATTTACGTATTTATTTTCTCACTAACTTATATCACAATACACTGTATAAAGATTATTAGAGTTATTATTGATTACTAATTCAAAAAAGTGGCATTACGCCGCACCAACTCTCAAAAATGTATCGGTGCACAGTACCGGCGCTTACTGGCCAAACTATACTAGTGTCAGTATCACTAAAAAGCCGCTCTTTCAAGTCACTATTTTAATTTCGGATGACTAATTAAAACACCTTCATCCAATCGAGCTGAAACTTGGCAGATTGATTTGATGTCAATGCAGTCTATCAAATTTTTGGGTTTGATAAGTGTGACTATATTGGAAGTGCGACATTTGAATATCCCTCGTTTCGAACGTTTAACCCCTTTTCGACACTTTAAAGTGAGTTAATCGAGAAAGGAATAGCTTAATTTTTCTATGTTTGTCTTTGTTGACATTTGTACCAATTTCCAGAGTTGTGCCCATGTGGGAAATGGGACATTCGAATATCCCTCTTTTGGAATGGTTAACCCTTTTTCGATCCCTTAATATAAGTAAATTGAGATCGGAATAGCTTAATTTTTCTATGTTTCCCATAGTTGATATTTGTACCAATTTCCAGAGTAGTGACTATATGGGAAGTGGGAGAATTATAGATGAATGAGGGCTTTGCCTTATAGTCCGAGAGGCGACTGCAATTTTTGGACTCCAACGAACATCATTCTGAATTTTTTATAGAACGTAGAGAAAAGTGAGTAGATTACAAATCCACTGGTCTGCCGTGGCAAAAGTGGCTGAAACTGATCAAAAATCGACTTGGAATGAGTTGAACTAAAATCCGATTGCCAAATATGTCATAACTTGCCAAAAAGAGAACAAACTTTTTCGTCTGACAACCCACTGCATTTTGATTTTCAATGAGAAAAAGCGCAAACGATTTCTGATCTATGGCTCGGAAAACTTGTATATATTAAAAGTAAGCCAAATTGGTGACATCAGTTACGTTATCAGGGACGTAATGTTTATTGCCAATTTGGCTCATTTGTGAAAGATGAAGTAAGCCATAGCCACACATCCGAATCGTCTGCAGCCTTCTTAATTGAAAATTAAAGAGTGAGGGTTACCAAATAAAAAAAAAGCTCATTATTTGGCAAGTTATGGCGCATTTGGCAATTGGATTTAGTTCAACTTATTCAAAGTCGATTTTTGATCAGTTTAGGCCATTTTAGCTACGGCAGAATAGTAGATTCGTAATCTACTCACCTTTCTCTAATTTCTATAAAAAATTCAGAATGATGTTCGATGGGGTCCAAAAATTGCAGTCGCCTCTCAATCTACAAGGAATATTTAGGAATTTTAGGGCGAATAAGACCCCTGAAAATGGAATGCAAAAATAAGTCAAAATTATTTTGACAAAATGCAATACTTTTACTACCCCATAGGAAATCGAAAGTAATAAAAGCAACCTATCGCTTCAATCTAGATAATTGCCTCAAGGGAATCAAAATCTATACAGCATTCCAAACCCAACCTTTTCCGCAGCTTATTCGCTATACATTACCCTATATATTACAATCTTCTAGCCCAGTGCATTTAGAAACTACTTTCTACAAAACCTTGAAATGTAGTGAGTAGGCACGAAAAAGTTCACTTAACGAAATGACATAAATAGTTTTCATTTAATGTCTATCTATTACAAATGAAAATTAAAATAACAAAAGATAAAACCAGGTGGAGCCACTGCATATGGATTGACGTAAGGGTTTCAAATACAAAATAAAATATATTAGACGCTATTTTCGAGTTTTTAATTCATGTCATTTCATTAAGTAATCCTTTTTGTACCTACTCACCAAATTTCAAGGTTTTATACAAAGTAGTTTCTAAATGCACTGGGATAGAAGATTGTAACATATCGCGTATAGGAAATGATCCTTACTACCTCTTTTTAAATTCCATCCTCAGACCAAAGAAAACCAAGAGAAGTCAAAACGGTTCTCTTGGTTAAACTTGGGTCAGCGGATACATCGATACAACGATATTTTGAAAAATATATCGATGGTAAAAATATCGATACAAGTCACCAGTATATCGATATTTTTAAACATTTTTAGTTTTTTGATGATCGTTGTTTAGTTCCATGTGTTTTTTCAATTTTCTTTATTCCCTTTTCAAAAACTTCAAAACTAAAGGTTGGACTTGACTGAGAGACAGTTAAAATGGCACCCTAACCAAAAAGATAACGTAATGTAACGGAAAGATAAGATCATTTATTAGTAGTCATTAACATAGCGCCGTTTCTGTTGCCAACGTGTGTCTGGAATTTGTATCTTATTTTAAATATTAAAAACATCTCTATCAGCAAAATATGCAATAAACTACTTTTCAAAATTTCTTCTTTAAAAACAAATGTGAATTTATGCATTGACATCCAAATGTATTCTATTTATTCTGATTGATAATATAATTTATTTATAAAAACAATTTTTATAATTTATTTAGTAAAACAATTTTTATAATTTATTTAGTAAAACAATTTTTATAATTTATTTAGTAAAACAATTTTGGCATGAATTCATGAAAAGTAGAAATTTGCCACAAAAAACTTCGTTTCTGGCAAAATTGAAAATCAAATAAAAAATCATGTATCGATATTTCATCGATATTTTTTTCTATGCAACGATATAGTATCGATATTTATTTTCATCGATATTTCCGACTTCTATTAAACTCTCCTTTCCCCATTTCACCCAAATCCTAACAGTTACCTCTTTTCGAACAATTCCTTCGAATTCGTATTCTTTCCGTAAAACATAAGGGAATAAGCGCGGCCCGCACCCCACTAGGCAAAGCAGGGCGACAGTATAAAATCCAGGTAGTCGTCTGCGAGGCGCCAACTATTTAGGGCTAAAATCAATTTCTTGTGTTCACCGGGACGTGAAAGACCATAAAAAAAACTTGGTTTCTTCTGAAAACTTGCGTAACTTTATTTCCCTCGAGGACTTCACGCGGGGTGATCATAAACCAACGTTTTTATTCGTTTATTTATTCTACTTGCGATCCCCCCCCCCCCATCTCCACTTTTTAACTTGGTAGTGGATTACGTGCATAAAATTAGTTCATATGCGGTACATTTTCCATCATACATTGAGAGGCGTCTGCTAGTTCAGGAATCGAACATCATTCTAAATTTTTTTTTTTAATATAATATGATAGTCCGAAAGGCGACTGCAATTTTTGGACCCCATCGAACATCATTCTGAATTTTTTATAGAAAGTGGAGAAAAGTGAGTAGATTACGAATCCACTGGTCTGCCGTGGCAAAAATGGCCGAAACTGATCAAAAATCGACTTGGAATGAGTTGAACTAAAATCCGATTGCAAAATATGTCATAACTTGCCAAAAAGAAAAGAAACTTTTTCGTCTGGCAACCCACTGCATTTCGATTTTCAATGAGAAAAAGCGCAAACGATTTCTGATCTCTGGCTCGGAAAACTTGTATCTTTTAAAAGTAAGCCAAGTTGGCGACAGCAGTTACGTCATCAGTGACGTAATGTTCATTGCCAACTCGACTCCCTTTTAATAGATGCAAGTAGACCCGTCGCCAGATATCTGAATCGTCTGCAACATTCTTAAATTAAATTGTGAGGGTAACAAAAAAAAAAAAAAAAAAAAAAAAAAAAAATCTCATTATCTGGAAAGTTATGGCGCATTTGGCAATTGCATTTAGTTCAACTTATTGAAAGTCAATTTTTGACCAGTTTCGGCCATTTTTGCCACGGCAGACCAGTGGATTCGTAATCTACTCACTTTTCTCTAATTCCTATAAAAAAATTCAGAATGATGTTCGATGGGGACCAAAAATTGCAGTCGCCTCTCAGTCTCTAAGCATTTTCAAGTATTTTTAAGGCCAGGAAAAAAAGTTTAAAAAAAAAATATTAAGCACATTTAATGACCGTGGGAACACTGTATGTATTTAACGTGGAAGGACTCACCCTACAACATATTCAATGATGCCAGGATAAGTTGTCAGTGACTACAGAAAAGGATCTTCTGGATAATCCACTACTGGATAACCACCATTTAGTTCCTAGTATAAAATATCACACTTACCACAATTGAATCCAATGGCCAGCCTCCCTAGGATGAGCATTTCGAAGCTCCCGCAAGCCTTGCTGACGGTCATAAGGGCTGCTCCAGCAATCCCCATCAGGTTGTTCAGCAGGAGACCGCCCTTCCTAAGGAATAAAATAATACGACCATAAAAACAAAGTTTTTTTAAATAAAAAGTCTTTATATGCATAGCCAATTTTTACTTTCAATTACACATCTGTAATACCATCGATATAATTAAACAACTGGATAGACTGCTCCATTGTCAATGCAAAGAGAAAAACGCGCCGGGGATTGTGAAGCTGGTGGGAAGATTTACCAATCACAGTTCACTTTTATAGTTGGATGGGAATGCGAAAAACCTTGTAAAGTGTTAGAGTATATATTTTTTTATCACATTATTGCTAATTAAGGTCTACTATTGACATTTCTGCTGTGTACAACCCAAAATTTTATTTTCAATCCTCGGCAATCCGTATTTTTTATCCCACCAATTGCATCTGGCAACGGCTTCATTTTCCCAGCTTTAAGCAGTCTATCCAGTTGTTTATCTATATCGATGTGTAATACATAGGGTAATTTCGATTTTTTTGCATTTATCTACGTTTTGGAACCTCCCGATCTCAAAAAAGTGATCTAGAAGAAACGTATGTCTGTGTGTTGGTGGTCAGTATAACTTCCGAACAAATTTACCTGCGATGTTCAAATTTGGTGTGAGGGTTGGTGATGGCACAAGGACCTACCCTTAAGGTTTTCGTCAAAATCGAGAATGCGCATAAGGTAGTTGCAGTTGAAAAAAATCATGTCTTTCAATGATTTTTAAAATACGGCTCTAACGATTTTGTTCAAAATTGCTGTGGTAATGCCTTTTAAGGTGTTCTAAATATCCCCATCACCGAATAAAAATGCTTTAATGGCGTAATAAGTTGAAAAACGAATGCCTTCAATACATGGTTCTTTTTCCTTGAACATAGCTCATAAACGATCATTTTTTCTCCTCTTCGCAGTTTCTCTTATAAGAAATTATTATACAAGAATTATCGAAATAAATATCACCAAAATGGTTTAATTATTTTTCAAAGACGAGTATAAGAATTATCACAAAAAAAGAAAAAAAAATTTCCCCAAAATGGCAATTTTTTCTCAATGAATGATGAAAATATAAAAACGGTAAATGACACAAATCTACATCAGTAATATAGTGTAATTGAAAGTTGTGCGATGTTCCACACCATTAATTATATTCATTACCATAGCGCCGATTTTTTTTTCCTCACAACAATTTAAAGGTTTTTTACCAGATTCATCAACTACCATTTGCTCTTTGGTTTTGGAAAAAAAAACATCGAAAGAATTGTGATTTTGGTGATGTACTTTTCTATAATCCTGATATTATCCTTTATTATAAGCGAAACTGAAAGGGGGAGGAGATGAAAAAGCGATCATTGATGAGGTATGCTCAAGGTAAGAGAACTCTGTGTTGAAGGCATTCGTTTTTCAACTTTTTACGCCATTAAAGGATTTTTACGGGAATTTTAGATCACCTTAAGAGGCATTAACATAGCGATTTTTATCAAAATTGTTGGAGTCGTTTTTTAGCAATCAACCTGAGTTTTCCAGGTTTTCCCTGAGGCGTATCAACCTTGTTCGATTTTCAGAATTGTCTTTTTGATATCCCAAGTTTGAATAAAACCTCGTTTTAATTGTAATTTAAACAAGCGTTAATTAAAAAAAAAAATCCTCTTCAAACGAATAAACCCATATTTGTCGTCATACACTTGTCAACGTTTTAACGTTTTATCTTCAAACCCCCTTCCTCCACAAACCCCATTAAAAAACTACAGCACTTCCGCCACTCCTACTCAAAAACCCAACACCTGTTCACTTCACCAACCCTCCACCCCCCTTCCAGAATCAAAACCCCCCTCCCGCCTTCGTCAATACAATCCCTCGACCCCACTAATCGATATTTAATTTGGAGGCCATTAATAACTTTAAGGAACAACAGCTAATCCTTTGATGGAGCCGCTTCATATGAAAGGGGAGGGGGGGGGGGTCATTTTTATGAAGTCAAAGCCTCTCCTCTTTTATAATGTCATCCATCAATTTCAGATCCCCCCCCCTCTTCTCATCTTATGAAGACACTGGGAGTACAGTGAAAAGATTTTCGTCACTGCATCGGATAGCGCAGACGATTTATTATTATGAGGTGGAATTCGGAGATTGATTATCAATATGCGCAATCCTTTGGTTGACTGATGATTGGATTTTTGGGGGTTTTATTGCCGAAATGCTAACAATGAGCAGTGGAGTTTTGGGTGGAGTCATTAATCTCTTTATTGTTGTGGTGAATGAATTGTGTTGACCTAGATTGCGGTGAAGATTTCTATAATGTTGTCTTTCGATTGTGCGGTAAATTTTTAAGAATTTAGATCAAAATTTTTTTAAAGCAACTCTTTTCCGTAAATTTTTTTAAAAAAATAGTGTCATGGGTATGTTATGCCGACCAAACGATATAGTGGTTTGCGTGCTAGCTTCTAGACCGTGAGGTTGCGGGTTCGAGTCCCATGTTAGGCATGGGTGTTTGTAAATGTATGTTGGCTTGTCTAATTTCGAATGTTTCGGCCCATTATAGCCCTCGTGTTGCTGACGGCACCAGATAATCTGAAAACAACCAACCAACCATGGGTATGTTACATGGAACCCAGAAAAAAAACCTTTAATGGACAATTCCCGCATTTTTTAAAAACGAGTAAAATTAGTACATATTTATGAAGAATTAAGAAATTCTTCATAAATATGTACTAATTTTACTCGTTTTTAAAAAATGACTCCGATTCCAAATATTTAAACAAAAGTTCTTTAAAAAAATTAGTTATTTAAATATTGAGAAAAGAAAATGCCCCAAAACCGAGCCAAAACCAGTCCGATCAAAACAGTCAACAAAATTCGTGACGTAAAGAGATTCCTGAGTTTCTATGGTTATCGCGAGGTTTCTGCCAAATAGTTATCGTTAAAAATGTTGGCGTTGGTAGACCATTGCCACATTCCGTACAGGTTGGTGTGATTTGCGAGAAACTTGCAAATCTGGTTTCCACTGCCGCATTTCAAGCCAAGATGTTTGAGATCTCTCTACGTCACGTTCAATACCAACGAAATAAGTCGTTTTCTCGCCAACCTCTAACAAGGTAATTTTGATAGCAAATTAAAAAAAAGAAAAGAAAAAGCGCATTGAACAGAAATTTTTATGTTTATTGCCTTTTCGAAACATTTAGAATTGAGTAAAAAAATTTTTAAAAAATGCGGGAATTGTCGTCTAACCCCGTTAACGTGAAATTGCTTAGCATGAAATTCTTTTGAACGCGAAGTTAAAGCAGTAATTTAACACTAAATTCGGTTAACCCGAACGATTTCAGAAGACCCCATCGACTTCGCGTTAATTGTGCTTAGAAAAAAAAATTAAAACAACATTTCAAGCAATTTCGTTGCAAAGAAAATTTAAGAATGCTAAAATATACTACGACAAGGTAAGATTTAGTAAGATAACCAGCAAATAAGTTTTCTTTTATAATTACATGCAAAAAAATTCAACTTTTTTTTTAGTCAGAAATTGTGGCGAAATTAAGATTTTATCGCGAGATGTGCGGTAAATTTTTTTTATCGCACCAGTGCGATAAAATACTTTACCGCACGCCTGGTGCTTAAATTTTATATGGTCAAAGTATAGAAATCATTTTCAGAAGATATTCATTGACTGGAGTTGCCAGCATTACTATACATGCATATTAAAAATATTTTTTGCACGAGATTATAAAAAATATTGTATGTAACACGTGCAAAAATATTTTTTCAAACAAAATAAATTATTTGACTCGTGCTTACGGATTCGTTAAATAAGCATTTTCACACGTTTGAAAATAAATAGTTGCATATTAGTTAACAATTAACGGTTAAAGTAATTAAGATAAAAGAAGTGAAACATTCCAGATCCTTGTAAAAATCTATCAACTTAAAACAGAAAATGCTTTTATGGGAAATGCCTAATAACATTTCGTCTAACCGACTCTAGATGAAAAATAGTACAATGAAGTTCTAAATTGTAAAATTAGTTGAACAACAATTGTAGCTAGTTATGACAGTAGACAATACTTTGTGATTGAACCCGATTCAAAGTCATTTTTTGAATATTTTGTGAAAGGATATTCTCAAACTACATTTCTTTCTTTTTAAAACTTATTAAAGATTCCATGATGTGTGATGATGTACTAGAATTTTTAGCCTTACGAGCCTTGTTGCATACTACACAACCTACTACTGTTACATATACTATCTAGCCAAAAGTATCCGGACACCTAGTGGTATGGACTTAGAGCGTCCTGAGGCACATATTAATATGATGTTGGTCCCCCTTTTGCATCGATGACAGCCTGCACACGTTTGGGAAGACTTTCCACCAATTTTTGATAAGTGACCATAGGAATTGCCTTCCAGGCGTTCATCACAGCTGAAGTGAGTGATTGCAGTGAAGATGGTCGATTTGGCTGGCTACGTAATCTGAGCTCTAATTCGTCCTAAAGGTGTTCTATGGGATTTAGATCGGGGCTCTGAGAAGGCCAGTCCAGTTTTTGAACACCCATTTCGTCAAACCACGTCTGTGCAAGCCTCGATGTGTGAATGGAGCAGTTATCCTGCTGGAAGAGAAATGGGCCTTCCCCGAAATATTGCCATAGAGTTGGGAGTGCAGCATTGTCCAGAATGTCCACATACATCTCAGAGTTCATGTTTCCAACCACAGGAACTAACGGACCCAGGCCAAACCACGAGAAACACCCCCACACCATTATGCT
Source organism: Linyphia triangularis (assembly GCA_963978545.1). Taxonomy (NCBI): domain Eukaryota; kingdom Metazoa; phylum Arthropoda; class Arachnida; order Araneae; family Linyphiidae; genus Linyphia; species Linyphia triangularis. The sequence continues at coordinate 14,354,246 of OZ021726.1, forward strand.
TCCACCACCAAACTTAACAATTGGCACAATGCAGTCACTATAGAAACGTTCGCCGGGCATCCGCCAAACCCAGATGGGTCCATCCGACTGCTAGACTGTACAGCGAGATTCATCACTCCAAAGAAAAGTTTTCCACATGTCCACAGTCCAATGACGGTGAGCTCTATACCATTGCAATCGATGCTTCGCCTTCTGTGGAGTGATGTTCGGCTTGTGAGCGGCTGCACGACCATGGAATCCCAAGTCTTTTAGCTCTCGACGGACAGTCCTGCTGCTAACACTAACGCCTGATGAACTTTGGAACTCCTGAGAAATTTCCACCAACGAGGACTCGCGATTTTGTTTCACTACCCTTTTCAGAGTTCTGCGGCTGCGTTCACCAAGTGTTTTCGGCCTACCGGTTCGTTTTTCTGCCGTTTCACTGCCTCGACGTTATCACTTCACAATTACATCACTCACAGTGGATTTAGGCTTCTTTAGAATGTCCGCAATCTCACGAACTGATTTCCCACAAAGGGTGGCATCCCACTATTCTGCCACTATCAAACTCGCTAAGCTCTTTTGACTTACTCATTGCCTCACAAACGCATAAATGCAATCTGACAAACCACTACCAAAACACTTTTATAGCTTTCAATTACGTATCAAATTGGGTCACTCGCCAGAACCACTTTTTTAAGGGGTGTCCTGATACTTTCGGCCAGATAGTGTACTACGTACACGCAGCCTTATTACATACCACTAAACGTTTAGTCCATTCAACAAGTACTTGAAATTATTATCGGAAGGTTCCTCCTCCATGCAAAGAATCGTGTTCCTAATTGGAATACCGTAGTGAAACTTTCAACTTTTGCAAGAAAATACAAAGTACTTAATAAGGCAAGTTTTGTAATGATCGCCTGATTGATGAGGCCTTTGTTACCAAACGTGCTCATGCGTTTAAAAGCTAATTTACACATTACCAGGCAACTGAAACGCAAACCGGAAAAGTTTATTGGTATATAATTGTCATCCGTTCATTGGAAAACAGGCTTTGCGTTTACAAAGTGCCAGCAGCTGGAACAACTCAGCTATTGAGCGAGCATTACGCCCCCTGCCGGGGATCGTAGGAGAGCTCGGGTGATTGGATGATGGGAGCTGACCCGTCAGCAAATAGAACACATCCACTAGAGCTTCCAGTTACAGATAAGAAATTGGCAACTCCAGTGACTGGAAAGAAGGTTTACGCAGTGTTAGAGCTGGCATCTGATGACTGGCATGCCAAATAGTAACGTGTAAACCAGGGGTCACAGGAGAGCTCGGGTGATTGGATTATGGGACCTGACGAGTCAGCAAATAGAACACATCCACTAGAGCTTCCAGTTACAGATAAGAAATTGGCAACTCCAGTGACTGGAAAGAAGGTTTACGCAGTGTTAGAGCTGGCATCTGATGACTGGTATGCCAAATAGTAACGTGTAAATCAGGGGGTCACAGGAGAGCTCGGGTGATTGGATGATGTGACCTGACGCGTCAGCAAATAGAACACATCTACTAGAGTTTCCAGTTACAGATAAGAAACTGGCAACTCCAGTTGCTGGAAAGAAGCATTTACACCATGTTAGTGCTGGCATCTAATGACTGGCTACTTTAACTGGTATGCCAAATAGTAACGTGTAAATCAGGGGGTCACAGGAGAGCTCGGGTGATTGGATGATGGGACCTGACGCGTCAGCAAATAGAACACATCTACTAGAGTTTCCAGTTACAGATAAGAAACTGGCAACTCCAGTTGCTGGAAAGAAGCATTTACGCCATGTTAGTGCTGACATCTAATGACTGGCTACTTTAACTGGTATGCCAAATAGTAACGTGTAAATCAGGGGGTCACAGGAGAGCTCGGGTGATTGGATGATGGGAGCTGACGCTTTAGCAAATAGAACACATCTACTAGAATTTCCAGTTACAGATAAGAAACTGGCAACTCCAGTTGCTGGAAAGAAGCATTTACGCCATGTTAGTGCTGACATCTAATGACTGGCTACTTTAACTGGTATGCCAAATAGTAACGTGTAAATCATTTCTAAGGCTTTTTGGCGACCAGCGCACATGTCCTTGGAACGCTCATGTCCTAGATCCATAATCTGAAAGCTTCGTCAGACAATCAGTGGCTGACAGACTCGTTTGCGAAACATTTATGCAAATTAGCCTGTGTAACTGCCACCAGTGTAATCTGACATTTTTTAAACCGCCAAGAGTATGTATAGTTCATATTATCTCTGTAAGAGTTGCTGACTTGCTTATTGTTTTTTGTTTTCCGCACATTTCCCGGGCGGAAGATATCATCTAGTCATATACCTATGTTGTTTTAAAATAAATTCTGTTACCTACTTAGAATACATTTTTTCGACTTTTACTTTACCACCAGACTCTATGAGTACCTACTGGTACAGCTTGCATTTTTGTTAGTGATCAATTCTTATTAACAAAACCTACTAATGAGTATTCGAAAAGAACCATTCCTACTGTTATGATCTTTCTCCGACGAAATAAAGCAGCTTTCAAAACAAAACAATTTATTATATGTTTAGAGACTAACAAAACTTATTTAGACAGTGAACTCTTTATCAAACCTTAACAAAAGTTTCAGTGCGTGCAAATTCAGACACAGCGATAATTCAGGTACCACAAAAGTAAACAAGACCAGAATTCATTTTAAACCACTAAAAATCCATCAATTCCAAAATTCAATTTCCTGGCGGTCTTTATATCCTCGCGTGCGAACTTTTCCGAAAAATCTATAGCAAACGATTTGGCGATCAAAACGCGCAGAGTAATTGAGAAATTTTTTACTCTCTCTGTTAACAATAAATTAAAAAAAATAGAACTTTTAAAAAAATAAGTACACTATTTGCAATTACATACAGAAAAACTGAGTAAAAATACACTATCAAATCGAAAATTTCATTGAATTGGAAGCGTAAGTATAAAAGCGATTATTAGCGACAGTGGGTGGGAAATTCCAACTTGTTTTATTCTATAGCAATGTAGATCGACGTTTGGTGACATCGCGATAACGATACCATTTCCCAATAAGTAGCAAATTCTTAAATAAATAATGGATTATTTCTTCGAAGTTTCTTCGCAAATATAAATCCATCCCAAGAAAAAAAAAACTTAACGCGGCATAATTCATTGATCCGAAACAAGAACTGTTGTTCCATGATTGATTCATTGTTCCTAACCTCAAGCAAAAAAAAAACAAAAAAACAATCTAAATATAACATTTCACCCTTAAAAGTGATATATGTCACCCGAATAAACGTTACACCTGCATAAAAAACAAAAAAACTTAAATATATTTTCCCTGTCCAAAATATTCAATACTTTTCCCTAAACTCCACTAATGACGAATCGTTTTCTGAAAAAGGGGAAATCTATTTTCCCCGTTTAAAGGGAAAAGAAAAAAAATGCATAAAAATAAAAATCCCGATTTCCCGCGCCTAGCGTTCGAATTTCGAATCTCGTTTGTTCTCGCTTGGGAGTTCATAAGTTAACGTGTCTGCGCGGAATCTGGCAGCACACCAAATGGTGGAAATCATTAAAAACGGATGAATCTCATACATATATAAAAAAAAAAAAGAGGAAGTTATTGAGATATTGAAATCGTTCGAATGCACCTCGCGGTGGTTTAATGTCAGAGAAGTGGCAATTCCAGTGATTGCTTCGAACACTTATGAAATGAGGATCGCTGCTAACCATTAGGAATTGATGTGGTGGCCATCTTTATAAGGAATGCAAATGAACGCATTTTGGAACCGTTTGGAATCTGCGTAAATGACCGACTTGTAGTTTGTGTGTTTCAGACGATGGGGGTGGGTAGGGGGAGCGAACGATTACCGAAAAATTCTCTGAAATAAAACGAGACGTCCTTATTAGTCCGAGAGGGGACTGCGAGTTTAGGCACTCCATCGTAATGTCATTCGGAATTCTTATAGAGTGTAAGGTAATGCTAGAAGATTATGAATACACATTGGTCTGCCGAGATAAAACCGACCGAAAGTGTTCGAAAAAGCGAACTTTTAAAAGATGAATTCGATGCCTGAAGTCAAATCGTCGGCAGCCATCTTCATTGAAAATTAAAAAGTAATGGATTACTAATTAAAAAACTAGGAGTGTGGAACATCACACAACTTTCGATTACACTATTACACTCAGGTGGATTGGTGTTATTTACCGTTTTTATATTTTCATCATTCATTTCGAAAAATGGCGATTTTGTCGATATACTTTTCGATGATTTTTACATTATCCTTTCTTGTAAGCGAATAAGAGAAAAATAGTTTTTTTTTTTTAAATTTTTTTTTTTTTTTTTTTTTTTTTTAGCAATTACTGAAAAAAAAATTATTTTATCTATAGCAGTTAACTTATGTACATACGCAATATTAACAAAAAACTTAAATAATCTTTAACCTTTCCTATGGCCACCATAAACCCATACACCAAATTTGAACATCGTAGGTCGTTGTTTTCTGGTTGTTTTCAGATTATCTGGCGCCGTCAGCAACACGAGCGCTATAATGCGCCGAAACATTCGTCATTAGACAAGCCAATATACATTTACAAACACCCATGCCTAACACGGGTCTCGAACCCGTGCGGAATAGCGGTCTAAAGCTAGCACGCTAACCACTATACCGTTTGGTCGGCGAACATCGTAGGTCAATTCTTTCGAGAGTTATGCTGACCACGTACACACACATTTTTTTCTAGATCAATTTTTTGAACTCAGGATGTTCACATGACGAAAACAATTATTTCATTACCCTATGTAAACAAGTGGGGATAATTGAAAAGATAAATATTTTTTGAATTTCATTATTTAAATATTTTTCAATAATATGCAGAAAGTTTCAACTCCATAAACCTACCCCGACTAAGACCAGAAATTCGATCATAAACGGAATTGCATTTATGTTTGGACCATATAACCACCTATGCCTAGTCACGAATAATAATATTACATGCCAAAACCTATTAACAAACTATTAATCCAGTCAAGCCAAGTATCTTAGGCCAAAAGCAGTTGAACAAAGTTGTGAGCAAAATTAGTTTTAATTAAATAACTATCGTCGTGCAAACCAACGACTCCTTAAACATTTATTTCTTCTCGAGTTAAAATATGCGAATAGAATACAATTATCTTTAGCTTCAAGTATCAATTACAGCAAGTCTCTACTAAGTCAGTATTATAAATTCCGAAAATAATTTCATTTATTCAAATGACAACGAGTTCAGCATTCATGAACTTTCAAAATCGCTAATTTTTAAACTTTTAACTAAATGAGTACAACATAAACGAGATCTAGGATAACCGTGCTTGTAAATAAATTACGCTCAGGGTTCTTCGAAAATCCGATAGAGGGCGCGGCAAACACTGCACAAATTATTACACGAATAAGCTCCATTAAAATAGGTTCTTCTTGACACGAGTTCTCTCAACTTCAGTGGAAAATTTTAAACCGCGAGGGATCATTAGAGCCTTAAAAATGAATCCTTTAGAACAAGCTTGGGGGAATCCTTATTCGTATGATAATTAAGATAATTACTAAATTAATTTCAAAAGACGGGGTGGCAATGTCCAAAGCGTTTTCTCCCTTGCTGATTGAGATAAGTCTGTTTGGATATAATTTTTTGTTTTAAGCTTGGAAGAAATTTTGTGAGTAAATAACAAAGTGGATATTATTTACGTTTGCTGGATTTAAATTACAGTCATGTCCAAATTTATCTTTACATTCGTAAAAATAACGCTATTCGATGAAATATTCAATCAATGTGATACATGTTTGCAGGGAATGTGTGAAAAATAAACATAATTAGCATTATACAATCAAAGGTAATTAAAAGTCAATTTTGTGGCATTTTTATATGCAAATCTAGGCTTGCGTCATTCGACGTTGAATCAAGAGCTTTAATCAAAGTGAATTTTTGAGAGAATTGCTGCAACACAGTGCTTGATTTCAGTGTGTATGGATTTAAATCGTTTTGTTACGACTTCGGAGTATCACTTGGAAGAATCTTTGAAGAGGCGACTCATCTGCCTCTTAGAAGCAGGGAAGCCAATCACCGAAGCACCCAGTTGTCTGACTATTTCAAGACAAACGGTCTCTGGGTCATAAATTCAATTTCAAAACGATGGAACTATTGTAAGAAGGTCTGGACAAGGAAGCCATTTGAATGACAACTGCTTCTGAAGTTCGATACATGGCAATCACTGCCTGTCGTAACAGGAAGTCTACTGCTCGCCATTCAAGTTCAGAGCTTGCAGCCGGCAGTGAAACTGCTGTATCACGGCAAACGGTATACAGAATGCTTAATGAGAAAAGCCTGTGGCGACCTCAAATAACAGATAAAACTTCTGTGCAATGGAGTACTCTTTTGCACAGCGGTAAAGTATCTCTCTCGAGTTCCAATGGTCTTGGGATCGAGCCCCGTCGCCCACAGCCAAAGCAACATACGCTTTATTGGTGACCCGGACTAAAATAAATCATGCTGCCATCTATCGGAGCTTCTGAAAGGAGAGATTACATCGCAACAAGCGATCACATACGCAACTCGCGTGCAACACCGCAACAAGTGGACGCAACGATGCAACAAGCATCCCAAACCTCCAACTCCGATCAGACGTTGATCAACATCATCGCTTCTTCGTCGCTGGGAGGAGGCTCAAATAACAGATAAAACTTCTGTGCAATGGAGTACTCTTTTGCACAGCGGTAAAGTATCTCTCTCGAGTTCCAATGGTCTTGGGATCGAGACCCGTCGCCCACAGTGAAAGCAACATACGTTTTATTGGGGACGTTGGGCTATCAGAAAGCCAAGGGTATGCGTTTCACAGCCCTCACAGAAAAAGAAGGATCGCTTTAATTGGTGCAAAGAACATCAGAAATGGAGTGAACACCATTGGTCCCCTTGTTCTCTTTACTGATGAATCGAGGTTTAGTTTTACAGGTGTCTCTAAACGTGTTTAGATCTGGAAAGAATCAGGGACAAGAAATTATCTCTCGAACATTATAGACAGAGAGGCGACTGCAATTTTTGGACCCCATTGAACATCATTCTGAATTTTTTATAGAGATTGGAGAAAAGTGAGTAGATTACGAATCCACTGGTCTGCCGTAGCGAAAACGGCCGAAACTAATCAAAAATCGACTTGGAATGAGTAGAACTAAAATCCAATTGCCAAATGAGCCATAACTTGCCAAATAATGAGCATTTTTTTTAATTTGGTAACCTTCATTCTTTAATTTTCAATTAAGAAGGTTGCAGACGATTCAGATTTCTGGCGACGGTCTACTTCCATCTATTAAAAGGGAGCCAAGTTGGCAAAAAATATTACGTCACTTATGACGTAACTGATGTCGCCAATTTTGGCTTACTTTGAAAAGATATAAGTTTTCCGTGCCAAAGATCAGAAATCGTTTGCGCTTTTTCTCATTGAAAATCAAAATGAAGTGGGTTGCCAGACGAATAAGTTTGTTCTCTTTTTGGCAAGTTATGAAACATTTGGCAATCGGATTTTAGTTCAACTCATTCCAAGTCGATTTTTGATCAGTTTCGGCTGTTTTTGCCACGGCAGACCAGTGGATTCGTAACCCACTCACTTTTCTCCAATTTCTATAAAAAAATTCAGAATGATGTTCGATGGGGTCCAAAAATTGCAGTCGCCTCTCGGACTATTATGGAACGTGACCGTTTCGGCAGTGGAGGTGTGATGCTATTGGGGAGGAATAATGATCGATGGATGTACGCTCCTACATGTTTTCAACAGCGGATCTATGACCGTCCAGAGATATCGGAATGAGGTCTTAGAATCTCATGCAAGATTTTTCAGAGGTGTATATGGATCTGACTTTTTATTTATGGATGAAAATGCTCGTCCACTTAGAGCACACCTCGTTGACGAATTCCTCGAAAGTGAAGAAATTCAGCGAATGCAATGGCCAGCATAGTCTCCAGATCTTAATCCAATAGAGAACTTATGGGACTACCTTGGAAAAGCAATTGCATGTATACATCCTTCTCCTACAGATGTAAATGCTCTGAAAACGACATTGCTGGAAGAGTGTAGCTTAATTCGCCAAACAGTGGTAAAAAACGTTATTGCCAGCATGAAAACATGCTGTGATATGATTGTAAAGTCAGGGGACGCCACATTTCATATTAAATTCGTGAGGCCCAATTTTTTTCTGAGTTATTCCTTTTTTTTACATTTTATTACCACTTTTATTGTTTCCTGCTACAATTTTATATCATAGCTGTTCTCACAATTTTTTTTTCTTTGTATTAATGTGTCAAAGCTATGTATCATCCCAGAAAATTTCATGCAGTTATAGTTCGCAGTTTTTGAGAAATCCGAGAGTTAAAGTATGTAAAGAAAATTTTAGACATGAGTGTATTATTGGCAGAAAGAAGAAGAACATTACTAAGAAAGCAGTAAACTGCGAAGGGTGACTGTAAGTTAAGATACCTCATACAACGTACATCACTTTTTTTGTTTTGTTTTTGTTTGTTAGAATGTCGAGGAATGTTAATAGATCATGAATCCTCGTGGTCTGCCGTGGGAAAAATGGCCGAAACTATTCGAAAATCAACTTTGAATGAGTTGGAACTAAATATGATTGTCAAATATGTTATAACTTGGCCAAAAATAAACATCATTATTAAATCCTTTATATTAACTTCGATTTTGTGTGTTTGTCATGGGAGAGGAATCTGCGGAGGCCTTATTAACCTCCTTGCCGTCATCCAATCGGACTGAAACTTAGAAGATAAGTTCGACGTCGACGACAATGTATTCTATCAAATTTTGGGGCTGTAATTATTACTAAAAAGGTCGCTTTTACGGAATACTAATAAACCAACTTGACTACATCCAATCACGTTAAAATAGTATTAAACTGACCTTTGTTGAAACTCTTTCCTGTTGCCAATTTTTTTTTTAATACATAAATAATAAAACTGTTTTAATCACAAAAAAATAGAGATATGTGGATGTGACGTTCATTTTTTATCGATACATTTTGAAACGTAGTTTACCGCCCACTTTGCTGATAGAAATGTTTTTTATATTTAAAATTAGATGCAAACATTAAGCACAAGCTGTTTATAGAATCGCCACTGTGTTAACCAATATCAAAATTGGCAATGCATGTAAAGGATTTTTATTAAAAACGTTTTTTTATGGGTTATATTATTTTTACTTTCAATTACCTACATACATTTTTACATAGGGTACATAGGGTTATGAAAATATAGCATTCGATCAAAAAACATAGATTTTTTTATACATTTTTCCACGTTTTTTAACACCACGATTTCAAAAAAGTGGTCTAGGAAAAAATGTGTATCTGTGTGTACGTGGTCAACATAACTTTTGAATAAATTGACCTACGATGTTCAAATTTGGTGTGCGGGATAGTGGTCGCCATGAGACCTAACCGTTAAGGTTTTCGCCAAAATCGCGCATGCGCATAATTGAAATCATGAAAAATCATGGTTTTCAGCAATTGCTGATAAAAGGCTCTAACGATTTAGATAACAAATCTCTGTGCTAATGCCTCTTAAGGTGTTCTAAATATCCCCATCTCTGAAATTCCTGTAAAAACGCTATTTTAAAGGTGTAAAAAGTTGAAAAATGAAACATTGTTTACTGGTATCTACCAAGTTTCAGCTGGATTGGTTGACGGTAAGTGGGTTAATTAGACCTCTGAAGATTTGCAAGTCGCAAACAAACATACAAAATCAAAGTGAATATAAAAGATTTCAAAACGAAGGAAAATGGAGAGAAAAAAAAGCAAGAAAACGTAGATAAAAATAAAAATGGAAATTTTAATAAAAAGTAAGGGCAGGATAAAAAGAAAATTGAAAGCAAAGGAAGTATGATTTCTTGCATCTTGTAAACTGTCATTAACTACTGGAATTAAGGGGGTTTTGGTAGGCCCATATCATTAATATTAAAAGGCCCATTTTCTAAGTACCTTTTCTAAATAACTAACAAAAGGATACTTTTGAAATTTTTCCTGAATATTATTTCAGCCTTATCTTTTAAGGTATACATATACATTAGGAATTGCGAAATTTGACTCATATCCGAGTTTTTTTTTTTTTTTTTTTTTTTTGGTTTAAAATATTTCCGAATTCATTACCATTTTCTTTCTGAGACTTAAATTACTTCTTATATTACAGTAGGTTTTTTGAACCTGTTTTGTATCACGTTCATTAGTGTAGTACACTTTAAACGCGTTTTCTGAAGAATGACATTTTTGTGTTATATGACTAACCAACGGTCATAACTTCATAATAAATGGTATGATTTACAAAATTCTAATTTAGTTTTGTAGACAATAGTTGTGATTGTGTTTCTTATTGAGAATCTAATATATATTGTTATAAACACATTTTTATGCACATTTTAATCTTAATTTTTTGTTAAAAAATAAGTATTTTTTTAAACTTTTTATTTAAAAAGTTATAATTAAATAAATATTGAAGTTAAATTCGAAATTCTCCATAGGAACGTGCGTCAACATAATATCCGTTATATGCAATAAAAATCATACCTCTAAGTTCATTACAAGTTTATTTATGTATGTTCTAATAATGTCCTAATTAGTCACTTTAATTGCAATTATCTGATTAAAAAATTAAAGGAAAAAAAGTTGATAAATAAAAATGCATCATTTTTAATTCTGATATACTGCCAAAAAGTTGGAAATTGTAACCTAAATATTAAAGAAAATCATCCTAATTGTATATGTATACCTTAATCTGAGGATAAAATTAAGAGAATATGTTCATTTGGTTTTTTTAAATAACAATCTTAAATGATAAAACACCAAAACTCTCTGAGAATCGCCTTTTTTTTAAAGATAAAATAATAATAAAAAAAAAAATCAAAAAAAAATAAATGTATCAAAAATCAAATGTAGTGTAAAAATTTCATAAAGAAGCTAATAGCCGTTTTTTCAAAAAAGTACATAGAAGTTTGAAAACTGACATTTTGAGATAAATGCATTTTTAAGCGAAATTGTAGCATGGCAAACGTGGGTTTACGCACTTCAAAACTAACTTTTCTCTGGAACACTACAGGCCAAAACTATATCTTAAAAGCAAAATAATTTGAAATTTTAAAAATGCAAAAAATCGCGAAATCGAAAATTTTGAAATTTTAAGCCTACTGAGGCCTCTTAAAATTAATTTTACTTTTTACATCAAGTACTCAGATTAGATTAGATTTAAAACATTTCTGCGCGCCATTAATAAAAGGGTGGCCACAAAATTCAGGAAAAAAAGTTCCCTGACAATTCCCTGATTTCCCTGACATATTTCTATAAAATTCCCTGATTTTAGGGCAAACGTTTTTTCAAATTTCCCCAATTTTCTTAGGTTTTCCAGATGTCTAGACACCCTGATCAAATAGAACATATATGCTAAAGACATAATACGCAATTTTTTTAATTTTTTTTTTTTTTTGCTGGTAATGAAAAGTTTAAATTATTCCGTAACATTAAACTTCTAATGGCTTACCACTACAAATCTCCATGTAAATAGCCCCAAAATATGGATGAACGTGTCTTAAACAATACAAAATTTCCCTGATTTTCATGAGATTTTAAAAAGTTCCCCGACATTTCCCTGATTTTTTCCAGAATCAGAAAACTCCCTGACATTTCCCTGATTTCCAGGTTTTCCCGGTTCTGTGGCCACTCTGAATAAACATCAAAATGACAAACAAAAATCGACGATTCACATAATAGAGTAAATTCAAGTCAGACTCATCCAGACATTTTCCTTACTTCGGGCTCTGATATAATTGAATTCGAACTCGAATAAACCATTTTAGAAATTAAACAATAGAACTTTTGGAGGCGAGTCTTAAAGAACTTGAGCATGCCTAAATGCGAATGGGCCATTAAATGCTTAAATAATGAGACGCAAGATTTATCTAAGCAAACGGCGCATAGAACTATTCTAGATTAATAATGAATTGAGACCACAAACAGGACTACAACCGAAATCAGTGCAAAGGGAATAGCGAAACGGTACCCATGGAAAACGGGTCGTATTCATGTAGCTTAAATTGATCACCAAAAATATCCTCAAATTGTCCGTTTATTTAAATTAATGAAAATATTAATACAAACACTGTAAATTACACCGATCCATGTCAAATTTAAATACTGAGACTAATATTATAGTAGTCAGAGAGGCGACTACAATTTTTGGACCCCATCGAAGATCACTCTGAATTTTTTATAGAAATTGGAGAAAAGGGAGTATAAATTATGAATCCACTGGTCTGCTGTGGCAAAAATGGCCGAAACTGATTAAAATAGACTTGGAATGAGTTGAACGAAAATCCGATTGCCAAATGAGCCATAACTTCAAAAAAAGAGAACAAACTTTTTCGTCTGGCAACCCACTGCATTTTGATTTTCAATGAGAAAAAGCGCAAACGATTTCTGATCGGAAAACTTGTATCTTTTAAAAGTAGGCCAAATTGGTGACATCAGTTACGTCATCCGTGACGTAATGTTTATCGCCAATTTGGTTCATTTGTGAAAGATGCGAGTAAGCCATAGCCACACATCCGAATCGTCTGCAATCTTCTTAATTGAAAATTAAAGAGTGAGGGTTACCAAATAAAAAAAAAATGCTCATTATTTGGCAAGTTATTGCCCATTTGGCAACTGGATTTAGTTCAACTTATTAAAAGTCGTTTTTTGACCATTTTTGCCACTGCAGACCAGTGGATTCGTAATCTACTCACTTATCTCCAGTTCCTATAAAAAATTCAGAATGATGTTCGATGCGGTCCAAAAATTGCAGTCGCCTCTCAGTCTATAGTGTAATTGTGACTAATATAGTGTAATTGAGAGTTGTACGATATTTCATACCCTAGTTTCATTATACAGGGTATCTATAAAAGGTTGGACACATTTTGATGTTGAATAATTCATAAAATAATGAAGATATATACAAAATTTATGGCATTTATATATAGAACAACTCCTATATTTTCATTTATAGTGAACGTTGCCATAAAAAATTTCCTTTTCCCATTTGAATATAATTTCTTTTGTAAATATCATCTGCGCGCGTTATTTATTTTATGTTTTTCCCTCTTGGCCACCCAGATCACACTGATATAACGTCACTGGACTTTTTCCTTTGGGGATTCGTAAAGGACATCGTTTACAGGAGAAAAGTGTCGAATGACTTAAAGGCCAGGATTGCAGCCGCAATAGTCTCTGTGGATGCCGACATGATTACCCGTAGCAGCCGCGAAATTGACTACCATCTTGATATTTTCCGTGTGACGAATGGCGCACATGTGGAAGTCCATTGACAAGGGACAAAAGAACTTTTTGAGTCTGTTCAACCATTAGTGTTATCAATTTAAATTTGTCTTCATTATTTTATGAATTATTCAACATCAAAATGTTTCCAATCTTTAGAGACACCTTGTATATTACAATATCCTACCCTCTAAATCAGCGTTAGCACTACGTGGCCCGCAGGCCGTATTTGGCCCGCGATAGATTTTCATGCGGCCCGCTGGCAGCACAGAAGATATATATAAAAAAAAAAAAAAAAAATCAAATTTCACGGTATGGACCTTTTCCCCATAATTGTAATTTATCCGAAATAATATCTGCTAACTATGTTGAACAGAGTTTTCCATTACGTACCCGAAGAAACTATACGAAGAAGCTTTTAGCAATGTGATTTCCATCAAGATTAAATACAGGAATAACTTAACTGAATCTAATTTGGATAATTTATTAAGATTGTCTGCAAAAATTACTGCGACAGACCTCGACTCTATGATAAAATACACTGAACGATTTCGACTGCCATCGTCTCACAATTGATATCAACTAAAACAGAATCATATGGAAATGCAGTTTATTAGGTTAAGTCTCATTGTCACGTTTTAAACAAAATATTCACTTTTTTTTTTAGACTTTAATTTACTAATAATAAAAACTATTATTTTTAATAATTTGAAAAAAAAAAATAAATATCAATGTACAATTCCTGCTTTGTATTATTTTTTTATTCAATTCTAAATGTTTCGAAAAGGCCACTAACAGAAAAATTTAAATTTTTCGCGCTTTTTATCTTTTTGAATTTGCATTTTAAGTTCGCCTCTCAGATTTTGGCTGGGAAATGACGCATGACGTCACTTCATCCGAAACACTTCTGTAGCCAACAAATAAGTAGAAACCTCACCATACTCGACAGAACTGCTTTCGGCTGGCAGCGTAGTGAATAACTGGTCCTATGACGTCACGCGTCCCTCGAGTTAACGGAAGGATGTGACGTAGTTGGTCGTTTTGGTGGGATCGTAATATGAGGTTTTTTTGCGCATTTTCTTAATATTTAAATAAGTAGTTTTTTTTTAAAGAACTTTTTTTTTGAATATTTGAAATCGGGAAGAAATCCTTCATAAATATAAATTAATTTCACTCGTTTTTAAAAATGCGGGAATGTACAATTAACGCATTTTTTTTTTTTTTTTTAATTTTTTATTTTATTCTAAATGTTTCGAAAAGGCCAAAAACACAATAATTTCTGCTCAATCCGCTATTTCTTTTTTTTTTTTTTTAAATTTGTAATCAAAGTTCCCCTGTTAGACATTGGCGAGAAAACGATTCATTCGGCTTGAATTGAATGTAGCATCAAGAGATCTTGGCTTGAAATGCAGCAGCGGACACCAATTTTGCAAATTTCTCGCAAATCGCGCCAACCTGTACGGGATATGGCAATGGTCTACTAACGCCAACTATTTCAACTCCAAGTTTTTGGCATAAACCTCACGATAACCATAGAAAAGGAAGGATCTCTTGACGTCACAGTTTTGTTGAGTGCTTTGATCGGACTGGTTTTGGCTCGGTTTTGCGGCATTTTATTTTCTTAACATTTAAATAACTAATTTTTTTTAAAGAACTTTTGATTAAATGTTTGGAATCAGAAAGAAATTCTTCATAAATATAAATTAATTTCACTCGTTTTTAAAAAAAAAAAAAAAATCGGGAATTGACCATTGTAATTTTATTACGATAAAAAAAAATCAATATTATTTCCAGTTTCAGGAAATACTATACATTGCTAAATCGATAATAATTAAAGATACATGTATTGGGGTATCCGTCCCGCGAAAAGCTGCAACTTCAGTCATACGGACCGCCTCTAAAAGTTAGTAGCGAATGCTGCTCTAAATACCCCCCCCCCCCAATTCGCATCATTTATACATCTATCACTTATAAACATAACCCCTTACCTTCCTTCTCAGTTCACTCTAAACATTAATACTCCAAACAACACTACCAAAAACAAAACAAAAAAAAAAAAAAAAAAAAAAACTCTTCGCGAACTATGAGAACATACCCCAAGAGCTCCTTTCAAACTCATCAAGGATACAGAAGAGCAAAAAAAAAAAAAAACCCATAGATAATTAAAAGCATCTTTCCAAGATGGCGTCTAACACAAAAGGGGATGTCTCTTCCTGCAAACAATGACTAAAGGGTAATTATCTTGAGGGGTGGAACGGTGTCACCCGGCGTTCTAATGTTCCATATGGGGATGCAGGTGGCGGAGACGTTCGATTTAGGCAGGGGAGGTAGAACCTTGATGCGTCTTATAAGTGGACATGTTGATGGTGGAATGATGGACTGGGGGGGGGGATGGTGTTTATCGGTTGGAATGATGGTGTATAATTAGAAGAGTGAATGGGTAAGGGTTTAGTTGGTTTTTGATGAGGCTCGAGATAAAATTGGTTGACTGTAGGAATTGAGTATCTAACGAATACCGAAATCATTTTAGTTTCTGCACTTTATTGTATACTTAATAGTCCGAGAGGCGACTGCAATTTTTGGACCTCATCGAACATCAGTCTGAATTTTTTTTTATAGAAATTGGAGAAAAGTGAGTAGATTACGAATCCACTAGTCTGCCGTGGCAAAAATGGTCGAAACTGGTAAAAAAATCGACTTTTAATAAGTTGAACTAAATCCAATTGCCAGATGCGCCATAACTTGCCAAATAATGAGCATTTTATTTTTATTTTGTAACCCTCACTCTTTAATTTTCAATTAAGAAGGTTTGCAGACGATTCAGATGTGTGACTATGGCTTATTTGCATCTTTCACAAATGAGCCAAATCGGCAATAAACATTAAGTTACGGATGACGTAATTGATGCCGCCAATTTGGCTTACTTTTAAAAGATAAAAGTCTTCCGAGCCAGAGATCAGAAATCGTTTGCGCTTTTTCTCATTGAAAATCAAAATGCAGTGGGTTGCCAGACGAAAAAGTTTGTTCTGTTTTGTGGCAAGTTGTGACATATTTGGCCATCGGATTTTAGTTCAACTCATTCCAAGTCAATTTTTGATCAGTTCCGACCATTTTTGTCACGGCAGACCAGTGGATTCGGAATCTACTCACTTTTCTCCAATTTCTATAAAAAATTCAGAATGATGTTCGATGGGGTCCAAAAATTGCAGTCTCCTCTCGGACTATATAATATCTAAAGCAAATCCACACATTCTTGTAGCATATTCCCTAATCACGCTTGTTTACGACTTAAGATGAAATTAATGCACATCGCTACTAACGTAGGACCAAGGTATTTTGGATCCAAGGTATAAATAAGATTCCCCTATGCCTAATTTCCCATAAGACCTGTAGGAATGTGCCTAGGGCACCAAATGCCTAAAAATTCTCTAAAATTGCTGACAATTTTTGGATTATCATGTAATTACCAATGTTCTGTTAAGAGCATTTGATCAATGGCATAAAATATGAAAATATATTTTAATAACTCTTACTAGTTATTAAAATATCAATATCTCGATATTAATTAAGACGATAATCGAAATTCTCATTAAACATTTAAATGACTCCTACAATAGTCTATGGGGTTAGGTGCTCTAACTTCTAGGTTGGGCTTAAAGCATAAAAAGTTGAGCTACATGAGTTTAATACAGTTAAAGTATTCAAGAAAGAAAAACTGTGTTTCACTAGCAAACCGTCGATATTCTTCAAAATGGAAATCTAATAATGGAACTAAAATAAGAACAGTTAAAAACAATTTCATTAACTTTTAATATTAAACTGTATTCTATCTTTAAATTTGGCAACAATATTGTTGCGTGGATGGGTTCGAAAGACTTGAAGCCAAAGCAGATAAAAACTTGCAGAAATTTATTCCGATATAACTTTTCGCAGATTCTTTTACAACTTCAGAACTTTCTGTCCTAATAGACTCAATGCAGCTCTTTACACAACAATGGAGCACAAACTGCTGTTAAAAATTAGACACTCAACTGCTAAAATCGTCGCACAAGACAATACTATACAATTCACTACTCTGAATTCTCGCTGAGAGACAATTAAGTAACTCAACTAACTCGACCACCCTCTCTCTTAGCCTTATATAGGGAGGCGAATCTTGTAGAGATAGAAATTTGAAAAATTTCCCAGATCACAGTCAAAATGCCCTATACAGGTACATGGGGACCGAAAATGTCGCCAAATGGTCACCAAGTTTAGTGACATTTGGCGATTTCTCGCCAAATTTGGCAACCAAAATTAGTCGCCAACTTGGCCAGATTGCCACTAACCATAATGTTAAATGGCCTTTTTGCAAAAATCGTTTTCCAGCATTATCTCTGTAAAACTCGTTTTCAAGCATTAAGAGACGCATTGCAGGAAAGCGAAGGAAAGACAACTCTTGCACTGCCTTATGCGAAGTATACATAAATTTTCCTTTTTACATAATTAATACTACGAAATATTTACAAATACTCAGAAATGTGTAACAATATGAAATTGGTTCACTTGAGACCTGCATTGCATCAATGATCGTAACTGTAGTAAAAAGTGGAAATCCGCGTTTCGGCCGAATTCAGCAGCTCGATTAGGTCTTACCTTCCGAATTTGTTGGCGACGATGCCCCCGGAGATTCCACCGATCATTCCTCCGATGGCGAAGATGGAGACGGCGATCGACCAGATGAGATCCCGGGCGTCCTCAGATAGGATGTTGCCCGTGCGGGAATAGTGCACACTCGTTATGAAGTCCTGGATCACCTGAAAAAGAGATCAAAATCAACTCAATAAGAGTCTGCTTCCAAGAAATGAGAACCCAAGCAGATATCAGTTTGAAAATTTCGTTGGTATTTGGGAGCAGTTGGTATTGGTAGCTGAAAGGTCGCGCAGCCCAGACCCGACTAAAGACCGCCGTGTTCGCTAATGACTGGGGCACGTTAAATCAGTCGTGGTCGCAAAGTTCGCCAAGTTCCCATACAAATCGATACTTCTTGGGGCGGCAAAGCCAAGTCTTCTGCTGGAGTCTTCTGCTTGGTATTGCCTCTAAATTAAGAAGTTCCATATACAGGGTTCCCACTCAAATCCCAAAATGAAAATCAATGACTTTTAAGGACCTAATTAATGTTTTTAAGGACCTTTAAATTTTTTTTTTTCAGGCATCATGTCTGTATATAATATTTTTTATAAAGTATATTCTACCAAAACAGTAACAAGTTGGCATATACCTAATACAAATATGTCAGAAAATTCCGATACAGTGCGGATAAGTGGCGGTCACGCGGGGATAGCAAGTCCGAGTTGTACTTTTATAAATTTTGCAGTTGGACAACATACACAAAATTTAAAGACTTTTAAGGACCTCTAAGCATTTTCAAGGACTTTTAAGCACCTCTAGGCATTTTCAAGTACTTTCAAGGCCTTGAAAACAAGTTCAAAAATATTAAGCACTTCTAATGACTTTCAATGACCGTGGGAACTCTGATATATGGTCGGTAATGCTGCCATCTACCAGGTAGCAACCGAAAAGAGGCAGAAATGAACTCTTCGGTGGCTATAAGTAGACTAGCGCACTCCCCCTCTCACGAGCGAGTGTGTGCTTACATCATGTGCAGTACTCCCCACTACCGATCTGTACTGGATATGGGGTTAGTACAAAATGCTTAAAAAGAAGCAGAGGTGCCTTAGTCCCTATAGTCCTTGATAAGAAGATTAGAGGCTGATATATACACCGCCGAAACATTATGGTAATATTTCGAAGAGCAAAAGGAACATAACAGGGTGGTCACAAAATTCAGGAAAAAAAGTTTCTTGATAGATTTCTCAAAAAATTGCCTGATTTTACGGCAAACTTCTTCAGATGTGTAGACGCCCTGATCAAATAGAGCACTTAAACCAAAGAGGTAATATGCCAATTTAAAAAAAAAAAAATAGTTTTGGCAGTAATAAAATTTTTAAATTATTCCGTGACATTAAATTTATAACGATTACCACCTCATTTTTCCGGATAAATGACACCAAAATACGGATGAACGGAGAAATGTGCCTTCGAAGCAACGATAGCAAATTTCCCCGATTTTTGTGAAATTTTGAAAAATTCCCCGACTTTTCCCCAATTTTTTTTTTTTTTCAGAATTAGAAAGCTCCCGGACATTTCCCTAATCCTATGTAAAATCACGCTAAACCTCCCGGAGAATTTTTTTAAAATTCAAACCTTTTATAAACAAAGATTGAAGTTATTTCTTCACCATTACAACACTGAACTTTAGTTAAAAATGTGAATTACAAGGACAGTTCGTAAAAATTGAAATGGTTAGTCTCGTGTATTGGGTGGGTTGGTTTGGACGCTCAACGACCTATTTTTATGCACAATGACGGCTAATCAGGCTGTGACCTACAGCTCAACGTGGATTTCCAAACCACAACTAACATCCATGCCTAATCCGGGATTCGATCTCGACACCTTTGGCATGCGTGGCCAGTGATCTAACTATACTAAACTCCAACTTAACTTGACTTCACTAGACTATAGATCTTCACCGTGCTCATAGGCAATTAATCCATTTTAGCGGATTGAAGACATAATTCTCGCCAAACCTTATAGCCTTTTGTTCTCTACAGGGTTGTGATTTGGCGAACATTATGCTTTCACGCCGCCAAAACGGATTAAATACCTATGAGCACTGTGACGATCTACCGTCTAGTGATGTCAAGTTAAGTTGCAGTTTATTATACAAAGCCATCAGATGGACCTTGTATATTGGAACTCAAGGCAAAAGAAAAGCAGATTAAGAAGAACTATTGTTTCTTTAGTAGCAAAGACTCTTGAAGATGAAAGACAATAATTTTAATTAAACAAAACTGCGACAACACAGTCATAGCGTTCAAAGGAAAAACTTCCAATGAACGTGTACAAACATTTTCAAAGTACTTTTAATTTTATCGACTAATCACACCAATGGACAATTCCCGCATTTTTTAAAAACGAGTGAAATTAGTACATATTTATGAAGAATTTCTTTCTAATTCCAAATATTTAAACAAAAGTTCTTTAAAAAAATTAGTTATTTAAATATTAAGAAAAGAAAATGCCCTGAAACCGAGACAAAACCAGTCCGATCAAAACAGTCAACAAAATTCATGACGTAAAGAGATCCCTGCGTTTCTATGGTTATCGCGAGGTTTCTGCCAAATAGTTATCGTTAAAAAAGTTGGCGTTGGTAGATCATTGCCACATTCCGTACAGGTTGGCGTGATTTGCGAGAAACTTGCAAATCTGGTTTCCGCTGCTGCATTTCAAGCCAAGATGTTTGAGATCTCTTTACGTCACGTTCAACGCCAACGAAATAAGTCGTTTTCGCGCCAACCTCTAACAAGGTAATTTTGATCGCAAATTAAAAAAAAAAAGAAAGCGCATTAAACAGAAATTTTTATGTTTATGGCCTTTTCGGTATATTTAGAATTGAATAAAAAAAAAAAAAAAAAAAGCGGGAATTGCCCATTCCATTCAATGAAGTGAAACATTTGTGTTCGAATTTTAACATGCTTTATGAAAATGTTGTTAAACTAAAAAAAATTACCGATAGCAATCCAAAACGAATTATTGTATAAATTTTCTGGCGCGACAAATATACTGCGTCAGGACATCGTTATGCTAAGAGGAATGCCTTCTGGGAGGTCTTTCAATGGGACAACGTCTTGCACTTTCATCTCGAATGGTAGACAACTTTAACAATCGATGAATGAGTTTATTAATTTGTTTATACTATATTTATAAATTACATTCTTATGTAAGTTACTGTATATTATTAATAAGTACAGTTTTAAATACTTGATGTAAACTAAAATTTAAGCAGCTACTTACTTAATCTGCACACTTTATTCCGAAGATAACCCAGAAACAGAATTCTAAACTTCCCATGGAATCATCGCAGCGAAACAAAACAGACAAAAAAAAAAAAAAAAAAAAAAAATCAAAATCGTCTGCACGAAAAGAACCCTTGATCATCTTGGGGGATGCCACATTTAGCAAGTAGGACCCACCCCTCTCCAAACGTTCCAATATCTCTATGGTATAACCCCCCTTCCACTGTGTATGTGTCCAGCTAAAAATAGAGATCGCATTGGAGCAAAAAAATAATAATAATTGAATAAACTCAAACAGCGAAGAATGTGACCACACCAGAAGGAATATAACCGACCAAATCCTTGGGTGGTCACGATTTTTGGAGGAGGGAAATTAGGGAAAAAGGAAAAGGGGGAAAATAAAGAAGGAATTCCCTCCTTTCGAGATGATTACTCTGGGAAGCAGCAACAGAAATTCCCTCTTTACCATAAAACCTGAAGTTGGGTCGGAGTTACCAGATTATGGCGATGGATCGCCGTTTTGGTGACTTTTTTTTTGCAGTGCCTTGCTGAATGTGATTGTATGGGAAAAATTGTGTTTTATTCACTGTTTTAGACACTTCCAACAAAATCTAATTTAAACTAACTATGGTTAAAAGTTGGAACATTCAAGATGTTCTTGACCATTTAAAATTAATTAATTGAGATCGGAAACTTTTTCTACGTTAGTCCTTGTTGACATTTGTACCAAATTTTAGAGTTGGGACAATAAGGGAAGTGGAAGAATTAGTTATGAGACAATGAGTCAGCGAGAAATTAGCATTTAACATAAAGTTATTATTTAGTTCCCGCATTACCAGTTTCCAGACAAGAATATTTTCATAAATAGACAACGACAGTGTAATGCAAATTTTCGCACTAGGCGTGCTCTTAAAGCTTTCGAATACAGATTTCATATGGCTTTTTAAATATAAATATAAAAACAAAGTTTTTAATATAAATATAATTTTTAGATTAATAAACAAAGCACCGTTTCTGTTGTCAGCGTGCGCTTGGTGTTGGCGTGTAATATTTTTAATATCAAAAACATCTCCCATCAACAAAATATGCGGAAAACTACTTTTAAAATTTATTTATAAAAACCGAATGTGCATCTATGCACTCGCATCCAAATAGCTTTTATTTATTCTTATTAAAACAATTTTATTATTGGTTTATTAAAAAAAAAAATTGCTAACAGGAGAAAGTTTCTTCAATGATCGCTTAAACGCTATTTCAGCGCGACTGGATGACGGCAAGTTGGTATATTAATATTCCGTAAAATCGACCTTTTGGTGACAGTGACAACCGCCCAAATTTGATAGAATGCATTTTAATCGACATCGAATCTACACTGGTGTCCAAAAGTTAAGCATAAATTGTAAAATGCGAAACACATGGAGTAAATATTCGTAAAATTATTCCAAATTTCTTACGGATATTAATTGGGTGAAGAAGAAACATTGGGTTTATGCAAAACTTTTCAGTCGACTACGTCCTGCGTGAAACACCTGCGCATGTCGGAACGCAGAGAAACCGATTCACGCAGCATAGGCAGTTCAGACAATTTTAGGGGGAACTGCTGTGCGAAAGAGCGTTGTTAACTATCAAACAAGGTGAATGATGGCACAAAGACGCCAATTGGACATGTTTGCGAAAGGAAGAATAGTTGGAATGCTGGAATCCGGACAATCACAAACCGAAGTGTCTCGAATTCTGAATGTGAACCAGTCTGTGATCTCAAGACTGTGGCAGATGTTTCAAAGAACGAGAGATGTTACCCGACGACCAGTATCAGGTCGACCAAGAGTCACAACCCCTCGCCAAGAGCGATATCTGGTAATAAGTGCGCGACGTCAGAGGGGCAGTACTGCCACATCACTGGGTTCGGCGCTCACAGTCGCCACAGGAATACGAATTTCGAGACAAACTGTTTACAGGAGACTCAATCATGCTGACCTGTATGCCAGAAGACCAGCAGTTTGCATTCCCCTCACGTCTGCTCAGAAACGCGCTCGTTTGAACTGGAGTTTGAAAGATCAACATTGGAGTGTGGGAGAGTGGGCCAATGTGATGTTCAGTGACGAGTCCCGGTTTAGTCTGAGTAGTGATTCTCGTCGGGTAACGATATGAAGAGAACGTGGAACACGTTTTGAACCAAGAAACATATCGGAAAGATATCATTTTCCATCAAGGGGAGTAATGGTATGGGCAGGCATCATGGTGGACGGCCGCACAGACCTCCATTTCTTTGACAAGGGGTCTGTGACTGGTCAAAGATACAGAGACGAAGTTCTTGAGCCTTATGTTCGCTTGTTTCGAGGTGCTGTCGGTCCTAACTTCATATTCATGGATGATAATGCGCCATGTCACCGAGCGGTGCTGGTTGATGACTTCCTTGAATCATCCAGCGCATGTCGTGGCCTGCCAACTCCCCTGATTTAAATCCTATCGATCATGTATGAGATATGCTCGGGAGACAAATTGCAGCCCTTTCGCATCCACCAAGCTTCATTACAGAACTGAAGAGAACTCTCCAAGAAGCTTGGAACCATTTGAGCCCACAACTCATTCATCATCTCATAGCAAGTATGGTAAATCGCTGTGCAGCGTGCCTAGCTGTCAGAGGTGACCACACGCCTTATTAAACTGCAGCATCAGTATTTTATTTAATGTTTTCTTTCATTTTTTCTTTAAAGTGTGAACCCTTGCTATTCTCAGTTTCTTTCAAACTGTTACTTTGGATAATAAAATTAATTATTATCGCTCTTTTGATTTGCTTCCTTATTTTATAACCATTTTACACTCGCATATCACGTTTCCCGCCTTTTTGATATACAGTTTCTTTTTTATTCACATAATTATCAATTATGCTTAACTTTTGGACACCAGTGTATCTGCAAATTTTAACGCGATTGGATGACGGTAAGGGATTAATTAGGCTTCCGCAGATTTTCCCGCCAATGACATATCCAGCCATACAAATAAAATCGTAGTTAAGGGGACATAGGACACTTTTGCCAAAATTCTTTAGTTTTGTCAAGAATTAAATAAAATTTGTCATAAACATAGAAGATGTGACTTTAAACAAAACAACACAATTTGAGCAGATAATATAAAATAGATAGTAAAATATTGAGAAAAATGCATTAAAATAACGCGAAATTTAAATTTTTTTCAAAATGCTCCTCGCGACACTATATTTTGACGAACATGAAAGAAAAATGTGAAGTTGTTTATCAATATATTATAAACATTTTCAATCGTGCTTTTATCTTTAGGTGCAATAGTTGAACAGAAATAAAATTTCAAACTTGGCGCCAGTGATTTCTCATTAAAAAATGCACATACTTCAAATTCCCAACATGAAAAAAAATATAAAAAATTATGTGACATAAAAAAGCATGTGTAAATTTCTTTATAGTACATTAAAAATTATTAATACAAAAAAATTAGGTGGATTTATCGAAAAATGAATCGCAAGGAGCTTTTCGAACATAAGTAAAATGGGAAAAAGCAAAGCTGAGAAAAACGCATTTTTAGCCTTTGCCAACAAGTGTGCGATGCGTTAAAATAGTTAGTTAAAATAAAGATTTTACCACTTAAAATCATCGGATTTCAAAAATTCAAACGCGAAATTAAAGCTAGTGGCATAAGCAATTTTTATAGAATGAAAACAAAAAACGTCATTTTTGGTTATTTCAGTGTCCCATGTCCCCTAGGATTTAAAAATATGTAGTTTTTAATGACCTTGAAAAGTTTTTAAGGGCCTCTTATAAATTTGTAGCGATAAACACATATTTTTCTGACACATAAATTCAAAACCTTTTAAGTTGGTTGGTTGTTTTCAGATTATCTGGCGCCGTCAGCAACACGAGGGCTATAATGCGCAGAAATATTCGTCATTAGACAAGCCAACATACATTTACAAACACCCATGCCTAACACTAGACTCGAACCCGCAACCTCGCGGTCTAGAAGCTAGCACGCTAACCACTATACCGTTTGGTCATAACCTTTTAAGAATCACAAATGGAAAATAAATAATTTAAATACTTATTTATAACTTGACAAATTTTTTTATATGTCTAATTCACACTTGAAATAAAAAGTGAAGTGTACTTGGAAATTAGCGATTTCAAGCAATTTGGAAGATAAAAGTTCTTCACCAAAAGAAGGTAGTCCAAACCGGTAGAAGAAGAAAATGGTTGGTTGTTTGGTTGTTTTCAGATTACCTGCGCCGCCAGCAACACGAGGCTATAATGCACCAAAACATTCGTCATTTGACAAGCCAACATACATTTACAAACACCCATGCCTAACACGGGACTCGAACAAGCAACCTTGCGGTCTAGAAGCTAGCACGCTAACCACTACACCGTTTGATCGGCGAAGAAGAAAATGGGAAAATAGAATTTGGGACAGCAAAAAAATATTTAAGCCAAATAATTCGCAACCAGAAATTAAGGACCCAAGAAGAAAATTAAGGACTTAAAAGGCTCTTACACGATCTACCAAAAATAAGTAGTTCTTAAGGACTTTTAAGGACAGTGCGAACCTTGTACCATTTTTGATACTCTAAATAACGATACAAGGAGTTTATAGAAAGAACATAATAAACCAATAGAAAGAGGTATTTTGTAAAGGACATAAATTGGAGATACTGTCATCTTGTTTCGGACGACAAAGTAAATCTCTCCAGTTGGCGAAGCTTGGCGCCCATAAAACATAAGAATCGGAAACCCTCCGAGAGAGCGCCGAGAGATGCTGTAATCGGGGGGGGGGGAGGGGGCGGATGATGTTGGATAGAGAAGGGGTGGTGGGAGGCATCATTGACGTCACACCAGTAACCATGACAACGCGCAGACGCAGGGCCCGCCTCAAATGTCAGAGTTCACCGGTATTTAGGAATGCCCTGGGGGATGTAGAAAACGATATATACCTGTGCCCTCCCTCTCCCCCCCCCCCCCCATCGCGGAAGCCCAAGAGCAGATGATGGAGAAAAAGGGGTGGGGCCTTTTTGTTTGGGGGTGGTAGGGTAAACATCACACGTCACTGTGATGTCATGGACCGGAAGTGGTTTTTGCGGGGAGTTTGAGGGGGGGGGAGGGTGATAGCTTCCGGGAGTCGCACTGTCCGGAATTGAAAGGGATGGTGTGAAAGAGGTTGGGATGTGCGATGCCTGCCGAAAATGGATAGCATGTTTTTGGTTGAAATTTTAAAGGAATTACGAGATGAAGCAAATCGCGCATGCGCGTTCAACGAAGACGAGTACATGCCTAAATAACCCAACATGCAAAGGGGACTTGGTACACTATTTTTTTAATTTAAGCCTTTAAAATTATAAATTTTACATATTTGGAAGTATTACTAAGCAGTAACTAAATTTTATTCTTAAAAAAAGTTCACTTAGAGTTCCAATTTTCCAATTTTTTTTTAAAAGTTAAGAAAATTTCAAATTCTATCCTTAATTTTTAAATATTTTTTTACTAATTTTTAAAATTTTTTTTTTTATAAATTATATACTCTAAACTTTTAGGCATCGGATTTTGAATAAATAAAACAGGTTTGGAGAAAAACAATAAAAACTATACCGAATAAGTAAAAAGATTGTAAAAAAAATAAATATATTTTTCAACATTTAAATTAGTAAAAAAAAATTACAATAATTACAAAAAATTACTTTAAAAAATTCATGTTTTATTATGCCTGGGCTACAAAATTGGTATGCAGTTAATTTGGGATATTTAGTAAACCATATTTGTTTATTTAGTGATAAAAATTGATAGTGTTGGATTCTATAAACTTTGTCAGTTTGAATTACGTAGGGTATAATACTAGTACGATTCTTTGTTAAAACGCTGTGTCAACTTTGTACATTGTAAGGTATTATTCCTGTATGATTCTGTAAATATATTGTGTTCTAAATTTTGTGTGGTGTAATTATGTACTTTGTCAATTGTAATTTGCAATTTTTGGTATTTTCTTTTCTATAAATTCTGAATTATCTGTTATGTTAAGTGTGCAAATTTAATCGAGTAACCCTGTTAGGGTCTTGGGTCTGTTGTTGGTCTTCAATTTGTAATTGCAGTTCCTTTTTTTTTTTTATAGAACAGATCGATTACAACTCAAGCTAGTTCCAATAATAATTCTACTTTTGTAAAATTTTTAAGCGTTGAAAAATGTTTTACGTCCACTTTGAGGAATACATTTTTAATTTTCATTCAAAGCTACAATCCCAACTGGAAAAACAATTAAAAAAACTCCTGACCGATAAAAAAAAAAGAAAAAAAAAAAAAAAAAAAAAAAAAAAAACACTCCGCTAAACAAGCAGACGAAAAACTGCAGGACATATTTGTTCAATATTTTCGGCAGAATAATTGAGAGAATAAATTCCCAGCAACTGACGATAAATCGTCCTCGGAATAAAAAAAGACATACATTAAACATCAAATGAAACCGATGCCAAAAGTCACTGGGACACATTAAATCTTCCCAACTCTGCAAAATAGAATGAAATAAAAAAAAATAAAAAATTACCAGAGGCCGCGCTATCGTTTTCATTAATTAAAATCCGATCTATTCACTGCAGTTCATTTTTTCTCCAGCGACAAACGATCGAACCAGGCACTGGAGGCGATTCTACTAGCTTTTGGAACAATTTCTCTCTTTCTGCTGTTTATATTAAGAAAAGTGCGATCTTTCACTGGATTGCCGACAAGGGAGAAAATGACTACGAGGCAAGAGACAGGAATAAGAAATAAATCTTGGGAAAAGTTATTTATTTCGGTGTGGCAACGCGGGATAGCTTCCCTCGACTCGGACTAGACACGTTCGAATTTTTTTTTTCTACTCTCACCAGATAAATAGTTTTTATTCATTCCAAAAAAAAAATTGGATTCGATGAACAGTTGTTTTTCTCAGTTAGATGAATGGGATTTTTCGTGAATAAAAAATATAAAAAGGATACATCAGGGGTCTATCTAGGGTTATTTTCCAGGATTATTTTTTCATAAGGAAAAAAAAAAATATTTTGAGAAAAAAGAAAATTTGTGAAAAATTTCCAATTTTATATATTTTGAGCGTATGGTATGGCGTTCATGACGTCACTTCCTTGAAACCAACATGTGGGCAAAAGGGCTGTTTTCTTCTTTTGACACAAAATAAACTTCGCGATTTTGTAAATAGTCTGTTTTCAAACTGGAAGTATTATGAAGGTTCCGTTTTTTTTTTGACAAGGAATTTTGTGAAAGGCCGTTTTTGGACATGGAATTTTGTGAAACGTACTTTTATTGGTTATGGAATTTTGTGTAGGGTCCTTTTGTGTGTTATGGAAGTTTGTGAAGGGTCAGTTTCTTAAAAGTGGAATTTTGTGAAGGGTCCTTAAACAGACCCAAATTTCCTTCTGCATAAACTTCTCTATATAATAACATAAAATTCAGAATATGTGTATGTTTCGAAATTTTTTAAAGAATTTGCAAATTATGAAAGATTTGGGTTAAGAAGCAACTACATATTTATCAGTTTACAAGAGCAGCTTTTTTAAAGTCTTTTTTTTTATTATTAAACATGTAATTAAGTTAATGTATAGGACACAAGAAAAAATATTAACCATTCAAATTGTGTTCATGCATAAATAAGTCCGAGAGGCAACTGTTAGTTCAGGTACCCCCCATCGAACATAGCTCTGAATATTTTAAAGAACGTAAAGACATACTAGTAGATTATAAATATATACTGGTCTGCTGGAACAAAAATGGCGTAAACTGTTGAAAAATTGACTTTGAGTTTAACTAATTCCGATCCTCTAGTATGTTATAACGTGACAAAAAAAATTAACGCGCGACCTGAAGCGTTCTGGTGCATTCACACAAAGGCTTAAAGCAAAGGAAAATTCAAAACAATCTCTTATGGTATTTTCACGAGTTTCTATTCACAGAAAACATTCATTTCAAGGTCACACATACCATCCAACTTGAGATGCTCCCATCCTACAACAAAAGATCTATACCTCACGTGGTATAGTATCAACCAATAGAAACCAGCCTATTTCTCATTTAATATTTATTCTATTTGAAGAAGCATCTTTATTCTTCACTCTGGTATACTAAAGTTCATTTGCACCAGACATGGTACCTCATACCATCCTCTATGAAGTGCTTAAAACTTGGACATTTGCAGTTATGTTGTTTAGTTTAATAGCATAGAAAAGTCATTTAATGCAACTTCAAATTAGTGTTTATAATTTGTGTTATTAGAGAACACCCAATTTTTTGTTAACATATAAACTGAGAGGCGACTGCAATTTTTGGACCCCATCGAACATCATTCTGAATTTTTTTATAGAAATTGGAGAAAAGGGAGTAGATTACGAATCCACTGACCTGCCGAGGAAAAAATGGCCGAAACTGGTCAAAATTCGACTTGGAATGAGTTGAACTAAATCCAATTGCGCCATAACTTGCCAAATAATGAGCATTTTTTTTATTTGGTAACCCTCACTCTTTAAATTCAATTAAGAAGGTTGCAGACGATTCAAATATCTGGCGACGGTCTACTTGCATCTACTAAAAGGGAGCCAAGTTGGCAAAAAATATTCGTTACTTATGACGTAACTGGTGTCGCCAATTTGGCTTACTTTTAAAATATATAAGTTTTCCGAGACAAAGATCAGAAATCGTTTGCGCTTTTTCTCACTGAAAATCAGAATTAAGTGGGTTGCTAGACGAATAATTTTTTTCTATTTTTGGCAAGTTATGACATATTTGGTAATCGGATTTTAGTTCAACTCATTCCAAGTCGATTATTGATCAGTTTCGGCCATTTTTGCCACGGCAGACCAGTAGATTCCTAATCTACTCACTTTTCTCCAATTTCTATGAAAAATTCAGAATGATGTTCGATGGGGTCCAAAAATTGCAGTCGACTCTCGGACTAATAACAATTCAACCTTCTGAACAGTCGTAGTACAGGTAGTCCTATTCAATAACTTATGCAATCCCGTCAATCATTAAGAAGGTTACGGACGATTTGTCTTCAATGGCGCCAAATATTTTAATCTTTTAGGAGTCAACCAAGTTAGCAATGATCATTCCGTCAAAAATGACGCAATATTAATTGCCATCTTGGCTCACTTTTAGAAGATGAGAGTCATTGATTGGTTGGTTGGTACGTACAACAACAAATTTTTATGCACAACGATGGCTTAATATGGATTCCGAACCACAACGGACATATATCCCTGAACCGGAATTCGAAACCGGCACCTTTGGCAAGCCAGGCCAGAGCTTTAACCACACTGACGCCCAGGCGGGTCCGTTCCTTATTTAAAAGTAAAGAGTTAAAGAGCAGTAGGTTATCAAATAAATAAGAATGATCATTTTTTGGAAAGTGATGATATATTTGGCATTCGGATTCTTCTCAATTCACCCAAAGTGGGATTTCGAACAGTTTCGGCCATTTTTGCCCCTGTATACCAATACATTCATAATTTACAAGGGGAGTTGGTACCCTAAAATTTACAAATAATCGATTTTGAGCTTATTATTGTTTATCAAAATTTAAATTCTCCTATTTAAAAGGATACATCATTTGTAATAATTCCTCAACTAGAAGTATTTTAAATAAATTTTGGAAAACCAAATTGGTCACTATTAGTACAAATTATACAACAAATAATACAAATTGTACAATTGGTATTATTGGTACAAATAAAGTTTTCTTTAAAATGCGTTTTTTTTTCTAAAAATTGCTATTTTCATTATTCATGTACCTTTTTCTCAGAAACTGCACAAAGTACCTTCCTAAAATTTTTACCACATATTCCTTTTATGTATTTGTATATACTGAATTTGCGATTTTGCTATTTAAAAAATATTTTTAGTTTTGGCTTATTTCGTAAAAAAAAAAAAAAAAAAAAAAATTGTGATTTTTAACAAATTTGAGTGACTTTTGCGAAAATTCATTTAAAAAAAGGAGTAAATGAGTTAAAATCAAAAAGCTAACTTCAGTAGAGCAACGGAAGGATCTCTTAACGTCACAGATTTTCTTCAGTGTTTTAATCGGACTGGGGTTTTGGCTCGGTTTTGAGGCATTTTCTTTTTTTAATATTTAAATAGCTAATTTTTTTTAAAAA
This sequence comes from Linyphia triangularis, assembly GCA_963978545.1. Lineage (NCBI taxonomy): Eukaryota > Metazoa > Arthropoda > Arachnida > Araneae > Linyphiidae > Linyphia > Linyphia triangularis. The sequence continues at coordinate 14,385,637 of OZ021726.1, forward strand.
GAACTTTAGTTTAAACCTTTGGAATCGGAGAGAAATTCTTCATAAATATAAACTAATGTTACCCGCGACTTCGTCTGCGTAGAACTACTACTTCGTGTAAATTTGTTTGGACTGAATAGGCTCTGAAACTATAATGAAACGATTCTAATGAAGCCGGCACATTGAATTATTGAGATTAACATAGGTAGACTTTTCCTGACCCTGATCCCTGACTTAACTTAGTTTAATACGTTTTTGTATACGACATTTTTTGTTTTTCCTTCTTTGGTCAAAACATGTAGGTTTTGTGGACTCGATACTCGTGAGCACGCCACATACAGTTGCCCATGGGAGAAACAGTTTTTTTCTAAATGAACACCAGCTACTTTGAGTGTCTGTCCTTGAGCTTTGTTTATCGTCATAGCGAATGCTGCTTTCAGGGGAAATTGTACTCTTTTGAATTGGAATGGCAAATCGGTAGGGATTATTGGAATACGGGGAATTAACACTTCTTCTCCCTTTGCTGTTCCTGTCATAATTATTGCTCTCACAATATTGCGTCCCAGGTGTGTAATTTGTAGACGTGTGCCATTACACATTCTTGGTGCGTCAAGATTTCGCATCAACAGGACCGGGACACCTACTTTTAGCCTCAACTTATGGGAAGGCACCCCCGATAATTCTAAGGAGTTAAGAAATTCTACAGGGAACGATGTCACTTGCTCAGTGTCCATGACATTGTCTACGGACAGATACTCAACAAAATCACCTTCCACATCTGACATGATTTGTTCGTTGATCTGCCCCACTACTTCGTTTGTCGGTGCTAAAATTGCCCTTTCGCACAGCCATTGTCTGTTCTTCATATTGGTTGCAAGATCGGGATAGACGTTGTTCTTTAAGTCATCCATGTTACAGACAACATTACAAAATTCACGATTCAATGTAATCATTCCGTCACTATTTGTTTCCATACGGTCTTCTCCGATTTTCAGAAGAGCATCCGCATATTGCACCAATTGTGTATCACTGTGCAGTTGTACTCGCATATTTGTAGTCAGACAAAAATTTTTTACATGCACCCATAATGGAGACGCTTTTAAACATGCATTTATTTCATCTGCCGGCGTGCCTCTAGTAATTACCGGCAGAGTCTGTCTAAAATCGCCAGCTAAAAGTACCACCATACCACCCATGATACTTTGGTTACTCTTAATATCTTTTATGGTCCGATCTAGTGCTTCTATCGCTCTTTTGTGGGACATGGTACATTCATCCCAAACCAACAGCTTACATTGCTGTAACATTCGTCCACGGTCACTATTTTTAGTAATGTTACAAACTGGCATTTCCTCATGAGCTAAGTTCAATGGCAGTTTAAGTACTGAATGTGCCGTTCGGCCACCATTAAGTAACGTAGCTGCTATTCCAGAAGAAGCTACAGCAACAGCAACTCCTTTATCTTTACGAATTTGGGCTAAAAGTAAATTTAAAAGAAATGTTTTACCCGTGCCTCCTGGCGCATCCAAAAAGAATAAACCACCTTCACCACTTTCGATTTTTTGCACAACATTCTCAAAAACTAATCTTTGTTCTGGGTTTAGACGCGGAACAGACTCAGTTATTTGTTGTTGTAAAGAAGCAGCATCGTAACTCAATTCTCTTATTATATCACTGCAAACTTCCCCAGTTCTTTGCGGCCTGCTCAACCCAAAATCTGACAAATCTTTCCCAGTTATAGTTATGACTTGGTCTTCTATCTTTGTTAGGGCTTCATTAAAAATGAAATCATTGTATGTAACGTTTGGATTATGATGTTGTACTCTGTGTAAAATATCGTCGGCCATTTGAATTTTGTACCTTTCCCACAGTTGTTGAGGGTTTGAAAGCCCACATGTCGCTATTAGTATAGCAAAAAGCATTCTCACCTTGGCCGCTGATCTACATTGTGCAGCCTCTTCCAGTGTTATATTCCAATGATTGTCATCCTCCAATAATCCTCTTGCCTCACATGCCTCTCGAAATGTTGAAAATTCTTGATTGTTGTATTTTTTGAGATCATTGAAAGAGGTTGGCCCACGCACATGGTGTAGAAGCATCCTTAAACAAAAACATTCCATGTTAGTAACATGGACTGTGTAAACCCGTCCTAAGGCATCTCCAGATTTGACACCAGGCCAGTTCTGAACCGAAGTTCCTTGAATTCGGCGTTTCCAAGTTTTTCTGGTTGCGTCCCATGTGTAATATCTCGGTACCTCAGCATACATAAGAGTTCTTGCAAACTCATCTCTTATGCAAAGTTCAAAAAAAGCTGTAAGGGTGGTTTTTGGTCGAGTAGATAGTCGCTCGTGGAAATTATCTTCTGTAAAATAAATTCGTTCACCGTTCTCTAAGTGTACACTTAGATGTGTAACGGTGGGGTGCCTTTCGTGCAACGGGAACCCTAATAACCGCCACACGGCTTCGTTGCTGCTAACATAACGACCAGATTGATATGTATGTACTTCATTTACGCGATTTGCAAGCTCTGTGCTCCTAAAATTGAAAATAGCTTGGTCACTGCCTTTGTTAATATATTTGCAGATATATTTGATAGCGCGCACTGAACTGCAAGCCTCAACATTTATATGGGCGTTAAATATTTTTAATAGAATAGCGGAATAAGGGACCACCCAACTATTATCAATAGTGACGTAACTCCCATTTCGTAGTTTCACAGATGCCGTTCGACCTCCGTCTGCTGGTGCTCTTCTACGATAGAGTGGGTATCCGTTTTCACTGTGGACAGTGTCTTTGTGTAATTTGCGAGGAAATTTCTTTGTGTATTTTCCATCTTTCATGCAAGGGCACTGAGGATTTTCAGGTCCACATGGACCATGAATCATGTTTTTAACTATAATATCATGAAGTGTCTTGTCAGTGCTTGGATCGGGTATTTCTGCGCTGATAATATTATCAATTTGATCGGGTCTCAACTTGTCTTTTAACCACAATAATATGTGGACATGTGGTAGGCCACGCTTCTGCCACTCTATGGAATACATAAAGCAGATCACTTCTCCAAATATTCTGCCTTTGGAAATAACAGACATAAGTTTTTTAACTTTCAACCTAAAAACTCTTGCGACTACATCATGCCTATCAATCGCGCTTTGACCCGGCATTAATTCATTTACTATTTCCGGCCATGCTGGGTTGCAAGTAAACGTAACGAATAAGTCAGGGCGACCATATGTACGTACATAAGCAAACGCATCCTGAGTATATTCGTGTAAGTACCTCGGACTATTTACAAATGAAGACGGTAAAATTATCATTCTACCAATATCATTTGGATTTAGATTAGCGCCATTCGCTACTGCGTCTTGAAGGTGGATATAATTTTCTGCTCTTAATTTAGTTTGATTTAATGTTATGTATCGTAATCGTTCACTTTCTACCTTAACGTACATATCAACATAAAACTGATTGGCCAGTTGCCTGCATCGTGATATAATATTAAAATCATTTTCTCTAATCATGATATGAAAGGCATAAAAGTCCATACATGATACCTTTTTGTTAGGCAAGGGCAGGCCAGTTACAGGATCGACTTGTGGAATTTGAAAGTGATACCCTTCTTGCCCTTTGCTAAATATTAGCGGATATTGTAACGCATCGTAAAATTTATGTGTATCCGGCACCCTAGTTAGTGTGTTATCACGGGCATGTAAAACTATATCACGGGAAGCAAACTGTTCACCACAAACCATGGCTGCGACTTCATTTATTAAAGGTGCATTATATCGTCTTTCGTGTTCCCCACTTGGTGTACGATCTGGGTGAATCACCAACTTATAATCATCTCCCGGCATTCTTTCTAAGGCTGTTGTGAAAGTGTTTATTAGGCGGTTATGTTCATGCAACATTCTCTGAATCTTTAAGACAATATCCTTTTCTACTAATTGAATGTTTTGACACCTGCGGTCAACCTCGTCGTTTTCATTTCCCATAAAATAAATCTGTAAAAATTTTGGTTGCTCATTATTTGTAGGAAGCAAAGAACCAATCCTATGATAGATTTGACCTTGGATTGTAAAAGTAGATGAAAACCCAGGCATAACCACCTCATTTTCTACACCAAATGACGTCATTTGAAAGCATGAATTATATTTCCTTATTTTGATTAAAAAACGCCGCGATTCGTTGTTATCACCTAAAAGTAAAGACTTCAATGGTTCCTCTGGTTCTCCAAGTATTGGAATTGAAACCTTGCCACCAGAACAACACATACCCGGAGTTTCTTCTTTCCACTTGAGTGCTTCACAATGTATACATTTTTTATCCATTCCACCTATGAGAAGTAATCGATGGTTATTATACTCAATCGATGGGTCATAATCAAAAGCAGCATTGTGGAATGCTCCCCATGTATACATTGTAAACGCATTTCTCCTTTCTGACTGCCGTTCAGCATTTAACACACGTCGTCTTTGGGATTCTTCTGGCATCTCTGCAGCTATCAATGATGCGTGTCGCTCAGCATCTAAAATCTGCCGGGCCTGAGTCTGTTCATAGGTCTCGGCAGCTCTTTGCGTTGCGTGTCGCTCAGCATCTATAATCTGCCGGGCCTGAGTCTGTTCATAGGTCTCGGCAGCTCTTTGCGTTGCGTGTCGCTCAGCATCTAAAATCTGCCGGGCCTGAGTCTGTTCATAGGTCTCGGCAGCTCTTTGCGTTGCGTGTCGCTCAGCATCTAAAATCTGCCGGGCCTGAGTCTGTTCATAGGTCTCGGCAGCTCTTTGCGTTGCGTGTCGCTCAGCATCTAAAATCTGCCGGGCCTGAGTTTGTTCATAGGTCTCGGCAGCTCTTTGCGTTGCGTGTCGCTCAGCATCTAAAATCTGCCGGGCCTGAGTCTGCTCCTCAGATTCTTGGGATCTAGCTACTTGCGCAGTTCGAGCTCTTTTAGAGCTACGCGCTAAATTAGATTTACGCTTGCGAGGCATATTACTTAACCAGTTACCTACCTAAAGTAATAAAAACAGGTAAGTACTTATGCAAAAAAAAATTCTTTAGCTGACAAAAAAATTTAGTTAAAGGTACTGAGTACGAAACTATACTTAAGGTAGGTACTTATACACATGAAATAAAACAAAAACAAAACGAATTGCTAAACTAAAACTAAATGTTAAAAAAAATATACTATCCACATGGAATAAAAACAAAATGAATCGATAAAATTATATGCGAAACTACTGGAACTATTTTATTCACAAAACAACATTACTTACCTATTAATACTCAATAAAAACTATGCTGACCTTCTTAGGTACCGTAACTACTTACTAAATGTGAAAAAACTTAAAAAAACCTGCCTACTAATCTAAATTGAATTAAAGTTGAATTAAAGTACTAAAATGAATTAAAGTATTTATTTTACCTATTAACTATAATTCTACCTACTACTAACTTATGCTAAACTAATAATAACAACCAAAACAACTAAGTAAATAACACAAAATGCTTATCCAAGAAACCCTAAACACCAATGAAAACGTAAAGAAAGCGAATACGTTGCAGCTCAAAATTGTAGATATCGCATGCGTCCGCCAACGACGTCTGCCCTCACGTGTCTGCCCGTTCGGGTAAGCATACTTTGTGATCTACACTCCTCCCACCGAGCCATCCGCGTCCCCCGCACGTCTTTGCCGCCGCGCCGCGCAGCGCGCCCGCGCCCGCCACACCACACCATGCATCGTCACACTCACACATTCATAGTGTATAGGCCGATGGGCCTGATGGACATGTCAGGCAGAAAGTATTCTAAAAGCTGGCTAGGAGTATTTGAATTATGCGATACATAACTGCACCCCGCGTTTTCACCCGCATAATTCCGGGATCGGGATAAAAAGTAAAGATGTCCTTTCCCAAGGTTCCATCTATCTCTATACCAAAACGGAGGAGACACCTCAGCCTTGATAATGGGCTTCAACGACAAAGCAGTAGCCAGGTATAGACTGAGAGGCGACTGCTATTTTTGGACCTCATCTAACATCATTCTGAATTTTTATTGGAAATTGGAGAAAAGTCAGTAGATTACGAATCCACTGGTCTGCCGTGGCGAAAATAGCTGAAACTGGTCAAAAATCTACAATAAATAAGTTGAACTAAATCCAATTGCCATATGCGCCATAACTTGCCAAATAATGAGCATTTTATTTTTATTTGCTAACCCTCACTCTTTAATTTTCAATTGAGAAGGTTGCAGACGATTAAGATGTGTGGCGATGGCTTACTTGCATCTTTCACAAATGAGCTAAATTGGCAATAAACATTACGTCACTGATGACGTAACTGATGTTGCCAATTTGGCTTACTTTTAATAGATACAAGTTTTCTGAGCCAGAGATCAGAAATCGTTTGCGCTTTTTCTTATTGGTTGGTTGTATTCAGATTATCTGTCGCCGTCAGCAACACGAGGGCTATAATGCGCCGAAACTTTCGTCATTAGACAAGCCAACATACATTTACAAACACCTATGCCTAACACGGGACGCTTTTTCTTATTGAAAATCAAAATGCGGTGGGTTGCCACACGAAAAAGTTTGTTCTCTTTTTGGCAAGTTATGACATATTTGGCAATCGGATTTTAATTCAACTCATTCCAAGTCGATTTTTTATCAGTTTCGGCCATTTTTGCCACGGCAGACCAGGGAATTCCTAATCTACTCACTTTTCTCCTATTTCTATAAAAAAAAATTCAGAATGATGTTAGATGAGGTCCGAAAATTGCAGTCGCCACCCGGACTAGTAGTATATGCAAGCAGTGTGATGTCGTATTGTATCAATGATGATGTACTTACCTTTTGGGGAGCGTTGATGACGGCGGTGTTGTAACCGAAGTTCACCATTCCCAGGACGGCGGCGAAGATAGCGAACACAAGGCTGCACGTCAGTCCCTGAAACACACCCCCTCATTAGAATTCATTTCAAATCATTCCATTATGCAAAGGGTTATTCAAATATAATAAAAACAAAGCTTTTAACACTAGATTGCCCAAGGAACTCATTTTGACTGCTTTTTAATTTCAGTTAGAAAAACGATTATGTATATAATGAAACAATTTCTACGAATTTTGTGACTTTTAGTACAACATATAAATGTGTTTATTAATAATTGTAGTTACCTCCCCCTCCTTCACTTCCTGTATAATATATATTTATTATTACAAACTTTCTGTATATTTGTAAATATTTCGAAGTATTAATTATGTAAAAAGGAAATTTATGTACACTTCGCATAAGGCAGTGCAAAAGTTCTTTACTTCGCTTTCCTGCAATGTGTCTCTTAATGCTTGAAAACGAGTTTTACTGAGATATTGCTAAGAAGCGAGTATCACAAAGAGAATTCCATTTAACATGATTAATAGCAATCTCGCCAAGTTGGTGACATTTTCGGTCCCCATCATGTACATGTATAGGGCTTTTCGACTACGATCTGGAAAATCCTCCAAATATCTATCTCTAGAAGATTCACGAAGGATTGACTCTCCTATATAAGCCCAAGAGAGCGGGTGATGGAGCTAATTGAGTTATCGAGTTAGCCGTCTCTCAGAAAGCATTCAGAGCTGTATTGCGAAAGTGAACTGTATTGCATTGTCTTTTGCTTTGATTTTAGCAGTTGTTTTTCTAGTTTTTAACTGCTGTTTGGGGCTCTATTGCTGTGTAAAGAGCTGTATTGAGTCTCATGAAGTTCTGGATTTGTAAAGGAATCTGCGAAGAGTTATATCGGAATAAATCTCTTCAAGTTTTGATCTGCTTTGACTTCAAGTCCTTCGAACACATCCACGCAACAATATATATATGTGTGTGTGTTATACAAATTACTTTACATATTAGTTATTCTTTCACAATGCAGTCATTTTGACTGCTTTTGAGCAATATAGGTATATACTAAGTTTCACTGTTTCTAGTGTTAATATAGATCCATTATATGCATAGCCAATTTTTATATTCATTATCATGGCACCGTTTCTGTTGCCAGGGTGTGCTTGGTGTGTTGGAATCTAATTTTAAATTGCAAGAACATCTCTATCGGCAAAATATGCGGTAAACTACTTTTCAAAATTTATTTATTGAAAATGAATGTTAATTTATGCACTCGCATCCAAATATATTTTATTCTTTTTAAAATAGTTTCGACAATAAGAAAGAGTTTTAACAATGATAAGTTAATATTATTTCACTTAGAGAGTCACTACGCAACGTTGGATTAACCGGGCCACAATCCATAATGAATGTATACGTTCACGTCCAATTATCTTTTATTTACTTTGATTAAAACAAATTTGGCAACAGGAAATAGTTTCAACAATGATAGGTTAAATGTGATTTATTATAGTATTCCAAAACGATTATAGAAACGCGTGTTAAACCGATATTTTAATAATAGTTACAGCTCCTAAAACTTGATAGAATGCGTTGTCATCGACATCGAACCTATCTGCTAAGTTTCAGCCCATTTGGATGAGGGCAAGTGAGTAAATTGCACACACAAACAAAATCGAAGTAAATATAAAGAATTTAAAAACGTCATTGAGAAAAAAAAGTTTTTATGCTCAAGATTTTTTTAAAAATTCAAGAGAGATTTCCTGCTCATCGTGTACTTCCTAGATGTCGGCGATATATCGATACGACGATATTTTTATCGATATTTTAAAAAATATATCAATAGTAAAAATATCGATACAAGTCACATATACATCGATATTTTTAAAAGTTTTTATTTTTTTGATGATCGTTTTGTAGTTCCTTGTGTTTTTTCAATTTTCTTTATTCCCTTTTCAAAAACTTCAAAATTAAAGTTTGGACTTGCCTGAGAGACAGTTAAAATGGCACCCTAACCAAAAAGAAAACATAATGTAATGTGGAATAATATGATCATTTATAATTTATTTATTGAAACAATTTTGGTATGAATTCACGAAAAGTAGAAATTTGACCCTAAGAAACTTCGTTTCTGGCAAAATTAAAAATCAAATAAATAAAAAAAAATCATATCGATACATCGATATTTTTTCCATGCAACGATATATTATCGATATTTATTTCGATCGATATTTCTGACCTCTAGTACTTTCCATAAAGCTATCGCTACCAAATAACTTTTGAATATAAAAAGTATATACAAACCAATTAAAGTGCATTTATATATTATATAACAAAATGCATCTTCATGTGTAAAAAGTAGAACGACCCCTTGAAAAGTGTAATAAACCCGAATTATTTACGCCATTTATGACGTAGTGGCCTTACCAAATTTGCATAACTTTCAGAAAGCAGATAGAGAGAATATCAGACGATTTAGTTTATCGATGACAATTAAAGAAAGCCAAGTTTTTATATGAAAAAAGAATGCATATAATCAGGCGAAGTTTGACATTTCGAAAAAGAATTTATAATTTGACTAACTAGGTGTCAATCTTTGAACACTTTCTAGTATTTTCTGGCAATTTAAACTACTGGTAATTCGTTATATTCCATAGCAACCCAGAATGATGTTCATATTTGAAACGTTATAACATTTTTTTTTCATTTGGTAATTCGAAATCGTGATATCTTTACCTTTGTTCAACTTTTTGATTATTTGTACCATATATCAGTTTCCCGGGGTTATGATGGGAAATTGGAGCAATCCCCATTTGGAACGTTTTACACGGTTTCGAACCCTGAAAATTGGTTTATCAAGATAGATAAATGTAAGTTATATTTGCACTTGTGAACATGCGTCAAACAGCAGAGTTGTAACTACAGTGGAAAAGGGGGACATTAGGATAACCAGTTGTAGAAATGAGAGAAAAAAAGTTGAGGGAATGTCCAAAAGTTGGTGAAAGTGCACGCCCCCCTCCCTCCCCTTCCCCTCAACAATAAATTTATAATTTTGTAATTTATAATAAAAATATTGACTATTAAGGAAATAATTTATACTTTCCAAACACTAACATTGAACAAGGGTCAAAAATTTATTGATATTTTAATGAATATTCTGCGACTTAGTTTTTTTACATGGAAGAAGGAAATAAAGTTAAGTAATAAGTCAATATTATGCCCATAAATGTTTCTTTAGGTTTAAATAGGGCTTCTAATGTGCATGATTACATGAAATTAAATTAATAGAGAATTCTAATATGTTTAAAAAAAGAAGAAAAAAAGCTTGTTTTTATATGAAACAATAATAGAAATTTAAGTAATTAAATTCCTAATGTATAATTAATTCCTAATGTATATGTAATTAATAAAATTAATTACATATACATTAGGAATCGCAAATTTGACTCAAGTCTGCGTTTTTGTTTTTTGGTTTTAAAATATTCCCGAATTCATTACCATTAAAATGATACCATTTTATTTCTGAGACTCAAATTACTTTTTAAATTACAGTAGGTTTTGTGAACCTGTTTTGTATCACGTTCATTTAAACGCTTTTTCTGAAGAATGACATTTTGGTGTTATATGACTTGGCGCCAACAGTCACAACTTCATAATAAATGATCCGATTTAAAAAATTCTAATTTTGTTTTGTAGACAATAGTTGTGAATGTGTTTTCTATGGAAAATCTAACATATATTGTTATAAACACATTTTTTATGCATATTTATTCTTAATTTTTTGTTAAAAACTATGCATTTTATTAAACTTTTTATTTAAAAACTTATAATTAAATAAATATTGAAGCCATATTCAAAATTCCCCATAGGAACATGCGTCAATATAATATCTCTTATTTGCAATAAAAATAATACCTCTAAGTTAATAATTACAAGTTTAAATATGTATGTTCTAATAATGTCTTAATTATTCCCTTTCATTGCAATTAGCTGATTAAAAAATTGACGGAAAAAAAAGTTTATATATAAAAATGTATCATTTTTAATTCTGATATACTGCCAAAAAGTTTGAAATTATAACCTAAAAATTAAAGAAAATCATCTCAATTTTGTATGTATACCTTAACTTAAATGAAAGTTCCACCAAAGTTAAAAGCTGACCAAGTGTAACAGTATTTGTTAATAAAAATACCTATATATTTATACAAAGTAGTATAATACAATTTTACAGTAGTATGATATATAAATCTTAAAGATTTTTTTTTTAACATTTTAAAACTTTAAATCACTTTCTCTCAGTCACTATATTTAAAGGTTAATGTTATTCTTCTTTAGTAGCTTTAGACGGATTGAGTGTTTTTAAAAATGTGTGGGGGGGGGGGACGGATTTCAGTGGTTTTAGAAGTGAGGGGACGCATGGGTATTTTCTTGAAAAGTGGGGGGACACGTCACATCGCACCTACACACACTTCTTGACTAAAACATAAATACGAAAACTATACAAAGCATTTGTATACAAAAGCCTTCAATTGCGAGTTGTTCATAATTTTATCGAACAAGCACTACAAATTAATTTTATGTAAACTAGATGTATAAAATCAGAATGCATAGAAACTATTCATACAACTTGTAAAATTCTCAAAACTTCACACATTCATGTTATTTCCTTCAACCCAAAATAATTTTACAATAATTAAAATGTTTTTGCATTCGATAATAGTTATCACCTTTTACATTCAAGTTAATTGGATCAGAGGAATTCCAAACAGTGCCTAAAACATCTTCCATTTTCTGATCTTTAATTGGAGCAATTCTCCCGTTCAATCATAACAATTAGAAGATGCGACTAATTAAGAAACATAGGCGATTAACTTTCTTATTCATTCTTCCGTTCTAATAATAAAGCGCAAGAATAAATATACAGCGAAGTGAAACGAAGTCATTAAATTAGGGAGCAAACGATAAATCACCTGGAGCCAAAATAAGAGAAAAGTTTTTAATTAAGGTGGCAGCTTAAAATGACAATTCGAAAATCGAGTATTCATTAAGTTCCCAAATGAGAAGAAAATTTTGAAATTCCTAAATATAAAAAAAAAAATAATAATAATCAGGCTTTGTTAGTTGAGTAAAAAAGAAAGTTCATTTGCTTGAAAGAATTCGTTAATTACTGTGGTATTGTTGACCATTATTTTATTTAGAATGTTTAAGTGAAGTAAGAAGAATTAAGTTTAAAAAGTCACAGAAATCAGTAAACAGTTTGAGTTCTTAAATAGACAATCGTGAATTATAGTGGTACTTATTTTATTGTTTGTTTTGACAGTAAGTACGTTTATAATCGATTAAAGAAACACGATTGGATGACGCCAAATTGGTTTAGTAGAATTCTATAAAAGCGACCTTTTAATGACAGTAACAGCCCCATAATTTAATGGAATGCATTGTCATTAGAGGTTGGCGATATATCGATACGACGATATTTTTATCGATGTTTCTAAAAAAATATCGATATTAAAAATATCGATAAAAGTCATCGATATATCGATATTTTCACACATTTCTAGTTTTTTTTTTTTTTTATGATAGTTTTGTAGTTCCATGTGTTTTTTCAATTTTCTTTATTCCCTTTTCAAAAACTTCAAAAATAAAGTTTGTACTTGGCTGAGAGACAGTTAAAATGGCACCAGTATTCAATATTTTTTCCATACACTTAAAAGCTATTGAAAATTACCTGAAATTTTCTTAAAATCACTGCACCAATTAAGCGAAAATATAACTTTCTTTTTTTTGTAATAGATCCATTTCGGTAGAAAAAGTAGTCACCTTACAAAAGAGCAATCATGAAAAGTAGAAATTTGCTCCGAAAAACTTTGTTTCTGGCAAAATTAAAAATCAAATAAAAAAAAATAAAAAATCATGTATCAATATATCGATATTTTATCGATAGGTTTTTCTATGCAACGATATAGTATCGATATTTATTTTGATCGATATTTCCGACCTCTAATTGTCATCGAAGTTATCTGCCAAGTTTTAGCCCGGCTGGATGACGGCAAGGGGATTGATTAATTAGGCCTCCGCAGATTCGCTCCCATCGACAAACATACATACCCACAAAATTGATGTTAATATAAATACACACACACACACATATATATATATATATATATATATATATATATATATATATATATATATATATATATATATATATATATATATATATATATATATATATATATATATATATATATATATATATATATATATATATTTATATTAACATCAATTTTGTGGGTATGTATGTTTGTCGATGGGAGCGAATATATATATATGATTCCTCTTTAAATCCTTTAAACTCACTTCGATTTTGTTTGTGGCTGTCGGACAAATCTACGGAAGCCTAATTAACCCAGTTGCAGTCATCATATCAGGCTGAAACTTGGCAAACTGATTCGATGTCAATGAAAATGTATTGATTCAAATTTCATTTTTTTTTTTTTTTTTTGGGGGGGGGGGGGGGGCTGTAACTGTGTCTAAAAGGAAGCTTTTACACACATTTCTATAATCATTTTGGAATATTGATAAATCTCATATAACCGATGATCGTCAAAACTCTTACTTTTTGCCAAAATTATTTTAGTCAGATAAGTAAAAGATATTTGGACGTGAATGCATAAATTCACACTCATTTTTAATAATTTAGTTTTGAAACGTAGTTTGCCGCATATTTTGTCGTTAGGGATGTTTTTAATATTAAAAATAGGATGCAAACACCAAGCATACGCTAACAACAGAATCGGTGATGTGTCAATGAGTATAAAAATTGGCAATGCATAGAAAGGATTTATATAAAGAACTTTACTTTTAAGTGTTATATTATTTACATAGATTGGATAAAGCTTTCCAATCTCTCTTAATTTAAAACAACTATTGGGCGCATGCGCAGCCTGCCCATCAGGAAGAATATAGGCTGTAAGTGATGACGTCAAATTAAGTAAACAATCCATTGGTTCCATGTATTTTTAGATATACTCTCATCGAGTGAAGTTACGACTCGTGATTGAAAATAATCCAGCCAATAACATTTGAGCATTTAAAATCTTGTAAACACGGAACTAATATATTATTAGAAATTACTTTTAAGAGTGTTAACTATCTTTTTAACATGTACAAAACATCTGAAAACATAGTTGACATAATACGACTGGTGCTTATAGAGCAGCTGTAGCATCTGTTAAAAAGAATGATTAAAAAAAAAAAAAAAAACATAAGTTCTTAAACTCGTTTAAAAACAAATCAAAATCTAAAACTAAGTAAAAGACTAGTAAAGATAGGTTGGTTGGTTGTTTGTTTTCAGATTATCTGCCGCCGTCAGCAACACGAGGGTTATAATGCGTCGAAACATTCATCATTAGACAGACCAACATACATTTACAAACACCCATGCCTAACACGGGACTCGAACCCGCAACCTCGAGGGTCTAGAGGCTAGCACGCTAACCACTATACCGTTTGGTCGGCTAGTAAAGATAGGAAACCTTAACATTGATATTAAATGCCCAGATGAGCAAGCACAATACATCTTTTACGTCAACACAAAGTAAAGAAAAAGAACGAATTAAAAACAAAAGATTACTTTAAAAACATGTTCAAAATACATCCTCGAGGAAACGAGAAATTACTGTTTATACGTTTACAAGATTTTAAATGCTTAAAAATTGATAGATTAGTTTAAATTACGAATCAATACTCGATGAAGTGAGTTTAAAAAAACATAGAAAATAGCATAGCAACGTATTGTTCAGATTCTATTGATGACAGTGACGTCGCACATGCAGCCTCAATTGCTTATTTCGAAGTTCATCAGAGTTGTGTATTGTATTCCATAGCTGAAATATACAAAATGTCTTAGGTTTTTATCAAAATTCTTAAATTGCGATTTTCTCTTTTCTATCGCGCTGCCATCTACTGTACACCATCTCAATATCTTAAACGTTTTAGACTACTTCCGATTTTTTAACTTCGAATTTTCGAACAACAAATAACACAATATTTAATTGCGAATAAACTAATCGTCAGAAATGGATATTTCAGTCTTTAAATTAGTATATCATTTATAAAGTAAAGAGAAAAAAATGCATCGTCACATATTAAAAAAAAAAAACACCGTCCAGAAATAAGCGAGATGTATTTATACACTCAATGGCCACTTTGTAAGGGCTATCTGACGATTTTTTTAACAAACAGTGACTTTTGTAACAGTGTTGCAGATAGAAAGCTAGGATAGTATGAAAGAAGAAATCTAAGTACCTGAAACAGTAGGAATTGCTGAATTTTTGAGGGAATATTTTACCACTAAAGTGCAGAAATCAGTTATTCTACAGATTATCTAGGCAATATGCAGATTAACTAGGGTGATCAGTTCAAGTTAAGTTTCATTTATAAATTACTTAGGAAGGGTTGGAATTTTTTTTTCCAAAACAGTCACACACACACAAAAAAAAAAAAAAAAAAAAAAAAAAAAAAAAAAAAAAATTAGGAGGGGGAGGGGGGGGGGGTAAAACCGAGTTTTTAAAAAAATCTTTTCCTAATTACATGTAAACATATTTATCAATAAAATTTGCCATTAACTAGGTATTCATAAATAAAATTTGACATTAATAACAATTGATATTCTTTCTGAAAATAATTTAAACTAAGTAAAACAATTATTGCTACCTATGTGGACATTCAAATCGTATTAAATTTTACTAAGAGATTCTGTTATTTAAATTTAATGTATACAATACGATACAATGGTAATTGTTTATTACATAAAAAATGGAATATTGCTCTTAGATTGATCAGTAATGGTGATAAATCGTTCATAACGATACTTTTAAGGTTTAGAAATAAGTTATTAAAGCACAAAACCTCTATTTTAGAAACACATTTAAAATGCAGCCTATAATTTTAAGTTTAATTGATAATTTTGAATAATTTTAAAATTTCAATACAAAAACTTATTGTTTAACAGTCTTTAATTACCAGATTTATTTTAAAATAGATAATAACTTATTCCATCTATAGTATTCGTATAATTTTTCATTTACAAAATCATCACTCAGACATATTATACCAAGAATATATATTTTATTTAGTGAATTATTTTCTTAAAAAATAATAGAAAGAAAACTAGATTCTTATTTCTTTATTCCCGTTAAAAAACAAATTTAAGATTTAACAGTTAAGATTTAACATTTTGAATGAAAAAAAAAAAATTTGAGGCTTTTTCTAAACCCAGTCTGTTACGAAACAATTGTACAACTTCAAAAGAAGAAAAAATTCTCTCAACATTTGCTGTAGTTGCTTATGCAGTAAGAATTATTTAAACTTCGCTCAATACATCGGCTATAAATCATTTTCTTTCATTAGGCATCATTCTATAACTACTACTTTTTCAATAAATTCCTTTTGAAAAAGATATACTTGAAATAGAGTCCTAAATGCGTACATTATCTGTATAAAAGGCGGCAAACTCTTGATTCCGCACTTAACTAGCAAATCAGTTACTCTGCATATTAGCTTGGTTAATGAGCACAGTAAAGGTTGTAGAGCACTAGCGGAAACACATTTATAATAGTCCGAGAGGCGACATCAATTTTTGGACCCCATCGAACATCATTCTAAATTTTTTATTGAAATTGGAGAAAAGTGAGTAAATTACGAATGCCCTGGTCGGCCGTGGCAAAAATGGCAGAAACTGATCAAAAATCGACTTGGAATGTGTTGAACTAAAATCCGATTGCCAAATATGTCATAACTTGCCAAAAAGAGAACACATTTTTTCGTCTGGCAACCCACTGCATTTTGATTTTCAATGAGAAAAAGCGCAAACGATTTCTGATCTATGGTCCGAAAACTTGTATCTTTTAAAAGTAAGCCAAATTAGCGACAGCAGTTACGTTATCAGTGACGTAATGTTTATTGCCAATTAGGCTCATTTGTGAAAGATGCAAGTAGACCATCGCCAGATATATAAATCGTCTGCAATCTTCTTAATTGAAAATTAAAGAGTGAGGGTTACCATGTAAAATAAATGCTCAATATTTGGCAAGTTATGGCGCATTTGGCTATTGGATTTAGTTCAACTTATTAAAAGTCGATTTTTGATCAGTTTCGGCCATTTTTGCCACGGCAGACCAGTGGATTCGTATTCTATTAACTTTTCTCCAATTTCTATAAAAAATTCAGAATGATGTTCGATGGAGTCCAAAAATCGCAGTCGCCTCTCAGTCTATAAGAAAAAACATGAGTTAACTGACTTTGAGCTTAGGATGAGAATAGGAGCTCGGTTGTATTCAAATTATCTGGTGCCGTCAGCAACACTAGGGCTATAATGCGCCGAAACATTCGTCATTAGACAAACCAAAATACATTTACAAACACCCATGCCTAACACAGGACTCGAACCCGCAACCTCACGATTTAGAAGCCAGCACGCTAACCACTATACCGTTTGGTCGGCGAATAGGAGCTCGGAGCCACGAAACAAATATACAGCATTTGTCAAAAATTAAAGAGCAGCTATAGTAAATATATATCATAACTGGAATATCTGGCGAAAAACTGTGTCCGAGCGAGTAAATTGTGATCATCACCGAGTGGCAAATGATCAGGTGGAATGAAGGAACTCTCGAATTGTAAAAGGGAATGAAAACAGTGTAGCAAATAGCTGATCTTATTAAGTATCGTTTGATAACAGTCACTGTAAGGAAAAAAGGTGGCCCTACATATTGGTGTAATTTGAGGATGTCGAAGACATTAAGAAAATTCTTGAAGTCATAATTGAAGATCCTTCCGCAAGAGGGCTTTAAAATTTGTTTTTAAAACATACACTGTATTTTCACTCCGAAAACGAGAGAGAAGTGTATTGCATTAAAAGTAGTAGTAGGGAAGTAGTTCGAAACATTAAATAGCTATTTCACATAATAATTTCCTCAAGTTATTAGATCAGTCCTGGAAGTTAATAGCCGCTGCTTGCAATAAAGTAGTCACTGTAATCTTTGAAGTATAATTATCTAAGCTTGAGCCATTTTTTAAATACTTTATATTAACTTCGATTTTGTGTGGATGCTTGTCGATGGGAGCGAAATCTGCGGAGGTCAAATTAACCCCTTGCCGTCATCCAATCGATCTGAAACTTGTCGGATAGGTTCGATGTCAATGACAATGCATTCTATCAAATTTTGGGGGCTGTATCTGTCACTAAAAGGCAGCTTTTAAGAAATACTAATAAACTAACATTCCATTACACAATCGCGTTAATATAGCAATGAACCAATCATTGTTGAAACTCTTTCCTGTTGCCATTCATTGTAATAAATAAATAATGAAATTACTTTAATCAGAATAAATATATAGTTGGATGCGAGAGCGTTAATTCACGTTCATTTTTAATAAATAAATTTTGAAACGTAGTTTGCCGAGCATTTTGCTGATAGAAATGTTTTTCCCATTGAACGTCATGGGAACGGGAGAAATTCTACAGTTGTTTTCCCTGCAATATTTTTTAAATTATATTTCTAATCCAAATACTTAATTTTTTAAAAAATATTTCTTATTTATTTTGTTTTAGGTAGGTTATAAAATATCATCCTACTAAAAATATTTAAAAAATATTTTATTTTAAATTTTATTTATAAATTTAAACATCTGTATTGCTGGAAAAACTGGGAATCAAATGACGTATATATACGTACATGACCGTCAGTGGGTTAATATCGGCGCTATGTTAAGGAATATAAAAAAATTGAACAATACATACAAAGAATTTTCTAAAAACTCTGTTTTTATGGGTTATATTATTTAACACTTTTCATTTATTTCCATTTATGAATTTTAGAGAATAAATTTTAATTATTAATTTACGTAGTTTAACATCGACAATGTGCAGGCGAAGGAATAAATGCATTTAGGGAATAAAAGAAATTCTATAAACAAGAATCACTATTTTTCTGTTGTTGAACAAAATGTTGGTAAAGTGCAAAATACAGTTGCAACATCTACACGCGAGCCACTTTACGCGTTTGAATTGACTTGAAAAAAATCCGTCAATTCGATAGTATCCAAACATCCAAAGATAGAAAATAATTATGTATCTCACATTTCATTTTTGTCACGCAGTGTCCATAAAATGGCGAGGTTCTTACTAAACCTTCATCAATTCGGGTATTTGGCGATAAGATTTAGTTGCAGGTAATTTGGGAAAATAGCCAAGTTAAGGGTCGTATAGCAAGCAATTGTGTAGAGACCCTTGGGAAAATTGTCTTTCCGGTGGTCTACTAATTAAAAATTAAATTGATTGCTTTTAGATATTTGAATGAAAACTAGGGGAGTGGAACACCTCACAACTTTCAATTACATTATAATATTGGTAATTGCATTAAAATTTGACCTGGTGTTATTTACTGTTTTCATATTTTCACTCATTTATATAAAAATGCTTAGATTAGCGATATTTTTGGCATTAATTTTTATAGGAGCAAAAGGAGAGAAAAAAAACAACACCGCCAGAATGGCGAGATTGGTGATGTTAATTGATTAACATTACACTGTCCTTTCTTATGCGTGAAACGGAAGAAAATCAGTCAATGATGGGCGTTCCTAAAGGGCAGAAAGCTCCACACAAAAGGTTTTGACGTCGTATGTTAATTCGTTCGGTAGTTCTACTGACCACGTACACATACAGTCAGTCACAAAAGTCTACATACACCCACTAATTTTCGCAGATCTAGCACTTTACTATTAATTTTTGAATATACAACTTTATTTTCATTAACATCTTGGATAATAACTCATATCTAATAAAAAAAATTATGAACAAATTCGTTAAAATATAACAAAAATTAACAACATATTAAATTATATAGTCACAAAAGTCTACATACAGAGACAGAACAATGCAAACTTTCAGAATTAAATGCCAAAAAATTTAACATTAATACTTTGTAGGACCTCCCTTTGAAGTAACAACTGCCTGAATTCGGTTTGGCATCGACATAACCAGATTTTTTGTCGTCTCAGGTGTAATTTGAGACCATGAAAGCTCTATTGCCTTCTTTAGGGTTTCCTTGCTTGTTACCGATTGCTCCCGAACTCTCCTATCAACTTCCTCCCAAAGGTGCTCGATGAGATTAGGTCTGGGGACTGTGGCGGCGAATGGAGCTGTTTAGGCGTTTTATGGAGTAGCCATTCCTTAACAATCTTAGCTGTATGTTTTGGGTCGTTGTCTTGCTGGAAGACAAAGTTGTTCCCAAGTCCCAATTTTCGAACCGATGGAAGTAGATTGTCTTGCAAAATCTTCAGGTATTCAAATCGATTCATTATGCCATCTATAAACACTAAATTGCCCACTTCAGCGGCCGCCATTGCTCCCCAAACCATAACACTGCCTCCACCGTGTTTCACAGTTGGAGTCAAATTCTCGGGATTCATTTTTGTGTTTTTTTTCCTCCAGATTTTTCCGCGGCCATCACTCCCGAACACGTTGAACTTACTCTCGTCTGTAAAAACAACTGTTTTCCAAAAACTAAAATCTTGGTCAATATGTGCAGAAGCAAAATCAAGTCTCTTTTGTTTGTTAGTAGATGAAATGAACGGCTTTCGTCTAGAAACTCTACCATTGTAGCCGGCTGATCGAAGAATTCTACGAACAGTTTCTGGATGCACTTTCTTTCCACTAGCTGTTGCAATTTGATTCGCTAATTTTGGAGCACTAATTTTCGGATTTTTCTTCACTTTTCTTACTATGGTTCTTGCATCGCGATCATTAAGCTTCCTTGGAAGACCACGTCGATATTTGTTAAGCACATTTCCACGCATAACATAATTTCTGTAGATTGTTTGAACAGTTGACCGACTTTTTTTTACAATTTTTGCAATTTCTGCATAAGATTTCTTTTCACGTTTCATTCTTACTATCATATTTCGAAGTTCTACAGATATTTCCTTTCCCTAACTCATTTTGTTGAAGTTACAATGTCAAAAAATCTCGGAAAATGAAGATTAGAATAGATAACGAAACATGCAACCTCAAACTAAGACAATCTTCCAAAATAACTTAGTATGCAAATTTTTTTCGGTCCACCAATCAGGTGTATGCAGACTTTTGCGACTTGATAATTACTATACAAATCACAAAATTACCTAGAAATTATTATTTCTGAATATTTTTATTATGGAAAACAAATTTTTTAGAGAAAACTGAAGGAGTGATATGATTTTTAAAATTGAAATTTAATTGCTTTTGAGAAACCTTTATTTTGATCAGTGTATGCAGATTTTTGTGACTGACTGTACGTATTTTTTTATACCACTTTATGAAATCAGAATGATACAAACCGTGGAGAAATGGAAAAAAAAATGAAATATTCTTTTTGATCGAAAATAATACTTTCATTACCTTATGCTAAGATATGTGTAATTGGAAGTAGAAACTAGTTGTGTGGAACATCGCACGTTCAATTACACTATATTACTTACCTTTCAATTACACTATATTACTGACGTGGATATATGTTATTTACTGTTATAATATTTTCACCATACATTTATAAAAAATGGCCAGTTTGGCGATATTTTTTGCGATAATTCATGTACGGGTCTAAAAACAAAACTCCGCCAAAATGGTGATTTTGGCGATATACTTTTCGATAAACCTTATATTATCTTTTATGGTGAGTGAAACTGAGGAAAGAAGAAAAAACGATCGTTGATGAGATATGCTCAAGAAAAGAGAACTCTGTGTTGAAGGCAAGGTTTTTCCATTTTGTACGCCATTAAAGCATTTTTGCGGGAATTTCGGAGGTGGGGATGTTTAGAACACCTTAAGAGACATTAGCACAGCGATTTAGATCAAAATCGTTACAGCCGTTTTTTAGCAATCATTGAAAAACATGATTTTTTCAGTGGTAGCTACCTTAAGCTCATGCGTGATTTTGACGAAAACCATAATGATAGGTCCAATGACAACCACCAACACGTATACCACATTTAAACATCGTAAGTCAATTTGTTCGGGAGTTATGCTGACCAGAGACACACATACACAAAGACAGACATTTTTTCTAGACCGAATGCTATACTTCTTCTATTACCCTATGTATACATATGAGTAATTGAAAGTAAAAATGAAAATGATGTTCGGTGACATACAAAAGCTAGTAATTGCTTCTCGGATTATCTGTGGAAACTCTCTGAAAGAAAAAGAAAAAAAAGAGAGAAAGCTTCAGAGTTCAGTAGAAATCCAAGTAAGGATCATTCCTTACATTCGCTATGTTACAATCTTCAAGCCCAGTGCATTTAGAAACTACTTTCTATAAAACGTCGAAATTTGGTGAGTAGGTACGAAAAAGATCACTTAATGAAATGACATAAATTACCAACTCGAAAATAGCATCTAATAATATTTTACTAGGGGGATCCACCCCCTGCTCGCTAACGCTCGCCAACCCCCTGGATTGCTATGCAATCCCCTTGGTACGCGTCGCGAATCAGACTCGCTCCGCTCGCTTCAAAGTGAGGCCTTTAAAATATGCCCTAGAAAAAAGCTATTTCAGCTGCATAATCAATAAAATCCTTGAAAAGTAATATTTTGCCATGAAACTGAAAACGTTGGATTATTTATGATGAGCTACGACACTTTGGATGTCATTATCTTACTTTTGTTATGTCGAGACGCGGTAAGCAGGGACAGTTTGGCAACATAGCAGAACGTTTTTGGAAAACAATAAAAATAAACACTCTGGTACACATATTTAAAAAAAGATTAGTTATTTCAGAAAACAATTTAAATTTATGGACTGGTTTTGTGTGAAGCATTAAAATAATTAACATTGCACATTGAAATTTCTTAACGAAGCAATATTAGCAATCATATGTTTGCATAATCCCATTTAGAGATACTTAAAAAATAACACAGTCAAATTGTTTATATGCAATGCTGAAGTATTAATTCAATCGGTGTGAATGTGAGTATGGAAACCTTAATATTCTTAAAGGAAATTCCATGATCAGTTATTATAGACATGTATCCGGAAAAAGTGCATAATAGATATGTTGTGGTTATTTGCAGAATCCAAACAAATCTGGCTTGTTTGAACTATAAGAAAGAGAGTTCCTGGAATTCTAATCCAAAAGAAATATACACGTCTTGCATCATTGAAAATATTAAATCAATACGTTTTAAATAGGCAATAATTTGTTTTGTTTTGTTTTGAAACCACCGACTGTCTATTTCTGCCACTTATAAAGTGCTTAACACAGCCAAATACGTCTCGTAATTTTGAGCATCTAGAAGAATACGAGATCATCGAAATCTTCTAGTGTAAACCCCTCTCTCCGACCCCACCACACCAACGAGAGGACATTGAGGCCACGACAGATTTAATGTGCACCAGCCCCCATTAGGTACACACCGATATTTGGCGAACCGAGGACAGAACCCGCAACCCTCCGGTTACGAGCTCGATGCTCTACCGCCTAGGCTAGCAATAGTTTGTTTCCCTAGACTGTAATAAGAAAAACAAAATATAGCGAATCCAAGTTGTTTTCTGTTGCCAGTGGTATTAGTCAAATTTCGAAAGATATATTGTGATTGGCTGAATTTCTGAATTAGGAAATTCGTGCATAAAATACATTTAGAAGATTTGTGATCGGATGTTTGAAGTCGTTGCCATTCTGTTAACAGAAATACAGCCGAATTCAGGCGGCAAGCGAGAGAATTATATATATAGATTTTATATTTGAAATCCTCACGTCATTGCGTATGCAGAGGCTCCACCTGGTTGTCTTTTCCTATTTTAATTTTCATTTATAATTGATAGACATTAAAAGAAAACAACTTGTGTCTTTTCATTAATAGACTGAGAGGCGACTGCAATTTGTGGACCCCATCGAACATCATTCTGAATTTTGTATAGAAATTGGAGTAAGTGAGTAGATTACGAATCCACTGGTCTGCCGTGGCAAAAATGGCCGAAACTGGTCAAATATCGACTTTTATTAAGTTGAACTAAGTCCAATTGCCAAATGCGCCGTGCCGTAACTTGCAAAATAACTAGCATTTTTTTTTATTTGGTAACCCTCACTCTTTAATTTTCATTTAAGAAGGTTGCAGACGATTCAGATATCTGGTGACGGTTTACTTGCACCGATTAAAAGGGAGCCAAGTTGGCAAAAAATATTACGTCATTTATGACGTAACTGATGTCGCCAATATGGCGTACTTTTAAAAGATATAAGTTTTCCGAGCCAAAGATCAGAAATCGTTCGCGCTTTTTCTCATTGAAAATCAAAATGAAGTGGGTTGCCAGACGAATAAGTTTGTTCTATTTTTGGCAAGTTATGACATATTCGGCAATCGGATTTTAGTTCAACTCATTCCAAGTCGATTATTGATCAGTTTCGGCCATTTTTGCCACGACAGACCAGTGGATTCCTAATCTACTCACTGTCCTCGAATTTCTATAAAAAAATTCAGAATGATGTTCGATGGGGTCCAAAAAATTGCAGTCGCCTCTCGGACTATAACTGATCTTCTTCGTATCTTTTCACCAAACGTCAAGGTTTTCCTCAAAGTAGTTTCTAAATGCACTGGACTGGAAGATTGTAACATAGCGAATACAGAAAATCATCCTTACTAGGCTTCTTCGGCATCTTTTTCTTTCACAACCCTTGGACCATAGTAAAAATCCCATGATGCTGACTATGGATGATCCTAATCCGAGTTAGTAGGGTGCTCCAGCAAATTGTTTCGAATCACCCACTGCCTTTCGACGAAAGAAGGGAATAAAATTTTTACAACCCGAGTCAGAGGGGAAAAAAAAATTACTGTTCCAGCATCTTTTTCCCCAAAATGCCAGAAAACGGCGTCCACGTAGGATCAGCATAAAATTTTATGGTCATCGCCGGGATAGGATAATATCGGAGATAAAATATCTTCATCCGGGCATCTCAATGTTGAAGCGCGTTGCAGTAGGGATATTCGAGGTAGAGATTTTTTTTTTTTTTTTTGTTACTATTATTGAGAGAATATTTCGGGTTATATGATGTTGCGGCGGAAATCAAAAAAGTGAGAAATTTAGTTTTAAAAACTGCCTTGGTTTGTTGGTGGTAGGTTATTGAATCTGCGCATGGGGGTCTATAAAATATTTGCTAGCACCATGAAAATGTATAATTCAACAGAAATCGAAAATAACAAATATCTGCTGATATTGACGTTATTTTATACATGCTTTTTTTTTTTTACCAACTGGAGTTCATACCTTGTGTATAAGTTCCAGATTTGGACACTTCGCTCGTTGAAAAGTTCATTGCTACTCAAAGACTTACTATTAGAACTTCCTCCCCCCCCCCCCCTTTTCAGTTTAGAAACAAAAAAAATTATCCGTTTAAAGTACAACTAGGGGGCTTTGCCCCCTGCTCGCTAACGCTCACCAACCCCCAAACGCCTCGCTGCGCTCGGATTGAGCGGCCTTGCCGCTCGAATTTGTGGTTAAAACATCTTGCTGCGCTCGAATAGGTTTGCCAGCCATAAAAAATGTAACCAAATTTTTATAAATCTAATGTAAGGCCTAATAGAGAAAACACCCAAATTGCAAGTTTCATAATAGAAAGCTAAATATACTATCCGCCAACATTCTGACTTAAGACTTCATCAGCTATGCCCTTACATTGAAGTCCCAATATCTTTTATTTATTCTGATAAGTCGCCCCGTTAGAAACGACGTCCAACGCGAGGCATTTTCTGGATAGAAATACTTCAAAATAATAATTACTCTAATACAAAAATGCTTCAGAAAAAAAGAAAAAATCAACTTTAAAACGAAGAGTTTAAAAAGAGCTTTAAAATTAGCAACGGGTTTGTTGTTTACATATACGTAAGGATGTTGCCATTCATATATTCAAAATCATTGAGGCTTTGTAGTAGCTTAATGATGAAAAATATTGAAATTTAACTAATTAATAAAGTGTTAATAAATTATTTGGCACGTTTTGGCAAATCTACAGCTTATTTCCTTTAAAATGACACCTTGATCATTGAAATTGGTTGAGCAGTTTAGGCGGACGGACTAACCCCAAAAAACGTATTGCCTATTAAATATATAGATACCCCCCCCCCCCTTCCCTGCTGCTAATCCGAGAAAATTTTAACATTGTGTTTGTAAAAGGCAAAATCAGAAGTCCAAAACTACCGAGCCGACCAAACGGTATAGTGGTTAGCGTGCTAGCTTCTAGACCGCTAGGTTGCGGGTTCGAGTCACGTATTAGGCATGGATGTTTGTAAATGTATGTTGGCTTGTCAAATAACGAATGTTTCGGCGCATTATAGCCCTCGTGTTGCTGACGGCGCCAGATAATCTGAAAACAACCAACCTTGCCAAATTATGAGCATTTTTTTTTTTTTTTTTTGGTAACCCTCACTCTTTAATTTTCAATTACGAAGGTTGCAGACGATTCGGATGTGTGGCTATGGCTTACTTGCATCTTTCACAAATGAGCCAAATTGGCAATAAATATTACGTCACGGATGACGTAACTGATGTCGCCAATTTGGCTTACTTTTAAAAGATACAAGTTTTCCGAGCCAGAGATCAGAAATCGTTTGCGCTTTTTCTCATTGAAAATCAAAATGAAGTGGGTTGTCAGACGAAAAAGTTTGTTCTCTTTTTGGCAAGTTATGACATATTTGGCAATCTGATTTTAGTTAGGCATGGGTGTTTGTAAATGTATGTTGGCTTGTCTAATGACGAATGTTTCGGCGCATTATAGCCCTCGTGTTGCTGACGGCGCCAGATAATCTGAAAACAACCAACCAAAACTACCGATGTTTAAAGCCCATCTGATGGCTGTTGGGTTAGTTCTCTGGCCTCGTATGCCAAAGGTGTCGGGTTAGAATCCCGGGTTAGGCATGGATGTTCGTCGTGGTACGCAATACACGTTAAGCTGTAGGTCCCGGCCTGATTAGTCGTCATTGTGTATAAAAATAGGTCGTTGAGCGTACAAACCAACCAACCAACCGTTGTTTAAAAGTTTTAATTTTATTGTTATTTTATGTTACGTTTTATTGTTATTAGAAGTCACTCTGTAAAAAACTTAAAAAACTTAGAATTAAAAAAAAATAATTATTAATTTAACGGTATATTTATCGAAAGTAGAATTAGAAAGTCTAAACTACTTATGTTGAAAATTTCACAGTTTTTCACCTATTGAAAACCACTTAAATGTCTCCCAGTCAACAATAGGAGTCATAGAAGCTATCATGTCTACACATTTTCGAAATCGAAGTGATGTAAACCAGTGCATAGAATCAATCCCGACCCGTCTTATAAGAAAGCTCTTATTCTGCCTCCAAATAGAATGTTTGAAAACATCCTTCATATTTTGCTTAAAATGTACACGTAAATACAAAACCCGGTACTTTCGTATTATTCCGTCGACCACTGGTGAATTTTTTTTTTTTTTTTTTGTTGGCGACACAATTTTTTGCCAATTGAATTTCTTTACTATTGCCAAAAATTTTTGCAAATCTGAATTAACTATGCGGTCTATTAAAGTGATGCCAATGTTAATTGCCACCTGACGTTACGGCAACCATGCTGGTTCGTTATGATTCGTGTTCATTTAAAATTTGAAAGCAAGAGTACATGGTTAAATACGAATCATATTTTGAGAATTAAATATTTATGAAAGTTTAAACAAGAAAGATTTTTTGAAAAAAAAAATACATACATTTAATCCAAAAAAATTCTCTGATCCTCCTTGTTTTGAAATTAAACGATATACTAACAAAAAGTCCACCAATCGTTGACGGGAAAATAATAAGCTGTAACAAGATTACACGTGACCTAACAGGCGTTGCGAGTCAAAAACATATTATTAAGCTTGGCGTCCACTATCGCTAAGCAGAGCAGATCAGAGCGGAGTGGATTAGAGCCAATTACAAGGCTGTCAACGTCCATTGTAGCTCGAGGCTCGTGCTATAGTAGACATTGGCAGCCTTGTAATTGGCTCTAATCCACTCCGCTCTGATCTGATCTGTTCTGCTCTGCTTAGCGATAGTGGACGTCAAGCGTAAAGAATAGATCAAGCACTCTATAAATGACAAACTTTATTTGATCATTTTGGCAACAAGTAAGAAACTGAATAACTGACGAACTTTTTGTTACAGCAAAGATATCGACGGGATAATACGTACCTAAAATCTTTATTCCTTAAAATACACAATAATACAGTGAATACTTGGTATTTTTCTCATTGCTACTCAACAAAGATTCTTTCATTTTAATAGCATTATACAAATAAACTATTTCACACATACTAATATACAAGTTTCTCTCGCTGAAATAAAACTACCTCCAGTTCTTACCTATTCACACCCTTGCTCATTTCCTAGTATAAAACCACCATAATCCTTTCTTCTCTAAACTGTTTCCAATTCCCTTCGAACAAAATACTTAAAAAAAAAAAAAACCTTCAGCGAACTCAAGAGAACTCGGGTACCTTAGAGAAAACTTGCAGAGAAAGTTTTTTTTTTTTTTTTAGTTAAAGAAAAAAACAGAAAAGAAAAAAAAAAAAAAAAAAAAAAAAAACGGCATAAGTACGCGATTCCCAAAATTTCTTTTTCGAAGAAAAACCCAGAGACTTAAGAGATTAAGGTTCGAGCCGACTTACTTAAAGCCATGGTAAAAGTTATTTGTGGGGGGGGGGGATACAATTTTCTAAAAAGGATACTACTTTAGCGTTTCTATGCATTTTCACCTCGTTGGAAATCGGCTAAAATACTTCCGAGGCAGCACCGACAATGAGAAATGGAAAACTAAGTTGCGATTCGTAACTGGATTACATATCTATTCTATCATGCAGAATAGAGATTCCCGGAGTTTAGTTCTCTTCCAATAGAATTAGACTATTTTTTAATAACTTTGATGTTCCGTGAATATTGCGATGGTTCGACATAAAATCATTAGAATGTAGATAAATGAATACTCTCTGGTCTGCCTGGGCAAAAATGGCTGAAACTGTTCAAAAATCGAATTTGAATGAGTAAGCAAAATCCAATTACCAAACATGTCATAACTTTCCAAGCAATGAGCATTTTTTTTTCTGGTAACCCATCACCCTTTAATTTTCAATAAAGAAGGTTATAGATTACTTGCCTTTCCTGGTGCTAAAATCTTTCCTCTTTTAAAAGTCAGCCAAGTTGGCATTAAATATTACTGTATGAGTGATGTATTATTTAATGCCAACTTGGCTCAATTTTAAAAGAAGTATTTTTCGCCACAGAATAAATATCGTCTGCACTCTTAATCATTGAAAATTAAAAAGCAGTAGGTTAGTTCATAAAAAAAGAATGCTCATTATTTGGCAAGTTATTACATATTTGGCAATCGGATTTAGTTCAACTCATTCTAAGTTGATTTTTTAATAGTTTCGCCATTTTTGTTCCGGCAGACCAGTGGATTCATGATCTACTAACAATTCTTTACATTCTATAAGAAAATTTTTGAATAATATTCGTTAAGGTTCCTTAACTTACAGTCGCATCTTCGATTATAAAGGATTTAAAAATGAGATATTTAAAAAATTGCGAAATTTTACGATGTACATTTTAGAAATCAAAACACATTAATGCACTTTTTATCCCTTTTCCTATGTTTAACTGTTTTATTTTCTGACCGTTTGATAAATTTGTAGTACCCTTTCTGGCTTTTTTGGATATTGAAGAGGTTGTTTGATTTGTAAGCTCAAATATCAATTTTTGTACTCAATAACGACTAACCAAGCTGGGACTTACAGATATTCCGAATCACAAAGAACATCATACCTAACCCCGGATTTGACGCCGGCACTTTTGGCATGAAAGACAAGAGCGCTAACCTTACAGCCAAAAAGTGGCCAAGAAATTGAAATATTCCATATTTGGAACGTTTTGACTCTTGAAAGTTCGTTTTCCCAAGATCAAAATAACTAAATTTTTAAATTCTTCATATTAACTTCTATTTTCTGTAGATGGCCGGCAAATCAACGGAGGCCTAACTAACCCTCTTGCCGTCATCCAATCGGACTGAAACTTGGCAGATAGATTCGCTGTCGATGAGAATGCATTCTATCAAATTTTGGGGGCTGTATCTGTCACTAAAAGATAGCTTTTAAGGAATACTAAAAAATCAACATTCCGTTTCACAATCGCGCTAAAATAGCACTTAACCGACCATTGAAGAAACTCTTTCCTGTTGCCAAAATTGTTTCTAATAAATAATAAAATTACTTTAGTCAGAATAAATTATATTTGGATGCGAGAGCATAAATTCACGTTCTTTTTTAATAAACAAATTTTGAAACGTAGTTTTGCCGCACATTTTGCTGGTAGAAATGTTTGTGATACTTAAAATTAGACGCAAGCACCAAGAACACGCTGTTCACAGAATCGGCGCTGTGTTAACGAATTTAAAAATTGACAATGCATATAAAGGATTTAGATTAAAAACTTTGTTTTTATGGGTTATATTATTTTACGTTTTTTCTTGTTGACATTTGTACCATATTTCAAAGTTGTGATTATATTAGTAATGGGACGCTAAGGTATTTCACTTTTGACCCCTTTTTTGACCCTTTAAAGTTGGGTTTAATCAAGATCGGAACAGTTCACTTTTTTTTTTTATGAATGTCTTTGTTGATATTTGTACTAAATTTCAAAATAGTTAAACGATAAGTGAAAGAATTAGAGATGAGAATGTAAATGATTCAATGTGAACTTCTTCATACAGAAATATAAAAGTAGAATAAATAATGTTTTGATAAACAGAACGTTTAAGTTCCAGAATGCAACAAATAAAACTCATTTAAAAGTAACTTTCTCTTGCGAGATCAACTTAAACCACCTTATCTTTCAAAGTCGACCCTTTTTACGAAGAAAGTTTTCAAAAACTTTCTCCAGAATTAAACATATACAGCACATTAGTCGCCAAGAGACCCACAGATAAAATATATCGTTTCATCATTTCATCTTTCGAATTCAGTAACATCCAGGATGTCAAAGAAATGAGCTCTTTTTAGAAAAATCGTCTGATAAATAAAACCTAAACGAAAATAGTAAAAATATTTTCAAATCGCGATGCATTTTCTCCTCTCTCTCACCAAAATAATAATAATAAAAAAAAATAAGGCATTCCCGAATAAACATTTTGCTGTCATTGGTTTGACCGCGATGGCAATCGAAAAGAAATTGAAGCGAAGTGAATTACTGACATTGGTCTGTTCCACGGAAGAAAAGTGTTCGCTTTTAACAAAAGAACTTCACAGGAAGGCATATCAAGTAGATACTTGTCTAATATCTTTGAATAAAATGTCAAGACTGTGTGAGAAAAATAAATGTTTTGAAGGAGGTGTAGTATGAAGAAAATATACTGCGAAAGAATTAGTTGTTTTTTTGTGTTTTTTTTAAAAGTTTTTATACATTTGCGATAAAAATGTAGGCTAAAATAAAACTTTTTACCATACTTGGCAGTTGTGACGGAATATTTTATCAGAGAGGAATACAAATTTCAAATAGTTTTTATACCTTCGCAAATTTAAGTAAATTTGGTGGGTTACATTATACAAAATAATTTATATTATTTAGAATAACATTTTTGTTTACAAAAGCTTGACACTGAACTGAGATTTCGTTTCAAATGTCGTTTTCTGCCCATAATCGGTAATATAAATCAGCCTTACATAATTTCTGAACAGCTGTTTGTTTTTTTCTTCAATTTTTTTTTGTGAAGGGTCTTTTTTACATTTAATTACGTTGTATTTATACATAAGGAAATGAAAGTATAGTATTCAGCCACACAAAAAAAATTTGATTTTTTTTTTTTGTATTTCTCCAAGTTTTGGAACATTCTGATCTAAAAAAAAAGGATCTAGAAAAAATGTCTGTGTGTAAGTGGTCAGCATAACTCCCGAACAAATTGACCTACGATATTCACATTTTGTGTGAGAGTTGGTGATGGCACAGGGACCTACCATTAAGGTTTTCGTCAAACCGTCGTTCGCAAGCGCATAAGGTAGCTGCAATTGAAAAAATCATGTTTTTCAGTAATTGTTAAAAAAATGGCTCAAATGATTTGGTCCAAAATCGCTATGGCAATGCCTCCTAAGGCATTCTAAACATCCCCACCTCTGAAATTTTCGTAAAAATGCTTTAATGGCGTGAAAAGATGAAAAAAGTTGAAGCCTTTAACTAAGAGTTCTCTTTCGTTGAGCATACCTCATCAACGATTGTTTTTTCTTCTCTTCTCAGTAATCACTGATAAGAAACGATAATATGAGAATTGTAGAAAAGTATATCGCCAAAATCCTCAATTTGGCGAAGGTTTTTTTATTTTAAAGACCTATTCAATAATCATCTCAAAAAATATCGCCAAACTGGCCACTTTTGCTAAATGAATGATCAAAATATAAAAACCGGTAAATGACATAAATCTACGTCAGTATTATAGAGTAATTGAAAGTTGTGCGATGTTCCACACCCCTAGTTTACTTTAACTTATTCTTGGCAACATAAAGATAATGAAAGTATTGTTTAGGGTCCAAAAAAAAATTGTACTTTTTATTTTTTACATTTCTCTATGTTTTAAAACAACTTTCTTTCAAAAAAGTGGTCTAAAAAAAAAGGTCCATGTGTGTGTACGTGGACAGCATAACCCCCCAACTTTTTGGCCTATGATGTTCAAATTTGTGTGTGTAGATTAGAGATAGCCATGGGATCTGTTATTCAGGATTTTCGTCAATGAATGCAAAAGTTGAAAAACGAATATCTTTAACTCAAAGAGTTCTCTCCTTTTGAGCATCGCTCACCATCGACTGTTTTCCTCCTCTGTTCAATTACAAGGATAATGCAAGAATTAGCGAAAAGTATATCGCAAAATTTGCATTTGTTGATGTTTTTTTTTTTTTTTGTCCTTGTCTACATAATAATATTCGTCAAAAATATAACCAAATTGGAATTTTTTTTAAATGAATGAAAATTGTAATAACGCTATTTCACGTCAAATTTAAATGTAATTGTCTATTTCTGTCACTATTAAGTGCTTAACATAGCCAAATATGACTCTTAATTTTAAACAATAAGAAGACCACAGCAACGCGTGGAGGTTGAGGACCTATTTAACCCTTTGCACTCGAGGTATTTTTCGCGCGGAGGTACTAGCAACTCGAGACGTTTCGCGGGATTTTCGGTTCGATCCACGGTTATGGATTCCCTTCATAGAAACTAAACACAGTCATTGGCCTTGCATCGAATTTCCTCATTAAACCTAGTGGTTCTATCGAGTTGCAGGATGCAATCATGTGGCACCTGAGAGGCGCCGCTTGAGTGCAAAGGGTTAATACGCTTCAGTACCCAATTATCTGTACACACCGATATTCAGCTGATGCATCCCGATCATGAGCTGAATACCTGCAACCTATATATACTCGAAACTCTGAGAGGGGACTCTATGTAAGTTCAACCACCTACTTTTATGCACAATAATCTATATAAATAAAACTGACTTTCTGTCACACGGATTTGGGGACCGTTTCACGTAAAAACTACCTAACGGATTAGGATGAAATTTGGTATATCGCTTAATTAAACGACCAGGAGTAAAATAGGCGATATATTTTTAATTTTAATTGAGTTTTAAAATTTCCGAAATAATTTTTTTTGGTGTTTTTAAGCACACAATTTAGTATTTCCTGAATGGCAACTGAATGACAATCTTCGTTTGATTTGTTTTGAAAATCGCAAATGATATTCTACATTCACAATGCTTAGAACAAAACGCCCATCATTAAGCAAAATCGACAAAAAAGTTTTTCAAAAACGTTTAAAGAGGAACGAATTACAAAATGACAACCAAGAAGCTTCGACTTTGCGGCAGCCGGACATTTCCCCAGAGGACAGATTAGCGTCGCAACGGCGACGCCAGGAGTCTGTAAGGAGTAGAGAAACATCAGAGAGGCGTGCCGTTCGTTTAGAAGCCGATCGGCTAAGACATGCCGAACTAAACGAACGAAGAATGAATTTACAATGGGGTGATAAACTTTTATATTACTTTTATTTAGTACCAAAAACTGAGTTTATCCGTCAACGACGGGCCACGCAGCTAGTGGGTAATAAATCCGGGACCTACAGCTTATAGTCTAAGAGGCAACTGCAGTTTTTGGACCCCATCGAACATCATCCTGAATTTTTTATAGAAATTGGAGAAAAGTGAGTAGATTAAGAATCTTCAGGTCTGCCGTGGTAAAAATAGCCAAAACTGATCAAAAATCGACTTGGAATGAGTTGAACTAAAATCAGATTGCCAAATATGTCATAACTTGCCAAAGAGAGAACAAACTTTTTCGTCTGACAACCCACTTCATTTTGATTTTCAATGAGAAAAAGCGCAAACGATTTCTGATCTCTGGCTCGGAAAACTTGTATCTTTTAAAAGTAAGCCAAATTGGCGACATCAGTTACGTCATCCGTGACGTAATATTTATTGCCAATTTGGCTCATTTGTGAAAGATGCAAGTAAGCCATAGCCACACATCCGAATCGTCTGCAACCTTCGTAATTGAAAATTAAAGAGTGAGGGTTACCAAAAAAAAAAAAAAAAAAAAAAATGCTCATAATTTGGCAAGGTTGGTTGTTTTCAGATTATCAGGCGCCGTCAGCAACACGAGGGCTATAATGCGCCGAAACATTCGTTATTTGACAAGCCAACATACATTTACAAACATCCATGCCTAATACGTGACTCGAACCCGCAACCTCGCGGTCTAGAAGCTAGCACGCTAATCACTATACCGTTCATAATTTGGCAAGTTACGGCGCATTTGGCAATTGGATTTAGTTCAACTTATTAGAAATCGGTTTTTGACCAGTTTCGGCTATTTTTGCCACGGCAGACCAGTGGATTCGTAATCTACTCCCTTTTCTCCAATTTTTATACAAAAATCCAGAATGATGTTAGATGAGGTCCAAAAACTGCAGTCGCCTCTCAGTCTAAATCAGGTGGGCCATTTGAATGCTAGTTTATTATAATGGATCTTTAGAGTGTAATAAAAGCAAAACAACAAAGAGATGTAAATTTGAGTACAAAATAAAATTGTAATGGGTACATACCAAGCGATAATGGAGCACATTACGTAACGACATCAATTGCAATGTCAGAAAATTCGTTTGGAATAATTTCTCGCCAAGGCACAAAATTATACTTTCAGTTAATTCGCTCTTGCAATTTTCTTAAAACATTCCAATTTTTGTCGTCACATCGCAAACAAAATATTCGCCAACTTAACTACATTTTAATACCTCATTCATAAAAGTATCCATTCTCAAGAACATGAAAAGGTGTGACGCACCAAAAATCACAATATCAAATAGCAATAAAAAAAAAAAAAAAACACAGTCACCCTCTCACATACCCCTAATATACGCAAAAATAGCGCCACTAAAGTTTTATCTGAGCGAATACGAAAGGTCATTAAATTCAAGTCAATTTCTCACCGAAAATGAAAGGTCTTTATAGTTACAAAAGTAACAAAAAAAAATAAAAATGAAAATGACCTAACCCGAACATCAAATCGTAAATGAGCAATTTTTATTTAAAAAAAAAAGCTGCTTCGAACTCTTTGCATAGAAGGGTTGAATGTCGACAAAATGCAAACGATTTTAACCCTGCGTTCCAATGGCTCATCTCCCCCCCTCCCCCTCTTTAGAATATTCAAAGTTATCTTCGAAAGGCCATTAAATGCAAAGATAAGGTACATATTCGACGTTCTAGAATTATGGAAATGATCGTCCGGATGTGTGTGCGCATTGAAGTTGCATATTTGAGTTGCGTTTGATAGCATTTTTAATGACTCTCTTCGCCCCGCCCCCATTTTCATGACCCAATCACAAAGGGACTCCGGCGTGACGTCATTAGATGTACTGGTCCGGCAGATTTTTAATAATAATCGAAATATTGTGTGTTTTCCGGTGTTTACGATATTGAATATTTTTAGTGTTTGTTTTAGAAACTCCCCTCCCTCCCCCACCCCTTGACAAACTGGAGGGTTATGTGTTTGACGTCACTATCAATATGAGACCTTTTAAGCCCTTTATTTCGTTGTCTTACGAGGGGTTTTAGAACTAGTGAATGAATTTTGATATCGATTTCTAAAACTTTAAATTGATGACTTATTTTATTTATAAAGGAACTAATGATTATTTTTTTCTATACTTGTCCTATTTATTCAGGGTTCCCACTCAAATCACAGAATGAAAATCAATGACTTTTCAATGACTTTTAAGGACCTATATAATGTTTTTAAGGACCTATACAATGTTTTTATGTACCTATATAATGTTTTTAAGGACCTATATAATGTTTTTAAGGACCTTTGAAAATTTGTTTTCAGGCATCATGTCTATATATAAATTTTTAATAAAGTATATTCTACCAAAAAAGTTACAAGTTGGTGGATGTGTTGGTTGGTTGGTTGTTTTCAGATTATCTGGCGCCGTCAGCAACACGAGGGCTAAAATGCGCCGAAACATTCCGTCATTAGTCAAGCCAACATACATTTACAAACACCCATGCCTAACACGGGACTCGAACCCTCAACCTCGCGGTCTAGAAGCTAACACGCTAACCACTATACCGTTCGGTCGGCGTTGGTGGATGTGTAATACAAATATGACAGAGAATTCTGATACAGTGCAGATAAGTGGCAGTCACGCGGCGATAGCAAGTCTGAGTTGTATTTTTATAACTTTTGCAAATGGGCACAACATCCACAAAAATTAAGGACTTTTAAGGACCTCTAAGTATTTTCAAGGACTTTTAAGCACCTCTAAGCATTTTCAAGCACTTTCAAGGCCTTGAAAACAAGTTAAAAAAAAATAAGAACCTTTAATGACTTTCAATGACCGTGGGAAGCCTGTTATTCATAAACTTTGTAAAGTAAGTAACTGCATTTCTTGGAAAATCAAAAGCAAATCCTAGAATGGATTATTCCCAACTCACTACGTTACAGTCTTCTAGACCAGTGCATTTAGAAACTACTTTGTATGTATTCTTGAAATTTGGTGAGTGGGTACAAAAAGATCACTTAACGAAATGACATAAAATGTTTTCATTTAATTGTATCTATTATAAACGAAAATTAAAATAGCAATAGACAAAACCAGGGGGAGCCACTGCATATGCATTAAAGTAAGGATTTCAAATATAAAACAAAATATACCAGATTTTTTTTTTCTTCTAGTTTTCGATTTATGTCATTTTCCTTAAGGTAGTAGTCTAGTAACTTGGGTTCAAAAAATCGAAAATTTTTTTGTGCTTAATTTGAAAGTACAATGTCTTGAGAATATACTGTGAAAATTTCAGACAGAAATTCGAAATATTTCGGGAGTTATAACGAGTTTCCTAGAGCGCCTTAGAGTCCAACCTTTAAGCTCGACCGGCAGCTGCAACCGCTTGGACCCTTCTATTGTTTGCGCTTTTAGTATATTTAAGTTAAAATTCACAGTACTCTGTTAGTATTTGATCGTACGTTGACACGTAAGCATCTAAGATGGATAGGAAAGGAAAAAAACGTGGTACGAAAAGTCCTGGAGATCCAGGCATTAAACGCGTTTTTCTCAAAACATTGTTTTTCTGGTCGGCCCGGGTCCTAACTTTTTTTCTACTGCACCGATTGCTTTCAAATTTTAACAGGCTGTTCTACACACTTATAGTTCTCGTCGGTACTAACGATAATTTTTTTCAACCCTAACTTTTTATTTTACAACCCTTTCTTTGCTAAAATAAAAGGACTTTTTTTTTCAAAGTCCGCCATTTTGTTATTTACCCTTGAAATTTAACTTCAGTAGTTCCGACCGGAATGACATGTCTATAGATTAAGAATAATCAAGAATATTTGATTTCAGATAACATCAAGAGCCAAAATCACCCGGGCCACCCACGTGCATTTTTTTTTTTTGAGGTTCCAACTTCGAGTGACAATAATAATAGTAATAAACTATTAAATTTTTTCAAATAATTTTTTTTTTTATATTTTCAATATGTAAATAAAAACACTCTAAATATTCAAGATAATTGATTTTTATTTTCCTATAAAAAACCACCCTCCAAAGAAGTCATGAAAATAGGCATAAGTTACCAGACTACTACCTTAAGTGATCATTTTCTTACCTACTCACCAAATGTCAAGGTTTTATATAAAGTAGTTTCTAAATGCACTGGGCTAGAAGATTGTAACATAGCGAGTATAGGGAATGATCTTTACCATGACTTCTTCTTAAACACATAAACCATAGTTATGTAAAGGCTAGTGTCCTTGCCTGCACTATAGGATAGAATTTTACTATCTTTGATAATAAAAAATTTTCAAAAATGCCAGATGAAAAATTATTCATCTTATTCACAAAATTATTTCACTTATTCAAAAAATAATACTACCAAATTAAATTACATACTTATATCTAGAGGATATATTAATAAAATAAAGAAAACTTTAATAAATAATTTTTTTAACTGTCATCGAAACATGATTTCTTCATTTTCAACGTGTTATTTTTTAAATAATGCTTCATAATTATATTTTAACAAATTTTTTCTTCAATTTTTTTTAGCATAAACTCTAGAAAACAGTTCACAAAATAAATAATAATAATAATAATTAAAAAACAAAAGCCGAAGAATTCATTGACAACTTTTTTAGCTATCATTTTTCACATAAAGGAATTTATGCATAAAATTGAACTGCGAGAAAAAAGTTGAGATGATTTTCTTTAACTTAACTATAATTTCAAACTTTTTGGCAGTATATCAGAATTAAAAATTATACATTTTTATATATAAACTTTTTTTTTCCCGTCAATTTTTTAATCAGCTAATTGCAATTAAAGGGACTAATTAAGATATTATAAGAGCATACATAAATAAACTTGTAATTAACTTAGAGGTAATATTTTTATTGTAAATAAGAGATTATATTGACGCATGTTCCTATGGAGAATTTTGAATTTGGCTTCAATATTTATTTAATTATAAGTTTTTAAATAAAAAGTTAAAACAAATACATGGTTTTTAACAAAAAATTAAGATTAAAATATGCATAAAAAATGTGTTTATAACAATATATATTAGACTCTCCATAAAAAACACATTCACAACTATTGTCTACAAAACAAATTAGAATTTTTTAAATCAGACCTTTTATTATGAAGTTATGACCGTTGGCGTAAAGTCATAAAACACCAAAATGTCAGTCTTCAGAAAACGCGCTTAAAGTTTACTACACTTATGAACGTGATACAAAACAGGTTCAAAAAACCTACTGTAATTTAAAAAGTAATTTGAGTCTCAGAAAGAAAATTGTATCACTTTAATGGTAATGAATAAGGGAATATTTTAAAAATAAAAACGCAGATTTGAGTCAAATTTCGCGATTCCTAATGTATATTGTTACGAATTTTTGTATATTTGTAAATATTTTGTAGTGTTAATTTTGTAAATAAGAAGATTTAGGTACATTTCGCTTAAGGCAGTACAATAGTTCGTCGTTAGTTGGTTTCCCGGCAATAGGGGTGTTATCGCTTGATAACGGGTTTTACAGAGGTAACTGTGGGAAGCGAGTTTCAAGGGGCAGGGCATTTAACATTATGGTAATGGGAATCTCGCCAAATTGGCGAGATAGAGGCAAGTTGGTGACGGTTTTGGCGACTATATTTTTGTCGCCAAATTTGGCGTGAAATCGCCAAATGTCGCCAAACTTGGCGACCATTTGGCGACATTTTCGGTACATGTATGGGTACATGTATCCCATGTACATGTATAAGGACTTTTCGACTCCAATCTGGAAAGTTCTCCAAATGTCTATCTCTGGAATATTCACGAAAGTTCCCCACTCCTATATAAGGACGGCAGTGAGTAGGGTGAGTTGAGTTGACTGATTTTGAGTCACTGAGCTAGTTGTTAGCTGAGTCCGATAGTTGACTGAAGTCAGTTCTTGGATTTTGAGTCACTGAATAGTTGACTGGAGATACTGAGCGAACTGTATTGCATTGTCTTTTGCGGCGATTTAGCAGTTGGATTGTCAAGTTTTTAACTGCTGTTTTGTGCTCTATTGAGGTGAAAAGAGCTGTATTGTGTCTACTAGAACGAGAAGTTCTGGAGCTGTAAGAGAACTGTGAAGAGTTATTTTG
Organism: Linyphia triangularis; assembly: GCA_963978545.1. Lineage (NCBI taxonomy): Eukaryota > Metazoa > Arthropoda > Arachnida > Araneae > Linyphiidae > Linyphia > Linyphia triangularis. The sequence goes on from OZ021726.1 coordinate 14,425,736, forward strand.
GAATAAATTTCTGAAAGTTTTGATCTGCTTTGGCGTCAAATCTTTCGAACTCGTCCACGCAATAATATGTATACCTTAAGTTGAAAATATCATTTTACAAGTATCTGTCCTTACAATATTTATTCTCAACTTTTGCTTTAATTGACACGCACTAAAAGTGAAGACTGTTTTGGAAACTAAACAATGTAGACAATAATATTATGCATTATAATAATTTTAGAAATTTCTTCGAACATCGACTTTTCAACATAGTCGGATATCTTAATATGTGATTTTGCAGCTGCTTTGCCCAAAGCGTTGCTATTTTTGCGTATGGGTGGGTTCGAAAGATTTGAAGCCAAAGCAGATCAAAACTTGCAGAAATTTATTCCGATATAACTCCTTCGCAGATTCTCTTACAACTCCAGAACTCGTTCTAGTAGACTCAATACCAGCTCTTTTCATAACAATAGAGCACAAAACAGCAGTTAAAAACTTGACAACACAACTGCTAAGAATCGCTACAAAAGACAATGCAATACAGTTCGCTTTTAGAACTACTCTGAATGCTCGATGAGAGACAGCTAACTCCAGTCACCTAACTGACACAACTCACTAATTCCATTCAGTCAGTAACTCAACTCAGTAATTCCAGTCAACTAACTGACTCAACTAAGTGACTCATGGCGGGGCTTATATAGGAAAAGCGAATCTTCTCGAAACTTCTAGAGATAGATATTTGAAGAACTTTTCAGATCGTAGTCGAAAAGTCATAAATGTGCATGGAGACCGAAAATGTCGCCAAATTTGGCGACAAAATTAGTCGCTAAAACCGTCTCCAACTTTGCTCTATCTCGCCAATTTGGCGAGATTGCCATTACCATAACGTTAAATGGCCTGTTCTTTGTAAAACTCGCTTCCCAGCATTATCTCTGTAAAACTCGTTTTCAAGCATTAAAAGACACATTGAGGGGAAGCAAAGTAAAAACGAATTATTGCAGTGCCTTATGCGAAATGTACATACATTTTTCTTTTTACATAATTAATACTGCAAAATATTTACAATTCTACAGAAATTCGTAACAATATCAATATCTTTCATTGCCAATTTGCATTTTGCCTTATAAACAGACTTTGAATTTTTTGGCATGCAAAACGTAAACATTAATCTTGCATTGTTCGTCCAACAGAGTACAGTGTGTAACTAAAACCATCCGAATTCTAGTTCACCAATTGGTAAACACAAACCAAACAATGTTCAAGTTGAAGCATGCTTAGTACAAATATACCAAAAATATGTTGGTGCGCTGAGGATAAGTGACCGAAATTTTAGACTATTAAGGACCTAAAAGCATTTTTAAGTACTTTTAAGGCATTGAAAACCAGTTAAAAATATTAAGCACTTTTAATGAGAGTGGGAACATTGTATATTGAACCGGAACTTTGATATCGGCGACAATTTTCTAGTCAAATTTCTAGTAAGTTCGCCAACTAGGCGATATATTTTTTTTTTTTATAAAAATAGCACCAAATGGACAATTCCCGCACTTTTTAAAAACGAAAGAAATTAGTATATATTTATGAAGAATTTCTTTCCGATTCCAAATATTTAAACTAAAGTTCTTTAAAAAAAATATTTATTTAAATATTAAGAAAATAAAATGCCCCAAAACCAAGGCAAAACCAGTCCGATGAAAACAGTCAACAAAATCCGTGACGTAAAGTGATCCTATGGTTTCCGTGAGGTTTCTGCCAAATAATCGGCGTTGAAATAGTTGGCGTTGGTAGACCATTGCCACATTCCTTACAGGTTGGCGTGATTTTTGAGAAACTTGCAAATCCGGTTTCCGCTGTTGCATTTCAAGCCAAGATGTTTGCGAAGCCGTGACGTCACATCCAATGCCAGTGGAATAAGTCGTTTTCTCGCCAACGCCTAACAAGGTAAATTTGATCGCAAATAAAAAAAAAAAAAAACTAAGCGCATTGAGTGCAATTTTGTGTGTTTATGGCCTTTTAGAAACCTTTAGAATTGAATAAAAAACAAAAAATAAGAATAAAATAAGGGAACTGTCCATTAGAAGTTTTTTTCTTTTTTTAATATACGATTTCAAATTTATCACAGGGGTAGATTTCATCTATTAAAAACCCCAAGTTGAAGATTCTCCGTATCTTCGCCTAATACACAGCAACAGAAGATAGTGTAGAAGCCATCTTCTAGTGACAGTGTAGGAAACTGAAGACGCTAATTTAAATCCATCAATATTCAATGATTATTCCAATCAAAAATCTAAAACTAAACCCACTGCACAACTCCTCAAGAAAGGGACGACAAACGTTAGTGAACAATAAAAGAGTATGATATTTTTTTTAAAGGAATACAAACCATCAAAGAGGAAAAACTTCCGAACTCGAAAAAATGTGTTTTTTAATGTTACGGATAGGAAAGTCTGACATCGTGTAAGAAAAGAAAAGAGGGGTGGGACGGGGCAAGATTCCACGAAATTGACTTTCCGGCAATCGCTCTATCCGGCCGATCATGCACGAAATGGAACACACCGAGAGAAAGAACTATCTTCCGACGAAAACGAACAAAGGGGAAAAAATATCGTTTGGTCCGGTAGAAATGATAAAAGAAAAAAAATGATGTAATAATATGGCAGCTGAACGAACAGATAAAGGGTTTCAAACACCCTTGATATCTAGAATTGTCAAACTGCCGACATAAAAAGTCTCCAAACCAAAATAGAAAAAAATAAAATAAATGCAGGATTAACGTTTTTATTTTTTTTCGACCATATTTATAAATATATTTTAATAAAGAATTTAACGTTATTTTCGTGATGACGCTGCTTTGATATTATAGAACATAATACAAATTTCAGCATGTCAATACTAAAATGCCAAAGATTGTTTTTTAACTAATAACTGCAGAATAAACCAATGAATCCAAAAAAAATTTAAAAGGTAACTTGATACTTTGTAATTAGTCCTTGGACTGTATTCAGATTATCTGGTGCCGTCAGCAACACGAGGGCTATAATGCGCAGAAACATTCGTCATTAGACAAGCCAACATACATTTACAAACACCCATGCCTAACACGGGACTCGAACCCGCAACCTCGCGGTCTAGTAACTAGCACGCTAACCCACTATACCGTTTGGTCGGCAAATAGTCCTTAGGAGTTTTTTTTTTTTTTTTTTTTTTTAATTTTATTTTATTGAATTTTCAGGTTCCTTAAGTCAAATAAACCTACAGAACATTAACAAAAAAAATGTAATTTCAAAGAACGAATGCAAAAGTGTCAATATGCATTTGGATTTATTGATTTTTAATTTATGACAGAATTATTTAACATTGCATTTAAGTTCACTTAATTAAAAAATCGCTTGCAAAAATATTCCATAAAATTTTGGCATATAAAACAACAAAATGGAAATCAACCTAGTCGTATTGCATTTTAGTAAAACATTTAAGAAAGATTGTATTGCGCGTTGGTATTTTAAATCTAGGATATAAATCAGAACCACACATGTAGAAGAATTGTTGAATACAATTGTTGCATTGCACATTTATATGAAATACTAGAAATACCAGTTTTTATTTAGCGTGTTAGAAAACAGTCGAAATACATTTGTTTTCGCATTGCAATGGCAGCTACCTGATGCACATGCGCAATTTTAACGAAAGCCTTACTGGTAAGTCACATGGCCACCTCTAAACCGCATCAAATTTTAACATTGTAGATCAATTTGTACGAGAGATATACCACTAGAAGTTATACCATGAGAGTTAGTCTACGCACACAGAGACCGAAATTTTTTCTAGACCACTTTTTGAAGTCTACTTCAAAACGCGGAGAAATTAAAACAAAAATTTTGGCCGGAAACATGTCAGTAATGAGGAACTTGCACAAGTGAGAAAAATGAATATTTTTCTTGTATTTTCTAGTGTTATCCAACTAATATATTTGAGCAGTGCAATTATTTTTTATCTTTGTACTTTCAGTTAATCAAAAATCGAGTTTGAAATTAGCCGAAATCACAGCGAAAGTCACGTGACCAAAAACGCATGAAAAAAACCGTGACGTGGTTACGCAGAGACTAAAGTCACCAAAACGAAGGAGAAACCAAACTCATTCCTCGTCTATACTAAACTTCAACTTAACTAGACATCACTTAGACAGTAGATCGTCACAGTGCTCATAGGTATTTAATCCATTTTGGCGGAGTGAAGACATAATTCTCGCCAAACCTTATAGCCTTTTGTTCTCTACAGGGTTGTGGTTTGGCGAGAATTATGTCTTCACTCCGCTGAAATGGATTAAATACCTATGAGCACTGTGACGATCTACCGTCTAAGTGATGTCTAGTTAAGTTGAAGTTTAGTATAGAACAGGTTTTAGACTGGTTCATTATCTGCGCGTTGACGTTTCACGCAAAAGTGGCTTTTTCCCACCAAATCGCAAAGTGAAAAACTAAATATTTTTTTTAACTATCGATCCGAGCTCAAATTTTTGAAAGAATGGTATTGTTTTTCATGATTTTTTTTTCTACTTTTATTTAAAAATAAAACCAAAAAACGTGAAAGTTCCTCTTTGAAAGTAAAAAATTAAATGCCGATCTAAATCGCCAAGGGAAACATAACCTCGCCAAATATAAAGCCCCCTCCTAACCCCTGCTAAAGAATGAATACTTGGCGCTTTCAAAAAGTGGAAACACGCTGAATATTTATAATCTGGGGGTGCAAATGAATGGAAAGCGCCAGGAATGAAGGCAAAGGCGATAAATACACAGCCTCCCGCAAATATCATAATTCCCCCGGTTTTCTATTAGCAGTGAGGGGGGGGGGGGATCTAATGAATGAATTATTTTTTTTCTTTTGGCCCACTTTGTTAAAATGAAGATCTGTTTATGGAAAGGATTCTTGACTTAGAGTAAATTGTGTGTTTATGTTTAATAGGAGATTTGAATAGACTGAGGTAGGTTAGCTTTATAGGAGAGAAGGTGTTTAAGTAAAAGAAACTCTGTAATGTTGTATAATAATGTCAAATGCAACCGTGTCCAGCGATAAATACATATTAAATGATTAATTCATTAGTTAGATGTTCCATTCAACTTTCTTCACTGCAAATCGACATTTGCGTAAAAATTTCTCGAACATATTTTTTTAAATAATTCAAATCATTACATGAAACTAAGAGTGTGGAACATCGCACAACTTTCAATTACACTATAATACCGACGCGGATTTGTGTCATTTACCATTTTTATATTTTCAAAATTGATTTAGGAAAAAAAAAAGAAAATGGCCAGATTGGCGATATTTTTTGCAATAATTCTTAAATTATCCTTTCTTGTAGGTGAAACTGAGCAAAGAAGAACAAAACAAAAAAACGATCGTTATTGATGGAGGTATGCTCAAGGAAAGAGAACTCAGTGTTGAAGGCATTCGTTTTTCAACTTTTTACTCCATTAAAGCATTTTCATTGGAATTTCGGAGGTGGAGATGTTTAGAACATCTTAAGAGGCTTTACCACAGCGATTTTGAAAAAAATCGTCATATCCGTTTTTTAGCAATTACTGAAAAACATGATTTCAATGGCAGCTACCCTATGCGCATGCGCGATTTTGACGAAAACCTTAATGGTAGGTCTTTGTGTCCTTCCTCCCCCCATCCCGTTCTCTAAATTTGAACATTGTAGGTCAATTAGATCAGGAGTTATACTGACCATGTACACACAGACATACATTTTTTCTAGATAACTTTTTTGAAATCAGGAATTTCCAAAATTTAGAAAAATGCAGCAAAAAAAAAAAAAAAAACACGATTTTTTTTTTACCAAATGCTATACTTTCATTACCCTATGTATACATATGGGTAATTGAAAATACAAAATCCAGCTTTAGAAATATAAATGATATTTATATTGTTTAATAACTGCTTTTGAATGAAGTTACTATGGTTTGGAAATATTCCTCCAGCTTTGAAACAAAGGAAACATGACAAAAGTATCTAATTTTAAGAATTAAAAACATCTCTATCAGCAAAATATGGGGCAAACTACGTTTCAAAAATTAATTAAAAATGAATGCGAATTCATGAATTTAAGTCCAAATATCTTTTATGATTAAAACAATTTTAGATTGTTGCAACAAAGGATGGGTTAAAATTCATTCACGCTACTTTGAATTGACTGCACCACACTCCACACTGTTAAAAATTTTATTCCACCTGTCACCAAAAATTAGTTCACATTTAGCTGCCACCAAAATTTGATGCTTAGTTTCTCGATTTAATGGTGCCCCCTTGGACCGTAAGTACCATTAAATCGTGAAACTAAGCACCAAATTTTGGTTGCATCTAAATGGGAACCAATTTTTGGTGAAAAGTGGAACAAAATTTTTAACAGTGTATAATGAATTTATGCTTATATATTTTGAATAAAAAAATTGGCAACAGGAAAGAATTTCAACATTCATGGGATTTCAGAGCAACTGGATAACGGCAAGTTGGTTTATTAGTATTTCGTAAAAAAAACCTTTTAGTGACAGCAACTAAAACTTGATAGAATGCATTGTCATCAACTTCGAATCTGTGTGCCAAGTTTCAACCCGATCAGATGACGGCAAGTGGGTTAATTAGGATTGGTCCAGTAGCCACACACATACACGCACAAACAAATTAAATCAAAGTTAATAAAAAGGATTTATAATATAACCCATAAAAAGTTTAATATAAATCGCTTATATGCATTGCCAATTTTTATATTCCTTAACAAAGCACCTTTTCCGTGTGCTTGGTTTTGACATCTAATTTTAAATATTAAAAACATATCTATCAGCAAAATATTCGGTAAACTATTTTTTTTAATTTATTCATTAAAAATGAATGTGAATTTAAGCACTCGCATCCAAATATCTTTTATTTGTTCCGTTTAAAACTATTTTATTATTTATTAAAACAATTTTCCCAAATGCTATTTCTGCGCGATTGGAAGACGGCAAGTTGGTTTATTAGTTGTTGGTTGTATTCAGATTATCTGGCGCCGTCAGCAACACGAGGGCTATAATGCGCCGAAACATTTCGTCATTTAACAAACCAACATACATTTACAAACACCCATGCCTACACGGGACTCGAACCCGCAGTTGGTTTATTAGTATTCCATAACAACGACCTTTTAGTGGCTACCCAAAATTCTGATAGAATGCATTGTCATCAACATCGGATCTATCCGCCAAGTTTCAGGCCGATTGGATGGCGGCAAGATGGTTAATTAGGCTTCCGCATATTTACCTGCCATTGACATACCCAGCCAACCCCCCTCCCCTTTCCACACACACACACAAAATCGAAGTTGATATAAACGGTTTAATAAAAAAGGAATCTTCCCAAAAAATAGAACACCGTCGAGAAATAACACACAAGATTGCTTAAGAAACGAGCAAGCAATGACCAATTGAAGTGTTGGTTGTTTTCAGATTATCTGGCGTCATCAGCAACACGAGGGCTATAATGCGCCGAAACATTCGTCATTAGACAAGCCAACATACATTTACAAACACCCATGCCTTACACGGGACTCGGAAACCGCAACCTCGCGGTCTAGAAGCTAGCACGCTAACCACTATACCGTTTGGTCGGCGACCAATTGAAGTGAGTTTTGTCTCTAAGGTACTGCATAGCGAAACATTTTAAGTACTTTTTTTAGAGTACAATCACATTATTACTTAGTCTACAACAAGAGTCAAAAGTAACCAAACCTTCACTCTCAAGTTTTGTCCAGAAAAAAAAAGTAAATTCACTACTTCGCCAACAATATCTTTTAAAATAATCTCGGGGAAAAAATCCTTTCAGAAACTCCTTCCCCCCCCCCCCCTCGGATCACAATACAGCGCTGCTGGGAAAAACTCCCATAAATACAAGACATGGATGAGGTTGATTAAATATGTCAGCATCCGCGAGTGAAAAATGGATTTTGTGGACATGAAAATCCCCGTAGGCATTTTTCTTCACTTGGGTCCATGAATATTACGAAACGTCAAAGGGAAGGCGAAATGAGCTTGGACCAGAAGCCCCGGAGCACTATAGAAATAGTAACGTTTGATTTTAGAAAGTTCTAGAAGGCGACAAGCCATGTATCACGACAGCAGTTCATGTGAGTGATAAAAGCAATGACCCATCGGAATATTTGCATACAAGTTGTTTTTTTTTAATTTGGGAGAACTTGAGAAATAAATCAGTATAGGTCTCTTTATGCATCAAGAAATAAATGGAAATCTATGTATATTGTTACGAATTTTTGTATATTTGTAAATATTTCGTAGTGTTAATTTTGTAAATAGTAAAATTTATGTACATTTCGCATAAGGCAGTGCAATAGTTTGCTTTCCTGCAATGAGTCTCTTGATGCTTGATAACGAGTTTTACAGAGATAAAGCTGGGAAGCGAGTTTTACAAGGAGCAGGGCATTTAACATTATGGTAATGGCAATCTCGCCAAATTGGCGAGATAGAGCCAAGTTGAGGACGGTTTTGGGGACTAATTTTTTTCGCCAAACTTGGCGACCATTTGGCGACATTTTCGGTCCCCATGTACATGTATAGGACTCTTCGACTACGATCTGGAAAGTTCTTCAAATATCTACCTCTAGAAGATTCACCTATCCTATATATGGCTGACCAAGAGAGCGGGGAAGTTGACTGGAATTACTGAGTCTCAGTGAGCGTTCAGAGAGTTCCGAAAGCGAACTGTATTGCATTGTCTTTTGCAGCGATTTGAGCAGTTGTGTTGTCAAGTTTTTAACTGCTGTTTTGTGCTCTATTGTTGTGAAAAGAGCTGTATTCTGTCTACTAGAACGAGAAGTTCTGGAGTTGTAAAGGAATCTGTGAAGAGTGATATTGGAATAAATTTCTTCAAGTTTTGATCTGCTTTGGCTTCAAATCTTTCGAACCCGTCCACGCAACAATATAAAAGCCCTCACAAACTCATCATTGATACTCCCACTTCCCATGTATTCACAACTCTGAAGTTTGGTAAAAATGTCAATAAAGGTAAACTTAGAAAAAGTAGCCTATTCTGGTCTTGATTAGCTAATTTGGAATTATCTTACAAGTTTTCATATTCTAAACAAGCGTACTCATAACATTTATAAAATACGAGTCTTAACATTTAAACAACTAATTGGAAAGTTTTAAAAGTTCAAACAAGAACGATTTAGGACAAGAGATTTTTAAACAATACGACCTCCAAATCGGATCATTGTCTTGTTAGTAAATTTCCAGTTGCCTATTACTATCATGTGGTTTTTCCACAGCTTCATGCAAACCTCGTAATTAAGAACTACTCTCTCCAATCCCGCCACATCTATGACAAGTAGAGGTCGGAAATATCGATCAAAATAAATATCGATACTATATCGTTGCATATAAAAAAATATCGATGTATCGATACATGATATTTTTTTAATTGGTTTTCAATTTTGCCAGAAACAAAGTTTTTCGGGATAAATTTCTACTTTTCATGATTGCCTTTTTGTAAGGCGACTACTTTTTCAACTGAAATGAATCTATAACAACAAAAAAAAGTTATATTTTCGATTAATTGGTGCAGTAATTTTAAGAAAAATTCAGGTAATTTTCAATAGCCTTTAAGTGTATGGAAAAATATTGAATACTGGTGCCATTTTAACTGTCTCTCAACCAAGTTCAAACTTAAGTTTTGAAGTTTTTGAAAAGGAAATAAAGAAAATCGAAAAAAACACATGAAACTAAAAAGCGATTGTCAAAAAACTAAAAATGTTTGAAAATATCGATATATCGATGACTTATCGATATTTTTAATATCGATATATTTTTTTAAAGAAATATCGATAAAAATAACTTCGTATCGATATATCGCCAACCTCTAATGACATGGCATCGAGTCCACACCATAACCCATTCTAAACGGCACATATTTTTTGGAGACAATCCCCAGAATAAAAAATTTTTTCTTGCTTTATATTGACTACTTTTTAATAAAAAGAAACTTGTGTGCAATAGAAATCAGTCACTTTGTAACTCACTTCGTACAAATAAGATGATTGGAGGTCAGGTGCAAGTAGCTCCCCTGAATATTTTAATTTCAAGGAGCGAATGGAACACCAGGTGTACAATGCGAATTAAAAACATATCATTCCATTGAATGACATTTATTCCAAAAGTAGTCAGATAACATGAAATCGTTATTTTAGGTTCAGTAATAAGGAAAAGAATATTGTTAGGAATTTTTGTATATTTGTAAATATTTCGTAGTGCTAATTTTGTAAATAGTAAAATTTATGTTCATCTCGTGTAAGGCAGTGCAATGGTTCGTCTTGGTTTGTTTCCCTGCAATGAATCTCTCAATGCTTGATAACGAGTTTTGCAGAGGTAACTCTGGGAAGCGAGTTTCAAGGGGCAGGGCATTTAACATTATGGTAATGGGAATCTCGCCAAATTGGCGAGATAGAGCCAAGTTGGCGACGGTTTTGGCGACTAATTTTTGTCGCCAAATTTGGCGACATTTTCGGTACATGTATAAGTACATGTATATAAAGACTTTTCAACTACAATCTGGAAAGTTCTCCGAATGTCTATCTCTGGAATATTCACGAAAGTTCCCCACTCCTATATAAGAGCGGCCTTAGTTGGTTAGTAGTTAGTTCTCTCTCAACGTTCATTGTGAGAGCTGTATTCCTGACTTGAGTTAGATCTTGGATTTTGAGTCACTGAATTAGTTGACTGGAGATACTGAGCGAACTGTATTGCATTGTCTTTTGCGACGATTTAGCAGTTGTTTGTCAAGTTTTTAACTGCTGTTTTGTGCTCTATTGAGGTGAAAAGAGCTGTATTGTGTCTACTAGAACGAGAAGTTCTGGAGCTGTAAGAGAACTGTGAAGAGTTATTTTGGAATAAATTTCTGCAAGTTTTGATCCGATTTTGGCTTCAAATCTTTCGAACCCGTCCACGCAACAATATAATACATATTCCTAAGCAAAAATAAAATGTTAAGCAGTAGTACAAAGGCAAGAAATTTTCCTGGAAGGACGACCCTGACACTTACTTATGTAAACAATCTCCCAAACATAATCCGGGGTTACCGACACAAACAGGGCAAGACTAATTAGTGCATCTATAATTACCGTCTTTGTAGCATTGTCGACAAATAGGGGCCAAGTTGAAACCAACAATACATTTTATTTTAACGTACTTCTAAGATAATTTTTATTTTAAACTAGTCTTATCCTGGCGGTTGCTTTTTAACACGCTTTTATTAGTTTCACCTGTATGTTTGCTTGTAACCGACTCTTTTGTGCTCGATTTTGCCCTACTTTGAACTATCAGATTTGATTAAAACTTTGCACACTTGTCAAAGACCGATGACAATACAATAATTCAATAAGTTTGTCGCTTTATCACAAGGATTAGCTCGTGTTGCCCTTGCAACATTAAATTACAACCAACCAACCTTCTCCGGAATCGAACACTGGTGTGCCGTTACCCATTACAATCCCAGTAATCACAGAACCTATCATCGACAATTGATAAGGCAGACATTTGAAAGATTTGTCGTGGGAACGATGGTTATACAAAGAGTGTTTTTTTAGTCGCATTATCCTTACCAGGATCTTCAGAATTACTGATTTTTCATATTCAGAGACACGGTAGTGTTTTGTGCCAAGTAATACGGCGTGTACTAAGGCATACACGTGACTTATATTTGAGACAAGCATGTGCTATTGGCAGGAACAACTGGAGCGTTTTGTACACTAAACTAAAAAAAATTATAGTTTACAGAAAAAATAATAGTTTAAAAAACTAAAAAACACACTTTAATAGAAAACCAAACTAAAAAGTAGAAAATAATTAATAGTTGAAAAAACTAAAAAACAAGCTTTAATAGAAAAGTGAACTAAAAAGTAGAAAATAATTTTAAATAAGTTAAAAATAAGAATAGAGTGATTAACAAGAAATATTTGCTTTATCGTAAAAAAGCGTGGGGTGCTTGATGTCAATTGTAGTAAATATTTAATGACAGATATTGGTAAAAGTAGAGCCTTATGAAAATATCTCAAAAAGCATCCCACGCTTTTTTACGATAAAATAAATACTTCTTGTTAATCACTCTAATCTTATTTCAAACTTATTTAAAATTATTTTCTACTTTTTAGTTCACTTTTCTATTAAGGCGAGTTTTTTAGTTTTTTAAACTAATACTTTTCTATTTTGTCTGAAAATTGCAATTCAATATCACTGCACACATGTGCAATCGGTCTTGAATGGGGTAATGTGTACCATTCCTCACCATCATACACACTGGTATTTGGCAGACACCAGGACCGAACCCAGGATCGCCCGATCATGAAATTGGCACCTTTAATCACACGGGAGCCCTGTTTTTTAAATAAGTAAATAAACAAAAACACGTGTTTTTAACATCGATATAGATCTATAGGTGCATGGTGATTGGACACGACGCCATTGGTGCAACTCCATTTCTAATTCCGCTCTGCATAAGGTGCATTTCTTTATAATTTATTTACTTCAACCTGCCCTCAATGGAGGTTAAGCGGAAGACGTCACAGTCCATTCCCTTGCGTGGGAAAATTGAAACACGCATAGCGATTTGCTAATGGAAAGTAAAAATTCGCATTTGTTTTTAAAGGTGGGTTGAGATTAGTCGAAAACACATCACTTATCATTCTTTGTAAATCCGTTCTTAATAAGAGCATAAAGTCGTTAGATTTGTGCATATTCTTAAAAATAAGCATGGAGTTAACTGCTAAACTGTTGGGAAAACAAAATATGCATTGTGATTGGCTAATGGAATGGAAAAATTCGAATTTGTTTTTAAAAGGTGCAATGCGATTGGTTACAAATGCTGATACTTGATAAAATCCAACCTAGAATAACGCCTTGTATAATGTCTGTAAACATATTACCTTAATCGAGAACCTAATTCAACTTTTATTTGCAATTTTTAAGTAGATACAAGTTCAAACGATTTTATATATATATATATATATATATATATATATATATATATATATATATATATATATATATATATATTTAATGTCTGTATTTTAGGGTGTTGAATGCGAATTCCATTTTTAATATTTCGAATTTAAAAGAATTATTTTTAAAACTCGAAGTGTTTTGCTATTTCAAGATACCAACAAACAACAAAACTGAAATCAACGGGCGAACTAAAAATTAAAATGGTAGGGAACTGAATACTAGTGTTGCAATTTAATCTTCTAAGAGAAGGAATATAACAACATAATTTGTAGAAAATGTTTCAAGAGAACATAATTTCAGGAACCCATTTTCAAAAGCAAAATACCTATTCAAACTCTTTACAAAAACGTATTTAAAGGGGAATTTTTTTAGTTTCTAATCGCTTGGAGAATGCTCCTATAATCAGACTTAAAATATTCGAATAAGAGGATTTTAAAACTATCATGTTCGACGAAACATTCCTTTGGTGCCCAACAAATGTTAAACGAGATTTTAGAATCAAAAGATAATTCTACTAATGGCCACGGTTGGAGTTCCATTTTGCGAAATGAAGAGATTAAAAATGCGCACGTCATTTCTTAGAATACCATTTACAACAATGTGCCGGAGGTAAAAGCTTATTAAAACATAAATCCAAGTTCCTTTTTTTAAAAATAAAAAAGTCCCCTTGCTTAACGAAGTACGCTCTTGAAAGAACAGTTACATTTAAAATAAAAAAAAGAGCTTTTTTACTACAATAGAAGGAAGAAATAAATTAGTTTTTTCTTCATTTCGGTTCTTAAAGGATGGCGATAAATTTTTCCCTTTAAATAACTCTTTCTGGATGCTCAAACAATGCCCTATTTGCAAGAATAACTTTAATAAAAGGTAGATTTTTTTTTTTAGTTCTCTTCACTTCAATAAAACTGTCTGGCAGACGATAAAAACAGAAAAGAATATCGGGAGGGGAAAAAAAATGTCGAAGAACAAAAGTCTTCCAGGCAGATGGGGGAAAAAAAAGAATTCAAACAAATGGAATATTATCTGCGAGAAATGGAACGGTCATAACTGCAATTGACTTTAGTAAAAGCGTTAAAAAAAAGTAAAGACATTTGATTTTGTTGCTAGATATAAAAAGAATCTTTTCTCAATTTTTTTTTTTTCTTTTTTTTTTTTTTCAAGCGACTTTTCTAAATGGTCAGCTGATTAGTTTCCCATTAGAATGAGAACTTTCAAGGATGAATTAGGAGTCATTCACAATTCTTTGCTCATAAAGCAGTCTGCTAACTATTAGCCGGATCATGGATTTATTCGTTGTCTAGATGAAAGGAAATTTTTACTCAGCTCTGGTAAGCTTAAATGATATTTTATAAGCTGTACGTTAGAAAATCAATGAAAATTAATTCGTAAAATATCAAGGTAACTAATATTAGATAAGGGATAAATTATAAAAACCAAAAGAAGATAGAGTGAATAGAATGGCTTTGAAATGATTATTTGGTATTGTTCAGTTCATTAATTATAATTATTAATTGATATATTTCTTCAATTATAATTATTAATTGGTATAGTTCCGCGATTAGAATTATTAATTGGTATACTTCCTCAATTAAAATAATTTATTGATATACTTCCTCTAATAAACTTACTAATTGGTATACTTCCTCAATTAAAATTATTAATTGGTATATTTCCTCAATTAAAATTATTAATTGCTATATTTCCTCAATTAAAATTATTAATTGCTATATTTCCTCAATTAGGTTATTGTATAGTTCACAATTTAACTAATTAATTTGTACAGTTCATGATTTGAATTATTAATTAGTATAATTCATAATTTAAATTATTAATTGGTGTAGTTCACGATTTTAGTCACTAATTGATATATTTCACGATTGAATTTATTAATTGGTGTAGTTCACGATTTAAATTATTAAGCGATAGTCTACCATACCAATTAATCAAAATACGATTGATCTGAATATGATTTAGGTTAATTGTTACGGTTCATGATTTAGAATTTTAGTAAAACAGTTCAATTATATTTTAGAAAATACTAATTATTTTATTAAAAAAATAATACTAACTACCATTTTTAATAAAATAATTACTATTATTTTTAAATAAAATACTATATCACTTAAGCAAAATATTTAACCTAAATTAAATGATCAATCAGCCGATTCATTGATCTAGATAATTATTCTTTCCATTCAGAAATTCCCAACTTCAGTAGAACCATTACAATTAATTAGCCGCGCTTGCACTGAACCACTTCTCCCTTACCCTAACACAATCCCTTTTACTAAGCAATCCCATTTAATAGAACGACCAATCGTCTGCTCCCCCTCCCCCCCCCTCTCCATTCCGCTTTTACGGCTAATCAAATTTCAATGCCAATCGATAACTTTACAAGGGAGGAGAAAACAAGACACTGAAATACAAGCGACCTCCTGTTGACCATAGGCCGCCCTTAACAACATAGCCACCCACTATAAAAGGACGAACACTTTTAAAGGTCCACCGAGCCATGAAAAGCCTCGAGTGCAGTCCAAACATTAGCCCCCCCTCCCCTTGTCCAGCTTTGCTGCGGACCCAGGCCATTACACAACCAGGACAAGACTTTTATAACGGTCTACAGACGCGTGAAGACCAATCAGAGGAAGCCCTCTTTTAGAGCAAAACAGTATTTGCTCTTAACGCGATTACGCTTGAATGCTGAAACGTGGGCACTTTGAGCAATGCAGTGGGGAAAGGTTTTATAGGACAGATAAAAGACGTCGTTTTGCTCAATAGATTTTTAGGCTGGGAACTAGAGGGGAAAAAAAAAGGTTGTGTAAACGTATTTGATATCTTAAGACTTGAGGCTTTCACAAGTAGTCAATTCAGTGTTGTGGTTGAATGGCTCCCCCATCAAAGGAAGAACTTAATTAAGACTTTCTTGGGTTATGGTACGTACCTAATAAAATGTGCTTGCTTTAATAGTCCGAGAGGCGACTGCAAATTTTGAACCTCATCGAACATCATTCTGAATTTTTTATAGAAATTAGAGAAATGTGAGTAGATTACGAATCCACTGGTCTGCATTGGCAAAAATGGCCGAAACTGATCAATAATAGACTTGGAATGAGTTGAACTAAAATCTGATTGCCAAATATGTCATAACTTGCCAAAAAGAGAACAAACTTCTTCGTCTAGCAACCCACTGCATTTTGATTTTCAATGAGAAAAAGCGCAAACGATTTCTGATCTCTGGCTCGGAAAAACTTGTATCTTTTAAAAGTAAGCCAAATTGGCGACATCAGTTACGTCATCAGTGGCGTAATGTTTATTGCTAATTTGGCTCATTTTTGAAAGATGCAAGTAAGCCATCGCCACACTTCCGAATCGTCTGCAACCTTCTTAATTGAAAATTAAAGAGTGAGGGTTACCAAATAAAAAAAAAAATGCTCATTATCTGGCAAGTTATGGCGCATTTGGCAATTGGATTTAGTTCAACTTATTGAAAGTCGATTTTTGTCTAGTTTCGGCCATTTTTGCCACGGCAGACCAGTGGATTCGTAATCTACTCACTTTTCTCCAATTTCTATAAATGATGTTTGATGAAGTCCAAAAATTGCAGTCGCCTATCAGTCTATAAAGGATGTGGTTAAATTTCCTTAATGCCACTAACGTTAAAGGTCATACTATGGGGGGGGGGGGGATATTTAGAATAATTCCTAAGCAGGTCTTCAATTTGGTGTTACTTTATGTTTTTAATTGCAGAGGATAGTAACATATATCAAATTCAGAATGACAAACTTTTATAGCAGTATTTCAATTATTCACTACCCAGCTAGTATCTTTGAAATATGCCAAACAATATCCAAAATCCCGAAACATTATTTTACAAGTTAACAATATCAGAATGTGTGCAGTTAGACAAACTTTTCGAAACACATTTACTGAAACATTTATCAAGTTAAAGGCCTATTCATTGATTGCGGGTGGTAGACATAAGTTCATGGCTAAAGTTTAACTGTTGGATCACAATGGGAACAAACTGGGTTCTACTGTCATTTATAATCCGAAAAAGGTTGGTTGGTTGTTTTCAGATTATCTGGCGCCGTCAGCAATACGAGGGCTATAATGCGCCGAAATATTCGTCATTAGACAAGCCAACATACATTTACAAACACCCATGCCTAACACGGGACTCGGAACCCGCAACCTCGTGGTCTAGAAGGTAGCACGCTAACCATTATACCGTTTGGTCGGCCAATCCGAAAAAGGATTGCGCATCTTAGAATTAATATAAGGCGTTAAAATAAACTTTTAGATGGCGTTTACCTCAACCTGAAGTAAAGCAAGATACCTTTTTATCAACTTTAAACCCAAATAACAGAATTTTTCATTGCGTGATACAAACATGGTAAATAAGCTACATATAGGTAATAAAAAAATTCCACGTGAAAAAATACACAGACAAAAACAAGATTTAAAAATGCGAATATTCATGATATATCGAAATGCTAGTAAAAATGTCAAGTTCCTATTTTTAGCATAACATTGATGCGACACATACACTACTGGCCATTGCCAAACACAGAATATAAACTTACCTCCGGACAATTGCTGCAACATGACGTACTTCCGGGGAACATGTCACCCCCCTCCTCTAAGACCGGGCTCTCCACCTGCAACAAAAGGGACACACGTCACAAAACACAGACTGACACAAGCACACAAGGTTTACAAAAGGAGCACAAACGTAAGCTACACACGATGCAAACAGATGTGAACACAGCTTTATTGTCTGGCAATAAATTATTTCCTGGTTTATTCAGTCGATATTGAAGTTTTAGGTAGGAATATCGTAATGAACGGGTCAGAACATATTTTACAGTTCGAAAAGCGACTGCGAGTATATGTATCTATTGAACATCATTCTAATTTTTTTTTATTGTAGAATGTAGAGAAATATTACTAGATTATGAATTCACTGGTCTGCCGGGCCAAAACTGGCCTCAACTATTAAAAAATCGACTTTGAAAGAGTTGAACTAAACCGGTTTGGCTAAATGTGTCATAACTTGACGTTTCAGATGTTTGATCCCGACAATTTAATTTATCTAAATAGGAATACCTTACTTCATCTATGGTTACCTTTGTTAACACTTTTTCCAAAATTTATAATTGTTAATATATTGGAAATGAAACATTTGAATAACCCTCGTTTAGAACTTTTAACCTCCCCTTTTGATCCTTTTTAATTAGTTAATCGAGATTGCAGTAGTTTATTGTGTTTATGTTTGCTCTTAATCCTAATTTTCAAAGTTGTTACTGTATTGGAAATGAGTTGGGTGGTTGTTTTCTGATTATCTGGCACCGTCAGCAACACGAGGGCTAAAATGCGCCGAAACATTCGTCCTTGCATTAGACATGCCAACATACATTTACAAACACCCATGCCTAACACGGGACTCGAACCCGTAACCTCGCGGTCTAGAAGCTAGCACATTAACACACTATACCGTTTGGTCGGCGTATTGGAAATGAGACATTAAGATATTCCTCTTATAGTTTTAATGTTGCATCGACTTTTCATCCCTTAAAAATTCATTAATCAATATTGCAATAACTTATTTTAATTGTAAAGTGGGAATTTCAAAAATCTCGAACTGAGAAAAATGCGTTTTAAACATCAAAGGAGCTATTGCAGCAACACTAAATTCTCCATAAAATTATAGTTTTTCTGCAGTTGCAGTTATCGGATCAGCTCAAAAACTTGCCAGAAAAAGGAGAATGCTGCAAAGATTTTAAAAACGCAAAAAATAGAAAATTTATATTTTTATCATTTTTTGTAAAAACAAGGTGTACCAAGTCCCCTTAGGTGATCATTTTCGTATCTACTCACCAAATATCAAGATTTTGTAGAAAGTAGTTTCTAAATGCACTAGGCTAGAAGATTATCACAACGTGAGTATAGGGAATGATCTTTACTAGGACTATCTCGTTAACCTTATAGTCTGAGAGGAGACTGCAATTTTTGGACCCCATCGAGCATCATTCTGAATTTTTTTATAGAAAATGGAGAAAAGTGAGTAGATTGCGAATCCACTGGTCTGCCGCGGCAAAAATGGCGGAAACTGATCAAAAATCGACTTGGAATGAGTTGAACTAAAATCTGATTGCCAAATATGTCATAACTTGCCAAACAGAGAACACACTTTTTCGTCTGGCAACCCACTGCAGTTTGATTTTCAACGAGAAAAAGCGCAAACGATTTCTGATCTCTGGCTCGAAAAACTTGTATCTTATAAAAGTAAGCCAAATTGGCGACATCAGTTACGTCATCAGTGGCGTAATGTTTATTGCCAATTTGGCTCATTTGTGAAAGATGCAAGTAAGCCATAGCCACACATCCGAATCGTCTGCAACCTTTTTAATTAAAAATTAAAGAGTGAGGGTTACAAAAAAAAATATATAAAAAAATGCTCATTATTTGGCAAGTTATGGCGCATTTGGCAATTGGATTTAGTTCAACTTATTGAAAGTCGATTTTTGACAAGTTTCAGCCATTTTTGCCATGGCAGATCAGTTATAAGAAATTCAGAATGATGTTCGATGGGGTCCAAAAATTGCAGTCGCCTCTCAATCTATTACATTATTTAGGTTTTATTTACGGTTCAAATTATTTTTAAAATCACTTTTCTGGAATTGCAAATCTGAAAATAAACAGCAGGTGTCGCTTACGCTTTCCTCAAAATAGGTAAAAAAAAAAAATAAACTACAGAATCCAACAGTGAAAGATGTGATGGTAATCACACTGCAAAGTAGATTGCGTTTCAATATTTCATTCACGCGTATACACACACTAAAAGGATAATTCATATGCGTTGCCCGACCATCCAAATTACCGCATTAACCCCGAAACGAGATCATGAATACATTTAAAATAAAAAGGACCCGCATATGTATTTCCCCCCCCCCCCCAATTTATAATTTAGCCGCCAATGTACCCGCATATTTCGCTCTTTCAACCAATCAGAACTGCAATTAATCTCCGTAATATCGCCAAAACCAGAGCTCATTAAGCAAATGAGTGTAGACCAGGAAAGGAGAAGGGGGGAGGGGGGGGGGGGTATTTTTTAATTTCCCTTTTTGTTTAATAGGGTGCGAAGCCATCTGAAAATACCCGCAATAATTCGGTAAATAAATTATACCCCTGGATTAATTCGCTGGTTGTAATACGGAGGAAAAATCAATGAAATTCGAATTATTTTTGTATGAGGTCATTTTTTGGGAGATTTTTGTAGTTAAACGTCGTGTTTCAATTGAAGGACACAGAAAAGACTGAAGTGTCAAAATGTTTGCAGATTAAAAGGTGGTATGTGCTACAACTGGATATTTAGAAACAAGTTGATGAATCTGTAATTTGGTTGTTATTAGGACCGATTTTTTAAAAATTTAAATCTGTTACAGTTCGAGAGGGGGCAGCAAATTTAGATACCCTATCGAACATCATTCTGAATTTTTAGTAAAATGTAGAGAAAAGTTAGTAGATTGGGAATCCTCTGGTCTGCGGGGACAAAAAAGGTCGAAACTATTCAAAAACCGACTTTAAATAAGTTGAATTTAAATCCGATTGCCAAATATGTCATAAAACTTTCTAAATAATGAGCATTCTTTTTTATGCGGTGTAACCCAATTTAATTTTCAATGAGGAAGAGTGTAAATTATATTTATTCTCAGGCGAAAAATACTACCAGTTTTTAAAAGTCAGCCAAGCTGGCGATAAAAATTAAGTCAGTGATGATGTAATATTTATTGCCCACTTGACAGACTTATATAAAAAGAAAAAAAAAAAAGAAAAAAATGAATGATCTTGGTTCCAAAAAATAGAAATCGTCTGCAACCTTCTTAATTGAAAATTAAAGAGTGGTGGGTTACCAGACCAAAAAGGATTTTCATCGTTTGGCAAGTTAAGACATATTTGGCAATCGGATTTATTTCGACTCATTCCAAGTCGATTCCATAGCTTCGGCCATTTTTGCCCCGGCAGACCTACTAACATTTATTTACATTCTACATAAAATTCAGAATAATGTTTATGAGGTAACTAAACTTTCAGTCACTTCTCCATCTATAATAAAGAGTTATTCGAAACCCATATTTCCATTCATATTACACACAATAAGCATTAACACTATCCACAAGCGACCCAAAAATTTAACGACAGAATTTTCAGGTCCCATTAATAGACCGAGAGGCGACTGCAATTTTTGGACCTCATCGAAATCATTCTGAATTTTTTATAGAGATTGGAGAAAAGTGAGTAGATTAGGAATCCACTGGTCTGCAGTGGCAAAAATGTCCGAAACTGATCAATAATCGACTTGGAACGAGTTGAACTAAAATCCGATTGCCAAATATGTCATAACTTGCCAAAAAGAGAACAAACTTTTTCGCCTGGTACCCCACTGCATTTCGATTTTCAAGGAGAAAAAACGCAAACGATTTTTGATCTCTGGCTTGGAAAACTTGTATCTCTTAAAAGTAAGCCAAATTGGCGACATCAGTTACGTCATCAGTGACGTAATGTTTATTGCCTACTTGGCTCCCTTTTAACAGATGCAAGTAGACCGTCGCCAGATATCTGAATCGTCTTCAACCTTATTAATTGATAAATAAAGAGTGAGGGTTACCAAATAAAAAAAAAATGCTCATTATTTGGCAAGTTATGGCTCATTTGGCAATTGGATATAGTTCAACTTATTAAAAGTCAATTTTTGACCAGTTTCGGCCATTTTTGCTACGGCAGACCACGTAATCTACTCATTTTTCTCTAATTTCTATAAAAAAAGTCAGAATGATGTTCGATGGGGTCCAAAAATTGCAGTCGCCTCTCAGTCTATAAGAAAACAATTTATAAAAATAAATTCAATGCAAATCTAGAATCATATAAGCCAAACCTAAAATCGTTGCGGCTTTTCACAGAGCAATCATAGCCTCACACATTAAGTTTTAAACACGTTAAAAGCAGTTCTCTCGTGAAAATTACCACTCAACGATTCCGATTACTTCAAAGTCAACCAGAATTACCAGTCTGGCCGCTAATGCTGGTCACGAATTGCAAATCAGTCACGGTCAGCGGGAACTAAAATTTACCAATTTCAATAATTCTTCACAGTTGTGAATAATGAAAGTTATGGAGCATTTGATCGTAATACGGAACTTTTTACTACCCATATGTCATATGTTAATAAAGGTGAACGCATTGCATTCGGTATTTTTTTTTTTTTTTTTTGGTATTTTTACAATTTTTGGAACTTCTCGAGTCCAAAATTGTGGTCTAGAAATGATTGTGTGTGTATAAGTCCAAAATGGATCGGTTTACGATGTTAACCTTTAACTTCTGTAAGCGGTCATTTTTTGTGGAATGCTTCCACCCCCTAAAATATCGCATCTTTGACTTTTATATAAATTTTTCTGATACTGTTTCTTAAACTTTAAACCGATGTTCACCAATTTATTTGGCGCAGTATGAACCATGTGTAGCTCTTGCACGAAAAACCTCAAACCACCCAACCACAGCAGTTAAAGGTTAAGAGCAATTCTTTGTAAGGATCATTCCTTATATTCGCTATATTACAATCTTCTAGCCCAGTGCATTTAGAAACTACTTTCTATAAAGGCTTTAAATTTGGTGAGTAGGTAGGAAAATGATCACTTAATGAAATGACATAAATTAAAAATTCGAAAATAGCCATCTTATCTAATATATATTATATTCGAAAACCTCTACGCCAATGCATATGCAGTGGCTCCACCTGGTTTAGTCTTTTGCCATTTTAATTTTCATTTATAATAGATAGGCATTAAATGCAAGCAATTTATGCCATTTCATTAATTAAGTGATCTTCGTACCAACTCACCAAATTTCAAAATTTTATAAAAAGTAGTTTCTAAATACACTAGGCTAGAAGATTGTAACATAGCCAGTACAGCGAATTATATTTACTATACTAAACTTCAACTTAACTAGACATCACTTAGACGGTAGGTCGTTACAGTGCTCGTAGGTATTTAATCCATTTTGGCGGAGTGAAAGCATAGTGTTCGCCAAACCACAACCCTGTAGAGAACAAAAGGCTGTAAGGTTTGGCGAGAATTATGTCTTCACTCGGCCAAAATGGATTAAATGCCTATGAGCACTGTGACGATCTACCGTCTAAGTGATGTCTAGTTAAGTTGAAGTTTAGTATAGGACCTTCCTCTTAAAGTTTTGTGTGCAGGTCATGGTCATTGAATTGCCCATCACCGGCTACTCCTCCTCCGTTTCACTTGTTCGAAAGGAATAATGCAATAACTATCGCCAAAAGTCATACCAGTACCACGTTCTCCTTTTACTTGGTAAATGTAGTAATTGTCGCCAAAACATTACGAACCTGCCAAGTTGGCGTATGCCTTGAACTTACATAATGTAATTGAAAGTTGTGCTATGTTCGACACCGCTAGTGTTTCTTTTGTAATACGAAATGAGCATTCAAAAGGATTTAAGTTGTTTTTCAGCGAAAGGAAATACCCAAGCTAATGAAGCGCAACCACGTGAAAAGAGGCACGTGACTAACCAACGTCGAAATGAGTTTCTCGTAATAATGGTCTTTTCGAATTTCTTATTGTTGCGTGTTTCTTGGTGAGTGGTACTCGAAATACCAAACAAACAATAAGCAGTATTAACACTAGAAAGACTGAAACTTAGTAAATACCTATATTGCCCAAAAGCAGTCAAAATGACTGCATTGTGAAAGAATAACTAATATGTAAAAAAAAAAATTGTATAACACATATTAGTCCGAGAGGCAACTGCAATTTTTGGACCCCATCGAACATCATTCTGAATTTTTTATAGAAATTGGAGAAAAGTGAGTAGATTACGAATCCACTGGTCTGTCGTGGCAAAAATGGCCGAAACTGATCAAAAATTGACTTTTAATAAGTTGAACCAAATCCAATTGACAAATGCACCATAACTTGCCAAATAGTGAGCATTTTTTTTTTTATATGATAACCCATCGCTCTTTAATTTTCAATTAAGCAGCTTGCAGACGATTCGGATGTGTGGCTATGGCTCACTTGCATCTTTCACAAATGAGCCAAATTGGCAATGAACATTACGTCACTGATGACGTAACTGATGTCGCCGATTTGGCTTACTTTTAGAAGAAACAAGTTTTCCGAGCCTGACATCAGAAATCGTTTGCGCTTTTTCTCATTGAAAATTAAAATGCAGTGGGTTGCCAGACGAAAAAGTTTGTTCGCTTTTTGGCAAGTTATGACATATTTGGCAATGGAATTTAGTTCAACTCATTAAAAGTCAATTTTTGAACAGTTTCGGCCATTTTCACCACGACAGACCAGTGGATTCGTAATCTACTCACTTTTCTCTAATTTCTATAAAAAATTCAAAATGATGTTCGATGGGGTCCAAAAATTGCAGCCGCAATATATATACCGGAAATGAAGGGGGGGGGGTAACTACAATTATTAATAAACGCATTTATATGTTGTACAAAAAGTCACAAAATTCTAAGAAATTGTGTCATCATATACATAATTGTTTTTCAAAGTGAAATTAAAAAGCAGTCAAAATGACTTCCTTGGGCAATCTAGTGTTTAAGATTCAAAGATTTACTTCTTCTAAAGGTGTAAAATAACTGGGAAATGTTAACACGTAGCGCGCCGCGTCAGTCATCTGCGACTGACATTGTAAGATACGATATAAAACTAAAAAAAAATTACATTGTTTTAAGCAATTACTGAAAGTTTATTTAATTTTTATTTATTACAGGATAGTATCATTACCACGTTGAGTACCGCGTTAGTCAACGGTGGCTGACAGTAAGCTGTTTTTCCCACACCTTTAACTAGGCAATAGTACCTTTCTTAGTACTTTTTTAAAATGCAGGAAGTCAAAGTTTTTGAAGTACTATTGATATTTCAGTACATAAAAATATTTTGCGGGTTCGAGTCCCGTGTTTGGCAGGGGTGTTTGTAAATGTATGTTGGCTTGTCTAATGACGATATGTTTCGGCGCATTATAGCCCTCGTGTTGCTGACGGCGCCAGATAATCTGAAAACAACCAACCATAAAAATATTATTGGTACTCTTCCGTTATCCGGGCGCAAATGTCGCCAACCAAAAGCACAGCGTCGCCAAGCGAAGCGAATGACAAAGCAGTCAACAAAATAAAAGTCGAAAGCGTTCAATTATAAACAAATATAAAAATATTATTTAATAGTAAGCCGAACAAATTTAACTATAAACAGATATTAATGAATTGTAAACAAAACAGTTTTACCCAAAAAGAATGCTTTTAATAATTGGTTTTTCCAGAAAACGGTGATGTCCTTGAGATTTTGTTCGAATGGATCGTTTACTCTTTGTCTCCACATAAATTCCGCTGGCGAAATTTTACTTTATTTGGCGATTTATCGCTTGCGCCCGAAAAACGAAAGAGTACCATATTATTAACCCTTTGGGTACATTTGACGGCTGAGATTCGTCATGCACTTGTTTTGCCTGTTAATAATGACGAACCTAATTCGTCATTCAAACTAGTTTGATTGGATAGATTTTAATGTCACAAGAGCCATGATTGGTTAAGTCAAACATCGGTTGGTTTACCTATACTTTAAAAAAATAATTTGTTTGGCTGTATTCCTTTAAAGTTCCTTTATTGTTTTGAACCAACCGTTCAAAACGCAAGAATTTTCCCAAATAAATCTGTACCCAAGGGGTTAAATATACTATGTCCAAAATGCCTTTTTGAAAAATTGCCTACCTAAGAATTTTAAGTCCGAGGTCAGGCAACGCTGCGTAAACGTGTGGAATGAATGTCTATAAACATTTCAGTCTAAGTGTAAATATCTTCTACTGCGATAAGAAACAATGGCCCTAATATATTTACTCAACTGCTTAGAGTAAATTTCAATATATTAGCAGCGATGCGCTGGTTTTGTGGTACGGTATTGAAGGTTCATTTAGTAAAGTAGTAAATTGGAGACAACCCCCTTTATTTTTTACATTAAAATGTCTGGGAAAGCTTATATAAAAGCTTCTAGTTTTACCGATAAAAGACCGACTTTGAAATAATTAAAAACAAAGACTTTATCCTATACCTTGTTTATTTAAATCATTTAAGGTATATTTTTAATTTTTTAGATTTTTACGAAAATTATTTTTTATGATTTTTAGGTTGGTTGTTTTCAGATTATCTGGCGCCGTCAGCAACACGAGCGATACAATGCGCCGAAACATTCGTCATTAGACAAGCCTACATACATTTACAAACACCCATGCCCGACACGGGACTCGAACCCGCAACCTCGCGGTCTAGAAACTAGCAAGCTAACCACTATACCGTTTTGGTCGGCTTTGTGATTTTTAGAAAACACTAAATAGAATCACAATATCAATTTATTAGCCAAGAAAAAAACTAAAATGTCGATTAGCCAATTTTCTTACCAAAACCGTCATTAATGAGTTAATTGGTTGGTTGGTTAGGTCTTAATTCGCAAGGGCGACACTTGGGCCATACTGCGCCAAACAATAGCTGAAGTATTTCCTATACTCATAAAATCAGATAATAATTAATGAATTAATAATCGCTATAAAAAATAGCCAACCTAATGACTGCGTAATCAGCGTTCTGGCCACGCATTCCAATGATCCTGGGTTGGACACAGATGTTTTTTGTGGAATCCACGGTAAGCAGTAGGTCCCGGCCTGATTAACTCAATACAATATTTTCTGGGTGGATTTCTGTTGGAATTGACTGGTTATAAAATAGTGTTATACTGAAAGATCTACAGGAAGGTAATACTGAATAACGAAATCCGAAACAACGTAATGTTTTTACTACTCACAGGAAACGACACCCGGAAGTCGTTCTTTTAAAGGCTAGTTCCGCATTGGCTGTTGGTTAAAAAGACGTTCGGATAACGTCTACTAGGAAATAGAGTTGGCCGACCTGTTGGCTGTGGATTAGAGTTCTGGACTCGCATGTCAAAGGTGCCGGGTTCGCATTTTGGGTTATGCACGGATGTTCGTTGTGGTTCGGTTGGTTGTATTCAGATTATCTGGCGCCGTCAGCAACACGAGGGCTATAATGCGCCGAAACATTTCGTCATTTAACAAACCAACATACATTTACAAACACCCATGCCTACACGGGACTCGAACCCGCAACCTCGCGGTCTAGAAGCCAGCACGCTAACCACTATACCGTTTGGTCGGCTCGTTGTGGTTCGGAATCGACATTAAGCTGTAGGTCTCGCCTGATTAGCCGCCATTGGGCATAAAAATCGGTCGTTGAGCGTACGAATTAACCAAGGCAATAGAGTTAACTTAAACCGAGGTCCACTCACGTATTAGTACGTGTTTTGATCACTAGTATCAGATGGCCACTCACGTATTAGTACGTGTTTTGATCACTAGTATCAGATGGCCACTCACGTATTAGTACGTGTTTTGATCACTAGTATCAGATGGCCACTCACGTATTAGTACGTGTTTTGATCACTAGTATCAGATGGCCACTCATCAATTAGTACGTGTTTTGATCACTAGTATCAGATGGCCACTCACGTATTAGTACGTGTTTTGATCACTAGTATCAGATGGCCACTCATCAATTAGTACGTGTTTTGATCACTAGTATCAGATGGCCACTCACGTATTAGTACGTGTTTTGATCACTAGTATCAGATGGCCACTCACGTATTAGTACGTGTTTTGATCACTAGTATCAGATGGCCACTCACGTATTAGTACGTGTTTTGATCACCAATATCCTATGGCCGCTCACATATCAATACGTGTTCATCTTGTCTCCGGTTTTCTTTGCCACGGGGAATTAATATCCAGTAGTTGAGGAGTTGTGTGTGTTTTATTGAATGTTTATTCCATTCATGCGCTGGCACAGAAAATGGCCGGCCCCAATGGCTGGTAAATTTAAAGGGCACTGGCACAGAAAGTGTTAACGAAGCATAATTTTTTTTAAAAATTCTCATGGTGTGAGGAAAATGAGAATAAGAATTGAAGTCAAAGGATACGAGATTTTCGTTATTTGCGAATGCTAAGTACGAACTATCGAATCAATTTAACATCCTCACCGATGCGCTTCAGGGCTGGTTTTATCAGATATTTTTCTGTAAGAACTAAACGAAGACTATATTATGTCGAAACATAGATATCGTCATTCAGGGTAACTGAGTCGTAGGTTGTAACTTAGCGCGCCACCTCCTAATTTTCAGTATTTTTGGTTTTAAAGAGCTGCTTATGATCCACTGCTGCAAACACTGATGGCAAGATTGTGAAATTGGATATTTGCTCAATAGTTTAAAAAATGAATTGACAAAATAGTACATAATTTATTTGGCCATTCAGTTTTTTTTCTGAAGTACAGTTAGCAAGTTCTATTTAATTGCTTATTTAAAGTTGATGTAAATCAACAAATTTATGCAAGTAAGTATCACCTTATTACTTTAGAGTAGACATTTTAGAGTAACATTAGGAGTAGAATATTTGTATTTGTGCCACATTGTGACTTGCAAACACTATAGTATTTAACTAATAGCATAAGGGCGGTCTATCAGTTTTATTATTTTCTATTTATCTTTTAAAAATTTTATTGGTAAAATTAGTTTATATTTAAGTGAATGAACAGAAGATTGTTTTTTTACTATATTTGTATGTTTAAACTGAACAATAAATAGGGTTTTTTTTTTTTGTAATATATTCATGTGATTCATCATCCACTGTTCTTACCTAATATATTCTTTGTGGTGTTATTTTAAAAAATCCAAACTTTATGGTGTTTATAACTGCAGCTGATGATGTTGCAAACATTTAGAACCTTAATTTTATTGGTTCAAACTTGTCCTAACTTCAAGATTGAATAAAAAAAGGTATTTAATATCAAACTTCTGAGAGTGATTCAAAGTTACCCTGGTATGACAGGGTAACTGTGCACAGGGTTATTTTCCTATTATTTGGTGCTTTCATCACCAGCATTAACTAATTTGTGTAAATTAAAATATAATTTAGGGTTTATTCTTCCATTTTATGCCATTAAGTCTGAAAATACTATTAAAACATAAGTGGGGAAGAAAATACTGAAAATGTGGTTAATGTTACTCTGATTGACTGTACATCAAAATTTGTACTACGCAGACTCAAGTGTGCCAGTCAAGCAGCCCAGTGCATTTAGAAACTATTTTGTTGGTTGGTTGTTCTCAGATTATCTGGCGCCGTCATCAATACGAGGGCTATAATGCGCCGAAACATTCGTCATTAGACAAGCCAAAATACATTTACAAACACCCATGCCTAACACGGGACTCGCAACCTCGCGGTCTAGAAGCTAGCACGCTAACCACTATACTGTTTGGTCGGCGTATAAAACCTTGAAATTGGGTGAGTACGTACGAAAATAAACATTTAATGAAATGACGAATTAAAAACTCGGAAATAGGTTTCAATGTATTTTAATTTATATTTGAAATCCTTACGTCAAATGCATATTAAGTAGTTCCATCTGGTTTTGTGTTTTGCTATTTTCATTTTTAAATAGACACTAAATGTAAACGATTTATGTCATTTCATTAAGCGATATTTTTCGTACCTACTCACCATATGTCAATGGTTTGTAGAAAATAGTTTCTAAATGCACTAGTCTACAAGATTGTAACATAGCGAGTATACAGAATGATCTTTACTAGGACTTCTTCTTAGGAGTTATAAATGAATCTTAAAAACTCAAAACTTCACTTTTGTCCCAATTAATATCTCCTTGCCGAATTCTATACCCCGAACTTGAAATTAAATACAGATCTTAAATTAGCACAAAAACTACACTTACGTTAACGTTGCATTAACTTCAGGGACTACGCGAACACATAGTCATTCTTCATTTCGAAAGGAACAACTATTTTACCTCTAAATTATTAAAGCTTGGAAATGCATGCGTCATTCCGTGAGGATTGATTTCAAATACTATTAACAACATAAATCGGCATATTTCGATATAGAATAAGGGCTTACGAAACACTATCCTTACGCAATTCGGTGTTTTCATATTTCTGGCGGAATGACTAAGACATGACCTTGAGGTATTTTGTTTGATAGCAGTTAGTCACGGTTGATAACCACACCACTTTCGGCGATTCTGACCAAAGTTGTAACTTGTGTAGAAGTTATTCCCTAAAAATGGAAGACTTGAGCGCGCTGATGAAGTAATTTTGAAAATATGGTTGATTGTATAGAAGTTTTTCTGACGCAAGACTACAAATGCGCTGAAACGTTGCGACAACATTTAATATCTATTATAACCCCTCGTAAATCTTAAGTTGGCAAGATGGCGATTGGATCTTATGGAACATAAAAAATCGTTTGGTATTGCGTAAAAACACTTAACACTAGACCGCGAGCTTGCGGGTTCGAGTCCCGTGTTTGGCATGGGTGTGTGTAAATGTATGTTGGCTTGTCTAATGACGAATGTTTCGGCGCATTATAGCCCTCGTGTTGCTGACGGCGCCAAATAATCTGAAAGAACCAACAAAAACACATAACATGCAATAAACCGCTTCTGTTACAAGGAAATTGATTTCCAATACAATCAATTAGTTTACTATCGAGAGCTATATTTATTTTTCAACTTTTCACGTTGATCTGATTTGTTCGCTGTGTTTCGAGATGGTATGATTTTTTTTTTTTTGCAAAAGCTAAAGTCATTAGTTGGTTTGTACGGGGAACCCACCTATTTTATTGCACATTAACAGTTAATCAGGTCAGGATATACAGCTTAACGTAAATTCTGAACCATAGCGAATACCCATACCCAATCCAACATTCGTTTCCGGCACTTTTGGCATGCGAGGATAGAGCTTTAACCACACAGTCATCAGTGTGCTTAATGCGCTGTAACATTGTTAGGTAAGGATCCATGTGGAGCGGGCCATCTGACAAATTGTTTTAAGAAGGAACTCACTCATTTGCATCTCGAAGTGGAGAAAACCCGGTCTAGACACTGTACATAGCAAGAGGGGTTTGATGTCGAGACCAGTAACATTCGTATACTTTGCGTCCCGGCAATGTGGTTATTTAATAATTAACTTTCGAGTAAGGTTGGTTGGTTGTTTTCAGATTATCTGGCGCCGTCAGCAACACGAGGGCTATAATGCGCCGAAACATTCGTCATTAGACAAGCCAACATACATTTACACACACCCATGCCAAACACGGGACTCGAACCCGCAACCTCGCGGTCTAGAAGCCAGCACGCTAACCACTATACCGTTTGGTCGGCACTTTCGAGTAAGGAGAATATTTTTACTATCAGTGTTTTTATCATGTTTTGTATTTACAAATAAAGTAAAAAAAACTTTTGTCGGACATGAACTTCATGCTAAACTTTAAAGTAAAATAAAAAAGTTCATTTTTTTTCATGTTAAAGGCATAAAGCGATATTGGTTTTTTGTTAGACTAACTATTGTATTAGTTGCAAGACATAAGGGAATTTTTTTTTCCTTTCATAGCTTCGACGGCAACATCAAAAAAAAAGTGGCCGATTGGTGTAAAGTTGAGATTGTCAAAATTTTAATCCGATCACTATTTTTCTAAAAAAAATCGGTTTGTTTCCCTCGATAAAATTAAATTGGTTTGTCCAATAAAAATATGTCCCATCTGATGGCTGTGGGGTTAACGCCCTGGCCTCGCATGCTAAAAGTGCCGGGTTCGAATTCCGGATTAGGTATGGATATTTGTTGTGGTTCGGAATCCACGTTAAGATGTATGTCCCGGCCTGATTAGCCGTCATTATGCATAAAAATAAGTCTTTGACCGTACAAACCAACCAATAAAAGTGTACAGTTTTGTTGAAAATATTCCTGGCTTCAATTTTTACTCGTACAATGTATTTGAAAAATATACCGATAGGGTGATCAATTTTTCGTGGACTCCACCCGAAAAGTTGGGGTGGGGGGGTGGGGGGGGGAAACAAAAACGTTTGCTATTAATGAAATAAAATTAATTTTTAAGCAGGACTTTGTTGTTAATTAATTTAATTGCATTCGAAACATCTCAGAATAAAGTTTCAATAATTTTTTTTTTTTTCAAATTAACACTTTTAAATATATTTGGTAAATTCTCTAGTGAACACGCACGGGACAATTTGGCTCTTTTTAAATCCTCCATATTAACTTCGATTTTGTGTGTATGTATGCTTGTGGGCATGTTTGTGGTTTGCGGGCAAATCTGCGGAGGCATAATTAACTCCTTTGCCGTCACCCAATTGGGCTGAAACTTGGCAGATAGATTCGATGTCGGTGACAATACACTGTATCAAATTTTGGGGACTGTCACTGTCACTAAAAGGTCGCTTTTACGGAATACTAATAAACCAACTTTCCGTCATCCATTCGCACTGAACAGTATGGCCCACGTGAAGCCCTTGCGCCAGAAAACTAACCATTCGCACTGGAATAGCATTTGACCGATCATTGAAGAAACTTTCCTGTTGCCAAAATTGTTTTAACAAATAATAAAATTGTTTCAAACAGGATAAATAAAAGATATTTGGATACGAGTGCATCAATTCCCTTTCTTTTTCAATGAATAAATTTTGAAAAGAAATTTACAGCTTATATTGCTGATAGAGATGTTTTTAACGTTTAAGATTCGATGCAAACACCAAGATGATGAGAACAGAAACGGCGCTGTGTTAAGGTTGGTTGTATTCAGATTATCTGGCACCGTCAGCAACACGAGGGCTATAATGCGCCGAAACATTCGTCATTAGACAAGCCAACATACATTTACAAACACCCACGCCTAACACGGGACTCGAACCCGCAACCTCGCGGTCTAGAAGCTAGCACGCAAACCACTATACCGTTTGGTCGGCACGCTGTGTTAAGGAATATAAAAATTGGCAATGCATATAAAGGATTTATATTAAAAACCTTGTTTTTATCGGTTTTTTATTCAGAATTCCCTCCCGGGTTTCGCCGGTCAAACGGTATAGTGGTTAGCGTGCTAGCTTCTAGACCGCGAGGTTGCGGGTTCCGAGTCCCGTGTTAGGCGTGGGTGTTTGTAAATGTATGTTGGCTTGTCTAATGACGAATGTTTCGGCGCATTATAGCCCTCGTGTTGCTGACGGCGCCAGATAATCTGAAAACAACCAACCAACCCTTCCGGGTTTCGAAGCAAGGACTGGATTTTTCTACAGGTACTGGACTACCGCATTGATATATGCCGTGTGACCAAGGGTTCACACATAAAACACCTGTAAGCTATGTAGATAAAACTTGAATTGTTTCTGTATACTTTCAAATGTTTTTATTTGCTGTATTAATCTTAGCCTTTTTACTATAGCGCTTCAAAACCCGGGAGGGAATTCTGAATAACCCAGTATTATTTTATTCGTAAACATATTAGTTGGTTGGTTGTTTTCAGATTATCTGGCGCCGTCAGCAACACGAGGGCTATAATGCGCCGAAACATTCGTCATAAGACAAGCCAACATACATTTACAAACACCCACGCCTAACACGGGACTCGGAACCCGCAACCTCGCGGTCTAGAAGCTAGCACGCTAACCACTATACCATTTGGTCGTCTGTACACATATTAGAATCATAAAATTAAAATGCATATAATAGTATATCAGTTGATAGCAAAGTTTTATGGAAAAATAATCTTTTTTTTAACTAGGTTAAATATACATTTATAATCACTGACGCACATGACAAATCTGTGTGTAGTTAAAAAGTCGGAGTATAAATTGAAGCTAGCAATAATCTTTACAAAACTATAGAAAAAAAAACAACACTTATCTAGAACAAACCGTTCTAATTTTGTAATGGAAAAAAAACGGCAAAAAAAAGTCGATTGTTTCTTAGATAAATAGACATATTTTTGAAACTTTACGGCTGATCAGGCAGGTAATCTGATCTTTAAACTCCCGACAATTTTATTTTTACACCAATAGGGAACTTTGTAGGGATCTGCCTTCAAAGAAATTCTTACAACTATTTTTTGCGACTACCCCTATTAACTATTGTCCACCTGACGAATGTGTGGTTAGCGCTCTGGCCTCGCATGCTGGTGCCGTGTTAGACACGGATGTTTGTTGTGGTTCGGAATCCACGTTAAGCTTCAGGTCCCGATCTGATTGGCCGTCACTGTGCATAAAAATAGGTAATTGAGCGTACAAACCAGCCATTAACTACTACAGTAACTATTAACCCTTTGCCCTCGAGGCATTTTTCGCGCGGACAACTCGAGACATTTCTCGGCATTTTTTAGTCGATTCTAGGTTACGGATTCAGTTCATAGAAACTAAATACAGTCATTGGCCATGCATTGAATTTCCGCATCAAACCTAGTGGTCACCTCGTGTTGGGACATCCAATCATGTGGTGCCTGAGAGGCGCCGTTCGAGCGCAAAGGGTTAACTTTTACTTTGACGATGCGTTAAAAAATTTTTAACTTCCAATTAGTTCAACGAATTTTAGAAGTAATAAAATTAACATTAACTTAAAAAAGCCGACTGACTATCGTTTTATAGGAAGTATATTGAAATAATAAATAAGGCGCAGTATGGCCCATGTGTTGCCCTTGCGCCGTTAAACTCTAACCAACCAAACAAAATTATAAATAAATATTTCAACATGTTAAACACACTTTATTTGTGGTTGGTTGTTTCCAGATTATTTGGCACCGTCAGCAACACGAGGGCTATAATGCGTCGAAACATTCGTCATTAGACAAGCCAACATACATTTACAAACCCCCATGCCTTACACGGGACTCGAACCCGCAACCTCGCTGTCTAGAAACTAGCACGCTAACCACTATACCGTTTGATCGGCACACTTTATTTGTGAATTCAGATTTATATTATAGCTTATACAAGTAGAAGTTCAGTTTTACCAATTTAATAGATCCTGCTATACTGTTTTAATTCAAAGACACAAAATCTATACATTTTTTAAAAGCCAAAAACGTACCACTATAAAAATTAACAAATATAAATCGATCCTTAAATCATATACTACTTAAAAGAATAATAAAAATAACTTACAATATAGTTTTATAATTTCAAACTGATGGTATCCGAATCTTCTAACACCGTTTCCTAATAACAACACCGGATCAAATTCATTTCTTCCAAATCCACGTGAGTTTTCTACGCATTTGAACAAGACGGGCGACTCGGATAGTAGTCCTTCTGAAGGTCCCAAAAACCGGAAATTCGAGTCCTATAGCGGAAGGAAGCCAGAACGATTTCGAAACAAATTGCTATTTTGGGTTTTATCTGTTGACTTTTATTGGAGCCAATTAGGTGCTACATTTTCACGGTGTGAGGGTTTCTTAAAGTATGGCTTCGTAACAATTTCTGGTTAGCTGATAGATGGTTTCTGTTCTTGTCAGAGGCGACTGCCATTTTTTGGACCCCATCGAACATCATTCTGAATTATTTATAGAAATTTGGGAAAAGTGAGTAGATTACGAATCGACTGGTCTGCCGTGGCGAAAATGGACGAAACTGATAAAAAATTGAATTGGAATTTGATTTAAAATCCGATTACCAAATATGTCATAACTTGCCAGAAAGAGAACAAACTTTTGCGTCTGGCAACCCACTGCATTTTGAGTTTCAATGAGAAAATGCGCATACGATTTATGAACTCTGGCTCAGAAAACTTGTATCTTTTAAAGTAAAGCCAAACTGGTGACATCAGTTACGTCACCAATGACGTAATGTTTATTGCCAATTTGGCTCATTTGTGAAAGATGCGAGTAAGCCATAGCCACACTTCCGAATCGTCTGCAGCCTTCTTAATTGAAAATTAAAGAGTGAGGGTTACCAAATAAAAATAAAAAAGTGCTCATTATTTGGCAAGTTATGGCGCATTTGGCGATCGGATTTTAGTACAACTCATTCCAAGTCGATTTTTGACCAGTTTTGGCCATTTTTGCCTCGGCAGACCAGTGGATTCGTAATATACTCACTTTTCTTCAATTTCTATAAAAAATTCAGAATGATGTTCGATGGGATCCAAAAATTGCAGTCGCCTCTCAGTCTATTCTGCAAGCAGTAGAAATTGAATTGATTGGTTGGTTTATACGATCAATGCCGTATCAGGCGGTACCTACAGCTTAACGAGGATTCCGAACCACAACGAACATCCATGTCTAACCCGCGATTCGAACCCGGCACCTTTTGCAGAAGGCAATTGAATACAAAAGTTGCAACTAGAGATCAGTTGAACCGAAATCTCCTCTCAAGAACTTAAATCTTTGGAAAGCACAAGAGTAAGAAGAAACAAACTCACATCTTTCAAGCCACAGGTTCTTTTTACTTTTAATTACCCATATGTTTACATAGGGTAATGAAAGCATAGCATTCGGTCAACAAAAAAATCCGATTTTTTTTTTTTTACATTTCTCCACGTTTTGGAACATCTTGATTTCAAACTAGTGGTGTGGAACTTCGCGCAACTTTCAATTACGCTATAATCATTGCACTAAAATTTTATATTGGCTATATCTACCGTTTTCATATTTTCACTCATTTAAATAAAAATTGCCAGTTTGGCGATATTTTTGGCGATAATTTTCACATAGGACAGAAAAAAAAAAAGAAAGAAAAGAAAGAAAAAAAATTTTATTCGATAGACATTACATTGTCCAGAGAACCGGGAAAACCTGGGAATCAGGGAAATGTCAGGGAGCTTTCTGATTTTGGAAAAAATTAGGGAAATGTCAGGGAACTTTTTAAAATTTCATGAAAATCAGGGAAATCTTGTATTGTTTAAGGAATGTTCCCCCATATTTTGGTGCTATTTACATGGAGATTTGTAGTGGTAAGTCTTTAGAAGTTTAATGTTACGGAATAATTTAAACTTTTTTTTACCAGCAAAACTATTTTTTTAAAAATTGCATATTTTTTCTTTAGAGTGCATGTTCTATTTGAACAGGGTGTCTATACGTCTAGAAAACCTAAAAAAATTGGGGAAATTTGGTAAAAAGTTTGCCCTAAAATCAGGGAATTTTCTTGAAATCTGTCAGGGAATTATCAGGGAATTTTTTTTCCTGAATTTTGTGGCCACCCTGTTGTCCCTTCTTATGTGTGAAGCTATTAAAGCATTTTTACGGTAATTTCGGAAGGGGGGGATATTTAGAACACCTTTTTGTGTTTCAAAATAGTTAACTTAACAAATTACAAGACAACACATGCGTAAACATCACTAAAACTATTTTCGTTTGGAGGAATTTTTCAGTGTCCCTGTGGTTCGCTCTCACCGATTCACTCAGCCAGTCAGTTCCTCGAATTTCCAAGTCCAACCGAAATTGTAAAATTCCTCTCGGGCTGAAACGCGCCATAACGCCGTATTCAAAACGGGAATGAAAAAGTTCAACTAGCAACGGTTGCCATAGCAACAATTCAGTCGGATGGTAATCTCAGGAACTGGCTGTAGTTAACGCTTAGAGAGAGAGACTCTCTAGGTGGAGTTACTGTAGTTCGTTTGGAGGTCACCAGTTCGGGTTGATTTAAACTTTTTTCCCCTCTCCAGAATTGTGCGTAGAGGTGACAGGATTGCTGTTAATTGAAGTTTTGTTCACTTACTGTAGACATTCTATCTTCGTTTTCAATTCTAATATCTATTTAAGAAAATTAGCATAATATATAATTTTACTTATGGGCGTCCACAGGAGGGTGCAAGGAGGTGCACTTGCAACCCCCTGGTTCATAAAAATTTTAAAAAAATGAGGGAAAAGATGTAAATTCCAAGATAAAACAAAAGGCACATATGCTGTTTATACTTTTATGTTACAATGAAAAAAAATTAAAAAAATTAATATAGTCTTTTGTTTCTATCCTAGGTCGTTTTTTATAGCTACTTGCGTGACGATTTTCTGGCGCTTGATGTCCATGATTATTAGAGGTTGATGAGTAGAAGTATTTTTTTTTTATTGTATAATCATTTCCTGTGTAGATCTCGAAATTCTAGGAAAATGTTTTGATTTTTCAGTCATCTTGAAATCTATTTTTAGAATTCAATTAAACATATTCCAATACAACCACCGTGTTATACTTCGATTTTTTCTTTCTTTTTTTTTTCTTCTTTATTTTTTTCATTATATCAGAAACTTGGAAGAAATTAAAAAATTTTACTCTTCTGAATTTTTGCATCTTTGAGTTCCTCTATTCTAAACACTATCTCTAGAATGCCGTGAGATCTAGTTGGATGATAAAAAAAAAAATCGTTAAAAATGTATATTTTAATATTTTTACTATTTTGTATTTTTTTCTCTTTAACAGGGTTGCGTTTTCAAAAATATATTCCATGAATTTTAACTATTCTCAAAGAGTATAATTTACAATGCATAATTATTAATTAACATTTTTAAAAAAAATTAATGATTTTGATAAAAATCTAGTCTTGCAACCCCTTGCAAATATTCCTAAGGGCACCCATGATTTTACTTTCAAACTAAAAAAATTACATGCAGAGCCGCCCCGGATTATATATTTCTAAAGCCGTTTTATTTTATCTAACTATCAATTTTCTTAATTTGGACTGCCAGACCAGGTCGAGAAATAGGCTGTCCAGGAGAAATCTTCAACGGAAGACCTTGGCCCACCCTGGGTTGTCGTGCCAAATATGATCATGATCAGCGATTTTCTTGGTTGGTTTCATCTATCATTTGCTGTTTGCCCCAATACTTTCTAGACCTAATTATCGCCGCCGACCAAACGGTATAGTGGTTAGCGTGCTACCTTCTAGACCGCGAGGTTGCGGGTTCGAGTCCCGTGTTAGGTATGGGTGTTTGTAAATGTATGTTGGCTTGTCAAATGACGAATGTTTCGGTGTATTATAGCCCTCGTGTTGCTGACGGTGCCAGATAATCTAAATACAACCAACCAACCTAATTATCGCCACTTAATTCTTAATAAGTTCTTAATAAAACAAATATTTTGTTTACAAAAAAAATTAGGAGTATATGTTGCTGGTTGGTTGTATTCAGATTATCTGGCGCCGTCAGCAACACGAGGGCTATAATGCGCCGAAACTTTCGTCATTAGACAAGCCAACATACATTTACAAACACCCATGCCAAACACGGGACTCGAACCCGCAACCTCGCGGTCTAGAAGCCAGCACGCTAACCACTATACCGTTTGGTCGGCGAGTATATGTTGCACATGAATTCTTTTAAAATACAAATTGTCTCTATAAAAAAAAAAAATTTACTGATTGGCTGAAATATACGTCATGGAATGAATGATTTTATGTTAGGAAAGTTTTAAAAAAAAATAATTGTTTTGAAAGTTGCGAAAGTAGAAAAAATAAAAATGGATTGTCCCAGAGTGCAATTTATCAGGAAATATGAAAAGGGGAATTACCTACTAATGTTGAATTATAATAAAATAGATCAAGAAAAAATTACTACAATAAGTTACAAGACTTAACTTTCCAGTGTTGAACTACGAAAACTCTTTCAGTTAATCTCCATAACCAAGGAAGGGTTCTTCTTTTAAGAAGCGTGGTTGGCAAACATCGGGTTGACTCAACGTAATCTGGAAGTTAAACTTTGACCTTGAGGTTGATTCTTAGCAAAGAGGAAAAGATAAATCTCTTATTTTTTATTTATTTTTTTACTTATGGCGCTCCTAAAAATTAGCGTCGTAGATGTCTTTGAATGTGAAAAAAAAAAAAAAAAAAAATTATGATGGCACGTGAAGAACTGCTCTAGATCACAGGGGAAGGAGGGGGGGGACATCGTATCTTCTCTCTATTAACAGCACTGGAAGACTATACCCAATCTTTTGCTTGTAAAAATTAGATAAATAGTATAAACCATCACAGTGGTCTCATAACAGTGATGTATTAGAAATTATTTTTTTTAATTTACTAAAAATAGATTAGATTAGAAGAAAAATTATGCAGAGATAGTTTTTGTTCTTTGGCGAACTCTAATACACAGATAAAAAAAAAATGTTGCCTAGATTTGCATTTAGTGCAACTAAAACTTTTTCAAGTGGAATTGAAAAGCATCGTGGATCATGTACTGGCAATATGCACTTTGGACAAATTAAAGAAGAAAAAAAATCTTATCCATAACTTTTGAAATACAAAGCATTTTAGAAAAATTATCATGTATTACCTAGCTATATTTATATTCCGAGAATCATCAGGAAGAAAAGAAAATGGAGAATGGAAGCTAATGGAAAAACTCTTAAACCTCCATCACTAATGCTGCAGGTCTGTGCTATATATTAAATTAAAGGTTTTGGCAAAATAATTAAGCGAACAAGAAGTTTTCCGTATGAAAATGTTGACAAATCTGTACTGATGAAGTGTTTCCAAAATAACTTGATTGGAATACATATTTTTTACTTCAAATCAAAAAATTGGATTTGATCGGTATCCGCCCAATATTTGGGGGTCACGAATTGGAGAAAACAAGAAACACTCTCACCAGGCAACCCCCTACAAAATAACAAATTACTACCTGATGTAATCTCCGTTTTGCCAACTCATTTTTGAAAGCGGAGATTGCAGAGTTACAAAGCGGTGATTCGTTGCCGGGACTTCTTGAATTTGTCAAGATTTTTGTACAGCATTTAACCGTAAGACTAGAAGCCATTTCTTTAACCTGGCTGAGTTTTACAGTTGAGTAAACATTTTAAAAACATTATATTTAGTTTAAAAATTAGGAAAATCTCAAATTTTAAATGCCTTAATGATAAGCGACATGTCGAATCACAATAATATTGTAGCGTAGATGGGTTCGAAAGATTTGAAGCCAAAGCAGATCAAACCAACTTGCAGAAATTTATTCCGATATAACTCCTTCGCAAATTCTCTTACAACTCCAGAACTTCTCGTTCTAGTAGACTCGATACAGCTCTTTACACAGCGATAGAGCACAAAACAGCAGTTAAAACTAGATAAACAACTGCTACAATTCACCACAAAAGACAATGCAATACAGTTCGCTTTTAGAACTACTCTGAATGCTCACTGAGAGACAGCTAACTGAGTAACTCCAGTCAACTAACTCAGTAACTCCACTCAGTCAGTAACTCAACTCAGTAATTCCAGTCAACTAACTGACTCAACTAAACCCCTAACTTCACACACGGTCGGCCTTATATAGGGAAGTCAAATCTTCGTGTATCTTCTAGAGATAGAAATTTGGTGAACTTTTCAGATCGTAGTCGAAAAATCCTATGCATGTACATGGGAACCGAAAATGCCGCCAAATTTGGCGACAAAAATTAGTCACCAAAACCGTCGCCAACTTGGCTCTATCTCGCCAATTTGGCGAGATTGCCATTACCATAACGTTAAATGCCCTGCTCCTTGTAAAACTCGCTTCCCAGCGTTATCTCTGTAAAACTCGTTATCAAGCATCGAGACACACATTGCAGGAAAGCAAACCCTTGCGCTGCCTTATGCGAAATGTACAGAAATTTTCCTATTTACATAATCAATACTACGGAATATTTACAAATATACAGAAATTCTCAACAATATTTTCCGTACGAGATTAGAAAATGACTTCATAACCGAGCTTAAGCGTCAGCTTAATATGTCTAGAAATGTTTGCATTTTTACCTATTCTATGTTTCATCAAGAAAAATTCGTGTTTTTTAAGGGGGGAGGGGGAAGGGGGGAAGT
Organism: Linyphia triangularis; assembly: GCA_963978545.1. Lineage (NCBI taxonomy): Eukaryota > Metazoa > Arthropoda > Arachnida > Araneae > Linyphiidae > Linyphia > Linyphia triangularis. The sequence goes on from OZ021726.1 coordinate 14,467,485, forward strand.
AGAGCGGTCTTTTGGGCAGTCGTAAATTTTTCTTAAAATAAACCGAGTTCATCATAAAGACTTTCAAAAGTTCTTCAGGGTTAATTCTGATAGGCTCACAATACAATGATGGATTATCGGATGATATATCGTAATTACCAATCTATACGAACGTAATGTACGAATGTAATATATTAATACGAATTTTCCACTGAGGAAATGACGGCACGGTTTTTATTGGATAAAAACAATTATTTATTCACTCTTCAAAGGCGCACAAAATTCAATCGAAGAACAGCGCAATCACTATCAAGCTGCATCACAAGCTTCAGTAACAACAATTTCGAATTCAGCGATAATTCAGGTCAGCCACACTCAAAGCGTCCAGCTTTCTTCGAGTCCCAAAGTCAAACTGTCCGTCGATTTTAGCTGCGGTCGAATTTATACAAGCGCGTGAGAACCTTTTCAAATTATCTGGCCAATTCGTCGAAAAAAGAAACATCTAGAAGTTTCCCGATTGCTTTAGGTGTTGCTACTTTTCTATCCTGTATTATGGCTGTTAATAAATAAAATAAGATAAAATAGATTACAATAGAATTTTAAATAAATACGTCATTATTTACTACTATATACAGAAAATTTGCGTAACAATATGTTACAGGTCAAAGTCATGTCAAAGGCGGTTTAACAGACGAAAGTTTCAATTAAACTAAAACTGGATACTTCCACGAAAAATTTCAAAATTGGGTATAACCAAGACTGGGATTTTTCCCTTCTACAAAACAGTTATTTTCCCACTGATTGTAAACATATTGCAAAAAGACATTCATGCCTAGGCAGTGAAACATATTGGAAGTTGGTTTTATTACATTGATTTAGTAATGACGCAAGTGTTGCACGAGGTGTTTACTATGGCCAAACATACTAAAAACGTCTGGTTGATTGCTTTAGGGTCAATCCGTTGGGACAACAATGACATTTTTAAGTAGAAATTATACTGTTGCGTGGAAGGGTTCGAAAGATTTGAAGCCAAAGCAGATTAACACTTGCAGAAATTTATTCCGATATACTCTTCACAGACTCTTTTACAAAACCTGAACTTCTCGTTCTAGAAGACTCAATACAGCTCTTTACACAACAATAGAACTCAAACAGCAGTTAAAAAAAAAACCTTCACAACTGCTACAAATCGCCGCAAAAGACACTGTAATACAGTTCGCTTTAGAACTACTCTGAATGCTCTCTGAGAGACAGCAAACTCAGTATCTCAACTCAGTAATTCCCCTAACTCAACTCATAGCCGGGCTTATATAGGAAAGTCAATCCTTCGTGAATCTTCTATAGATAGATATTTGGAGAACTTTCCAGATCGTAGTCGAAAAGTCCTATACATGTACATGGGAACCGAAAATGTCTCCAAATGTTCGCCCAGTTTGGCGACATTTGGCGATTTCTCACCAAATTGGGCCACAAAAATTAGTCGCCAAAACCATCGCCAACTTGGCTCTATCTCTATAATTTGACGAGATTGCCATTACCATATTGTTAAATGCCCTGCTCCTTGTAAAACTCGCTTCCCAGCGTTATCTCTGTAAAACTCGTTTCCAAGCATTAAGAGACACATTGCAGGAAAACAAACTACTGCACTGCCTTATGCGAAATGTACATAAATGTTCCTATTTACATAATCAATACTACGGAATATTTACAAATGTACAGAAATTCTTAACAATATAGTTGAGTAATATATCATAGATATATTTCAAGGGTATTTCAGGTCATATGATGTACTGTAAAAGGAGTTAGTAAATACATATTTTTATGTATTATTTTATTTATCTATATTTAATAATTATTTGAACTTCCGACAGCAGCACTCATCGGAATATGGCACTAAATTAAAACTCAATGTATTTTTGCGAGTCGATTTTCTTAATAATATTAAGAAAAACAATTAAAAATACTGGCTATACCTCAAAATCTGTAGTTTCTTCATCTCTATATATATAAGGCAAAGCCCTCACTCACTGATTCACTGACTCACTCATCACTAATTCTCCCACTTCCCACATAGTCACAACTCTGAAAATCGGCACAAATATCAACAATGGTAAAAATAGAAAAAGTAAACTATTCCGATCTCGATTAACCCACTTTAAGGGGTCGAAAAGGGGTTAAACGTTCCAAACGGGGGACATTCGAAAATCCTACTTCCCACATAGTCACAACTCTGAAAATCGGCACAAATATCAACAATGGTAAACATAGAAAAAGTAAACTATTCCGATCTCGATTAACCCACTTTAAGGGGTCGAAAAGGGGTTAAACGTTCCAAACGGGGGACATTCGAAAATCCTACTTCCCACATAGTCACAACTCTGAAAATCGGCACAAATATCAACAATGGTAAAAAAAGAAAAAGTAAACTATTCCGATCTCGATTAACCCACTTTAAGGGGTCGAAAAGGGGTTAAACGTTCCAAACGGGGGACATTCGAAAATCCTACTTCCCACATAGTCACAACTCTGAAAATCGGCACAAATATCAACAATGGTAAACATAGAAAAAGTAAGCTATTCCGATCTCGATTAACCCACTTTAAGAGGTCAAAAAGGGGTTAAACGTTCCAAACGAGCGATATATTCGAATGTCCTACTTCTCATATTTTCACAATTCTGAAAACTGGTGTGAATATCAATAAAGACAAACGCAGAAAAAGTAAACTATTCCGATCTCCGGTGGATCAAGGGGTGGAAAAGGGGTTAAACGTTCCAAACGAGGAATATTCGAATGTACCACTTCCCATATGGTAACAACTCGGAAATTTGGTACAAATGTCAAAAAAGATTAAACATAGAAAAAGTAAGCTATTCTGTTCTCGATTAACCAACTTTAAGGGGTCGAAAAGGGGTTAAATGTTCCAAACGAGGGATATCCGAATGTTCCTCTTCCAATGTAGTCATTTTTCTGATATTTTTTTGCAAATGTTAAAAAAATAAGTCATTCCAATATCGATTAACGAATTTTTAAGGGATGAAAAGACGACGCAACATTGAAACTATACGAGGATTAACTTAATGTCTAATTAACTTAATTCCAATACAGCTACTACTTTGAAATTTAGAACTAAGAGCAAACATAAACACAATAAACTATTCCAGTTTACTATTCACAATTATAAATTTCGTTTAAAATGTCAACAAAGGAAAGTTCCTATTTTGATAAATCAATTTGTCGGGATCGAAAAGGGAGCAAACGTCTGAAGTGTAGAATACATGAATGTCTTTTGATCGCTAAAATGCTAATGGTAAAATTTCGTAGCGCAGCACGGGTATTCAGCTAGTTAGGTTATAAGTGAATGATCTATTTATTTTATTTAATTAGTCAACACTTGATCAACTTTTAACTTAGGAGAAACTTTAAAGTTCTCAATTAATTTAATTTAAAATTAATCTAGTTAAAATATGCACATTTAGAAGCACTAATTAAATCTAAATAAACAATATGTATATAATGTTGAATTATTTCTTCACTTTTTCTCTTAATTCCAAGTAAAAAAACTAAGTCGCAGAATATTCATTAAAATAATCATCAATTTTAAACCCTTATTCAATGTTAGAGTTAGGAGTATAAATTATTTCATTACTAGTTAATATTTTTATTATAAGATGGAGATTATAAAATTTATTGTTGGGGAGAGGGGGGGGGGGGTGCACTTGTATCTAACTTTCGGACACATCACCCCACTTCTACTACTGTTTAAACGACTTTTTATATTGAATCCAAGTAGACTAAAAATAATGCATAATGATTTTTGATGCTAAATTTACAAATCTGTTATTTATTTCAAAGTTCTTGAACCTAATAGCTGCTTTAGTGCGATGCTGCAAATACACTCTGCTTGAATTATGGTAGACTAAAAACGAATTATTTTAAAATTATTTACGATTACTAAGTATTTCTTATTCAATCATAACAAATTAATAGAATGTTAAGGATCCGAAAGGAGGGGCGGGGGTTGACCTTAAAAATCATTTCCTTTAAGTGACTGAATTTCACAAAATCTGAATTTTTTTTTTAAATAAAATCAACATAGTTCTAAAAACATGTCTTGTTTCAATGCATGACTGAATTTCCCAGAATGTTATTGAAGTATAGGTAACTTATTTTTTCAAAAAATAAATAAATAAGAATTTAGAAAATACCAAATACGATCATACAAAACTTTCAAACGCGATGCCAAAACAAAAGCAAAGAAATTTTCGAACTCAAAATCCGAAATTTCCACAATTCGAATAAAAAGAATTGCAGCCTTATAAATAAAATATAAAATATTTATTTTATTGCAATTTACCTCAACACCAGACACATTCAAAACAAGAAAAGTTTTTTAAATAATCAGGTATCAAATCAAATACTAGAATAGTTTGAATTTGTTCTCCACCAAACGATAAGTTTCTTTTTCTGCAATGGCAACGATATAAAATATTTATTTTATTGCAATTTACCTCAACACCTGACACATTTAAAACAAGAAAAGTTTTTTTAAATAATCAGGTATCAAATCAAATACTAGAATAGTTTGAATTTGTTCTCCACCAAACGATAAGTTTCTTTTTCTGCAATGGCAACGAACTTCGGAGTTCCATTTCGAACAAAGCGAAACAAAAATAACAGCTGAAACATGGAAACACATCAATTCTATTTTCGGATGGAACACAAAACAGAAAAAAAAAATATACACTTACTCCATTCACTTTCGAATAAGAGCTAGAACGCGACTTTTTAGACTTCATGTTGTTTGTAATCCAAAAATATCGACAACACTAAAAAATCCTTTCTCCTTTCCCCCACAAAATCAAACTGAACTCGGAGGCGTCAGAGCTTTCGCGATGTCCAATTTCGCTTGTAGGTCACTGTAACTGTAACCTTCACGGCTGTGGTTCCAGTTAGATCAACTCTGGTTCGAATTGAGGACATACGAACGATTCGAACAGGGCCATTAATGGAACAAGGCATTTTATTCCCGTAACTTTCACACGTTGCTGGAATCATTCTATGCGTGAAAGAAAACTAATGTATCGCTCGCATGTTGCAATTTTTACAGAATTTTGCTTTCTTTGCTTATTAGAATGATATTTCGAACGATATCGGAAATGAGGTTTGGTAATTTTTTTTTTTTTTTTTTCGTTTTCTTTTTAAAATTCTCTTTTGTGAAATTCTTGGAAATTGTTCGAAAAGGTCGTTAGTTTGTTTTTCCCTTAGATCATGCGATTTCACAATTATGGGATAAGAGTGAAGGAATTAATGGCAACAGATTTTTAAAGGTATTTATTTACTTCGAAGGACGCATTTAATGTTTTTTTAATTTAAAGCTGGAAATTTTCTCGAAATAGCTTCTTTTTTTTTTCGTGTACAAAAATAGCATTAAGGGTAACAACTATCTTTTTTCGCGTTTTTTTGTTGTTGTTTGTTTTTCTTTTAAACCCCGAATTATATCACGTGTTTTTATTCTCGAATTTTATATCAGAAAAGCACGAACTGTTATTTGAGACTCTCAGAGGTAAAGTGGATCAAGTCTAGTTTTGACTTGATCCATTTAAGCTCTTAGCGGCTCTATAGTATCCTAATATGATACTAAGAGGCAAAGTGGATCATGTCAGTTCTAAATTTAATCTACATTATTTCTTATCATCACATAATATCCTCTTAACCTGGCCAGTTGTTCGTTGATTGTACGCTCAACGACCTATTTTTATGCACAATGACGGCTAATCAACACTGTACCTACTGCTTAACGTGGATTCCGAACCACAACGAACATCCATGCCTAACCTGGGATTCGAACCCAGAACCTTTGGCATGCCGTGGCGAGAGTGCTAACCACATATCCTTCAGGTGGGCCCTGGTCAGTTATAAAATCAGATTTGGATTATTTGTTTTCAGATTATCTGGCGCAATTAGAAACACGAGGGCTATAATGCGCCGAAACATTCGTCATTAGACAAGCCAACATACATTTACAAACACCCATGCCTTACACGGGACTCGAACCCCCAATCTCGCGGTCCAGAAGCTAGCACACTAACCACTATATCGTTTGATCGGCATCAGATTTGGGAAGTTCTAATTGAATTTAATGTATTGAGTTTGCTAAGGGAAAATAAATTTTGAATAAACAACACCATCTTGGAGGTTTCAAGGCAACTGCCAATGAATTTGTATATCGCAAGGGAGAAAACTCTGATAACTCTTTTAAGAAAGGTCTATATCCTTGTGACTTCACTCAAAGCTTGTATGCCGACCAAATGGTATAGTGGTTAGCGTGCTAGCTTCTAGACCGCGAGGGTTGCGGGTTCGAGTCCCGTGTAAGACATGGGTATTTGTAAATGCATGTAGGCTTGTTAAATGACGAATGTTTCGGCGCATTATAGCTCTCGTGTTGCTGACTGTGCCAGATAATCTGAAAACAGCCAACCAACCAAAGCTTGTATCGTTGAGCCATCAGCCAAACCTACTTGCATTAAAAAAAGTTTAATTTAAAACTTCAATAAATTTCATATCAAATATTTATTTTCCCTTATCACTAAAAAAAAACAGGCTATTTCTAACACAAGCACATCGAATGTTCTGTATCTTCTGGGCATGTCAGTACATGCACATGACTACATTCTCAAATCATTTTGTATGTATTGAAATGAAACTTTGAGTTTGAGTAATTAAAATTAAATAATTTACTTTAATTAATGAATGAATGCGAGAAGTGAGGTATAGATATGACAAAACACGTAATGTTAATAATGGTGTTTACGCCGCGTCATGGTTGTAATTCTTATAATTATCGTCTGCTTTAATTTTTATTGTGGAAATTACAAAAGTTTATTCTTTTCAGTGGCATTTAAAATTAAGTTTTTTTGTGCGTTCTATTTTTTTCAGTTCTGATTAACATTGTGAGTTAAAAGTCGTTCTTAAAACCTTCTCCTCCCGATATAGAAGAATTATAATAAACTTATAACAGAAGAAGGACTGAGTGTTGTTTGTTAGAAGTGCAATTAATATAAAAAAGCTATCGACTAGAGATGGTCCGTCAGATGTGAATTAACAAATGGCCTTCAATTCCTGTGGAAAGTCTGTAAAAGTCAGGTTAGTGTGTCGTGGTTTTTAATTTCAGGATTTCATGTTTGATAAATATTGTTCACTTTTCATGAATATGTAGAGCCAAAGTGAGAAAGACAGGTTAGTTTTTAAAATCCTGTATATTAACTTCGCTTTTGTATGTTTGTCGATGGGATCGGAACCTGCGGAGGCCTAATTAACCCCCTTGCTGTCATCCAATAGAGCTGAAACTTGGCAGATAGGTTCGATGTCGATGACAATGCATTCTATCACATTTTGGGGCTGTTACTGTCACCAAAACGTCGCTTTTACGGTATAGTAACCCAACTAAACCAACTTTCCGTCATTCAATCGCATTAAAAAAGCGTTGAACTGACCATTGTTGAGACTATTTCCTGTTGCCAAAATTTTTTTAAGACGTAAATAATAAAATTATTTAAATCGGAATAAATAAATGATATTTGGATACGAGATTCACGTTAATTTTTAATAAATAAATTTTGAAACGTAGTTTGCAGCACATCTTCTGGTAGAAGTGTTTTTGATACCGGCGCTGTGTTAATGAATTAAAAAATTTGCAATAGATATAAAGAATATTTTAAAAACTCTGTTTTTATTTGTTATATTATTCGACAGATTATATGAGCTAGGCATTATGTTCCAGGTGTTGAAAATTATCATCTCTTCCATTTCCAAAATCTTGTTCCTCTTTCAATGCAGACCACTTTTTTTGTGAACTTGCATCACACTTATTTTTCTTCCAATATTTTCATATCAGAGTTAAATCTTTCAAACTTGGAGCTTCATAATTTATTTTTCTTTTACTACAGTAATTGCATTTCAAAAGCGCCAGTTTCAATATTAAAGGGAGAAAAATTCAATTCAGTTATATCTCAGCATTGATAGATTGTTTAAACAAAGTCTAACTCCTCTATAGTTAATTCTGAATTCATAAAACCTTCGTAGAAAATCCCCCATTATATTTAAAATTGTAGTTTTGATAGAGTATATTTCAATTACCGAGTCTTTATTTTACTATCTTTCAGCATGCGTTGTCAATGAATTAATGTTTCTCTTTCAGAATCTTGAAAGGAAATTATAATTTGTTTTTAGAATGAAACAATTTCTTCCAACATTGAAAACATTGTTATTCCTGTCCCCTATAGTTTACGATTAAGATTATTTAGATAAGACGTAACATCTACAATGATAGAAATTTTTTGGATCCACCTAAACGTTCGTTAGTCTTCAGGATAATCAACATCCTTCTGAAAGAAACTAGGGGTGTGGAACATCGCACAACTTTCAATTACACTATATTACTAATGTTGATTTGTGTCATTAACCTTTTTTATATTTCCATCATTCGTTAAGAAAAAATTGACAGTTTGGGGATATTTTTTAAGATAATTGTAATATAGGTTCGCCAAAATGGGAATTTTGGCGATATACTTTTCTATAATTCTTAAATCATCTTTTCTTATAAGTGAAACTGAGAAGTGGAGAAAAAACGATCGTTGATGAGCTATGTTCAAGGAAAGATAACTCTGTGTTAAAATCGTTCGTTATTCAAGTTTTTACGCAATTAAAGAATTTTTACGGAAATTTTGGAAGTGGGGATGTTTAGAATACGTTAAGAGGCATTACCACAGCGATATTAATCAAAATCGTTAAAGCCGTTTTTTAGCAATCAATGAAAAACATGATTTTTTCAATAGCAGCTACATTATTCGCATGCGCGATTTGGACGAAAACTTTAACGGTAGATCCTATGGCCACCACCAACTTGCACACCAAATTTGAACATCGTAGGTCAATTTGTTTGGGAGTTATGCTGACCACATACACACAGATAGATATTTTTTCTAGATCAATTTTTTGAAATCAGAATGTTCCAAAACGTAAAAAAATACACAAAAAAAGAAAAAATCGATTTTTTTTTCCACCGAATGCTATAATTTCATTACCCTATGTATACGTATGGGTAATTGAAAGTAAAAAAGTCTAATTTGGCGATACTTTTTATACTTTTTGCGATAATTTTTATATAGGTCCTCAAAAAAAAAAAAAAAAAAAAAAAAAAAAACTTCGTCAAAATAGAGATTTTGGCGACATACTTTCAGATAATTCTTATATTATCCTTTCTTATAAGTGAAATTGAGGAGAGAAGAGAAAAAACGATGGTTGATGAGCTATGTTCAAGCAGAGAGAACTGTGTTGAAGGCATTCGTTTTTTAACTTTTTACGCCATTAAAGCATTTTTACGGAAATTTCGAATTTAGGGATGTTTAAAACACCTGAAGAGGCATTACCACAGCGATTTTGAACAAAATCTTTAGAGCCGTTCTTTAGCAATTACTGAAAAACATGATTTTTTCAATGGCAGGTACCTTATAGGCAGGCGCGATTTTGACGAAAACCTTAATGGTAGAGCCTTGTGCCACCACCAACACGCACACAAAATTTGAATATTGTTGGTCAATTTGTTCGGGATTTATGCTGACCACGTACCCACACACATGCACAGACAGACATTTTTTTAGATCACTTTTTTGAAATCAGGCAAAAACGTGAAGAAATGCAAAAAAAAAAAAAAAAAAAAAAAAAAAAATTACCTATTGGTATACTTTCATTACCCTATGTACTTATGGGTAATTCAAAGTAAAAAAATGCTTTAACCCCAAATAATAAGGAAGCAATATGTTTCTTCTGGAAAGCGAACGTATTTTATTATGCAGCAAAGGATCTGCGTATTTGATCAATTGAGAATTATTTAAATTGGTGAAGATAAAAGGCTTTAGAGATTTATAATAGAGCCGCATGTGCCTCGCGAGCCGCAGTTTGCCGACCACTGATCCCCCCCGAAAGAAATAGTTTAATATTAGTTAGCAAAATATCACTAATTACAATTTGGCAACGTTTTTTTTTTATATATATAAATGCAATAATTATTGGTGTCTTTAAATTATACGGTATTTGAAAATTGTGTTATACTCAACATCCTCATTGGATTTTTTTTTTTTTTAACTTTTTCTTTAGACACAGAATATAAAAGAAAAATGAAGAATCACGACTTAAGGTATACATATACAATTGAGATGATTTCCTTTAATTTTGAAGTTATAATTTTAAATTTTTTGTAAGTATATCAGAATTAAAATCAATGCATTTTTATGTACTAACTTTCTTTTTCCGTCAATTTTTTAATCAGCTATTTGCAATTAAAGTGACTAATTAGGACATTATTAGAACATATATAAATAAACTTGTAATTAACTTAGAGGTAATATTTTTATTTCAAATAAATGATATTATATTGACGCATGTTCCTATGGAGAATTTTGAATTTGGCTTCAATATTTATTTAATTATAAGTTTTAAATAAAAAGTTTAAAAATATGCATAGTTTTTCACAAAAAATTAAGATTAAAATATGCATACAAAATTTGTTCGTAACAATATATATTAGATGCTCCATAGAAAACACATTCACAACTATTGTCGACAAAACAAAATTAGAGTTTTGTAAATCGGATAATTTATTATGAAGTTCTGACCGTTGGCGTAAAGTCATATAATACTAAAATGTCATTCTTCAGAAAACGCGTTTAAAGTTTACTACACTAACGAACGTGATACAAAACAGGTTCACAAAACCTTCTGTAATTTAAAAAGTAATTTGAGTCTCAGTAAAAAAATGGTATCATTTTAATGGTAATGAATTCGGGAATATATTAAAACCAAAAAACGCAGACTTGAGTCAAATTTCGAAATTCCTAATGAATATGTATACCTTAAGGAAGTAACTTTCATTACGCAATTTGGTACTTTCCTTAAGACTGGCAATAATACTCTCCAAGTATGAAAGCGGATGCAGTTGTTGCCAAGTTGAAATGTTTAAAAGAAAATAATATTTTAACCTCGTGGATTTATTATTATTATTATTATTATTATTATTATTAATATTATTAAATCCTTTCGATTTCGTGTGTGTATGTCGTCATCCAATCGATCTGAAACTTGACAGATAGATTTAATGTCGATGACAATGCATTCTATAAAATTTTGAAGGCCGTAACTGTCACTAAAAGGTCACTTTTACGGAATACTAATAACACAACTTGCCGTCATCTAATCACGCTGAAATAGAATTTAATCGATCATTGAAAAAATTCCTTTCTGTTGCCAAAATTGTTTTAATAAAAAAAAATTATCTGAATAAATAAAAGATAATTGAACAGGAATACATAAATTCATCATGGAGTGAAGTCTAGTCAATTCAACTTTGCGTTGCGTAGCAACGCTATAAGTGAAATAATTGTAACCGATCATTGTCGATACTCATTCCTGTTGCCAAATTTTTTTTTCATAAATAAATAATAAAATTGTTTTAATCGTAATAAATAAAAAACTTTAAGATGTGAATACATAAATACACATTCATTTTTTATGAATAACTTTTGAAAAGCAGTTTACCGCACATTTTGTTGATAGATAATATAAAAATTAGCAATGAATGTAAAGGATTTATATTAAAAACTTTGTTTTTATAGGTTATATTATTATTCATTAGTTCGCGGGTTCTTATAGCAACCTTTCCCCAAATCGGAAGGTTGGGGAAACATTGAATGAGTTATCGCTGCTCTTTGGCAATTTTTATTTGGTACCCGTCTAACGAAAGAGTACCCATAATTTTTAACGAAACGCTATTAATTCATAAGACTAATAATGAACATTTCATTTTCCTTCACTTAAATGGCCTAATTCTTGGTCCCTTTTAATCTGAACAACCCAACCTTAAAAGTTAATCTAAATATCAGAAGAAGATTTAATTTCTGTTAACTTTAAAAGGCATTTCCATTCGAAAATCAACTAATATATCTTATTTGTAGTGAATAAATAGTACAAAAGGCTTACAGAAAGTGTCAGTATTTACAGTTGAGATTGCATCTCCAATGAGCATTGAATCATCGGATAACACCACTGTGGACATGAATGTGCGATTAAATTCTAAAGGAATTGATAAAAGATTGAGATAATTTGTAAAGTTTAACCGCTTTCCTTTCATTGAAAGGAGTTTGTAAATTTACTTTAAAACGTATAGCTACATTTCCGTTATGTAACACAATCTAAAATGTTCTGCAGCGACGACTATTTTGACTATAAACTTTTGTTTATAATACAAGTGTTTTTAAAAGGTGCTTAATTATACGTTATTGTGCAAAATGTGTTCTTCAATTAATTTTCGTTGATGAAGTAAACCACTCCAAACATTGTGAGCGATATTATAATTTAATAAAAGTTAAACAGTCTATTTTTAACAACTTTTTGAAATACTGAACCGAAAATTCTAAACTCTAATTTGGTATCGTTCTGAAATATTTTGTGAGAGTGTACTTTGGCGGGGGGGGGGGGTAATATGCAAGTATAAAAACTACTCTTTTATACCAGAATAAAAATGTCTAAAATTAAATAAAAAATATTATACTTTTGAAATTTTTATATTAGTTCTACAATTATAAAGCAAACCACATATTTTTTAAGTGAAATTAATCATAATTATGCTTAAAATAAACTTTTTTTAACAACTTTTTGACTTGTCGTTGTTATTTCAAGTACCCCTGGTCAAAGAACCCTTGAGCAGGTCCATGATACCATGACGCTTTAACAGTACCACAAGTCCATTACCCCCTTCACTCCACTGCAGTCTATACAGTCAATTTGATATTCTTATGATAATTATCTTTTTCAAATTTTTAACTGGACTTTTTTAATTAAGTAATTAAAAAAAATTAAATATAATTTTTTTTTTTTTTTTTTTTTTTTTTTTTAAATTATGTATATTAATGATTTGTGAAAGCACATAAAAAATAGTCGTAGTAAGTTTTGTGTTAACTGTTCTTGAGTTATATCAATTCAGAGTTCAAGGGGTAAAAAAATATCATCTAACATAAAAACTGATAGAAACTTTCTGAACGTCATGGTTAAGAAGCAAAAATTATCTCATATTTGATATTTGCAAGACATTTTAAAGGTATAAGTTAGTTTTTGGTGTAATTCAATTTAAAATGATTTCAATTATATTTTTAAAACTATAAAATTGTATAATTTTGGGGGGGATTGAATCTTTTCTGAAACCGAATCTGAATGAAAACACGTCTCAAAGTTGTAAAAAACAGAATCTGTTTAATGCAATATAAATTAGTTGCACAAGTTTGAGTGTGTGTAACATTTGTAGCTATTTTTTTGCAACTTCCTTTCGAAAATTTTATGTAAAAAGTTCTACAATCAGTTTCAATTCTGTTGAAGATTGATTCCATAAATGTGGCCGCACAGAAAAACGATTTCAGAAACTAAAATATTTTTACTTCAAATTCTCAAAAATTAATATTAGTTAATTTGGTTGATTTTCTAACGAAAGAACACGTGGACAATGCTGCACCGGAACGTAATCTGAACTACTGAGAGAGTAGTCAAGGTTTCAAGAAAGTAGTGCCTTCAGGGAAGAATTTAGTCTAAAATGAGATAAACACTTTTCCATCATGCAGCTCGACAATCAACACTCGACTCTCTTTCGCAATCAACGACGTGTCTACTCATTTATAGAGGCACGAATCCAGTCCGTCTCATATCAATTCATATTGAAATTACTTTACCAATGAAGATCACAAAAGCCTTTAAAACTAAAAAGATTTTTTAAAAAATGGCGATTTGACGATATACGTTTCGACAATTTTTACATTATTCTTTCTTGTAAGTGCAACAGAGAAGAAACAGTCGATGACGATCGATGCTCATGGAAAGAGAACTCCGTGTTAAATACATTAATTTTTCAACTTTTAACGGCTTATTGCATTTTTACGGGAATTTCGGAGGTGGGGATATTTTAGAACACCTTAAGGTCATTTCATTAACTGATGATTTTCGTATCAACTCACCAAATGTTACGATTTTATACAAAGTAGTTTCTAAATGCACTTTGCTAGAAGACCGCAACATAGCGAGAATAAAGAATGGTCCTTAGTATATCTTCTTAAATTATGAAATGCTATCCAAGGAGCTTCAAAGAATTATATGAAACGTTTACAGATCAAAACATTTCCAACTTACGAATTTGTTTTGTTTCTTGTACTGGTCAGGGATGCTCATACCTGAAGTCACTGGTGGATAATCTTGCACAAACCTCATTGCTCGTTCTGGATTCGGAGCCGTGGGTTCAGTAGCCTGATACCGGACCACCATGTCCGGATATAACTTGACGGACGACTGAAGTTCAGACTTTTCCATTATTTACAGTATCTTGGCGAATTTTACTTCATCAATTACAGGAGAAATCAATATTGATCTTTAAAATCCCAAGTCAGCAACTAAAAGATGATTAATATATTCAATAGAACTAGTGTTAACCACATGAACAGTTTGCCAGCGACCGAATAGATATTCTTTACAGCATCAAAACGTTATCTGATTTTTGCGAATTGCGCCATTTAGTGACACACCTTCAGTGGTCAGGAGTTATGTCACAAAAAAAAGGACAAAATGTCATTTAAAACAGTGCCATTGTTTTTAAAGACATAAAGTGATAGGTTTTTATCGCTTTTTGACAAGTCACGACACAGTAATATCTTGGATTAATTTTCAGATTCCGATTAATTCGAAACTTCGCACACAATGTCACCAAGCAGCTATCTAATTCTGACTCAATGCACCCGACATAGTTATATTTATCTTCATTATTATCATGGGAGAGTTTTTTTTTTTCTTTGTTGCTGTTGGAAGCAATGTTCTATTTCTGTACCATACCGATAACTGAAGTGAAAATATACGATATCTTTTTCATAAGAAATACGATTAAAATTATCACACTCGATATAAGTTCTGCTGAGCATTTCCTGTTGACTCGTTGAGTTTTGTAACCTGATTCGATTATCAAATTATATAACAGAAAACAAAGGTCTACTTTAGTTGGTACGATCAAGGTTTATCTCAGTTTTAAATCCTTTATAAACGGCGTTGCATAATGATAGCACCACTCTGCTCCATGTAAAAACTGTACATTACATTTCTACATGAGTTAGTAGTACTTCCTAAAATCAAAATAATGTATTTAAATGACAAGCGTGCTATCAACTTGTTAGGTTGGTTGTTTTCAAATTATATGACACCGTCAGCAACACGAGGGCTATAATGCACCGAAACATTCATCATTAGACAAGCCAACATACATTTACAAACACCCATGCCTAACACGGGACTCGAACCCGCAACCTCGCTGTCTAGAAGCTAGCACGCTAACCACTATACCGTTTGGTCGGCCTCAACCTGTTAGGTTGGTTGTATTCAGATTATCTGGCGCCGTCAGCAACACGAGGGCTATAATGTGCCAAAACATTCGTCATTAGACAAGCCAACATATATTTACAAACACCCATGCCTAACACGCGACTCGAACCCGCAACCTCGCGGTCAAGAAGCTAGTACGCTAACCACTATACCGTTTGGTCGGCCTCAACCTGTTAGGAGATTTGAGTTTGGTTCAATAAGCAATTATTTAAGGGAGCATGAGACAGTGAACCTACAAAAATAACGCCAAAAATTAGGTTTTTTGTTTTTATTCTATAAACGTTGCTGACGTCACTAGCTTTAATTTCGCTTTTAAATTTTTGAGGTCCGATAATTTTAAGTGGTAAAATCTTTATTTTAACTAACTATTTTAACGTATTGAACACTTGTTGGCTAAAGTTAAAAATGCATTTTTCTCAGCTTCGCTTTTTTCACATTTTACGTATATTTGAAAGATCCTTGCGATTCATTTTTTGATAAATCCACCTAAATTTTTGTAGAAATAGTTATTAATGTACTATAAAGAGATACACACATGCTTTTTTATGTCACATAAATTTTTCTATTTTTTTTTCATGTTGGAAAACTGAAATATGTGTATTTTTTAATGAAAAATCACAAGCGTCAAATTTAAAATTTTATTCATGTTCAACTATAGCACCTAAAGGTAAAAGCATGTGATAAAATGTTTCTAATGTATTGATAAACAACTTCAAATTTTTCTTTCGTGTTTGGTAAAATATTGTGTCACGAGGAGCATTTTGGAAAAAGTTAAAATTTCGTTTTATTTTAAGGCATTTTTCTCAATAATTTACTACCTATTTTATATTATCTGCTCAAACTTTGTTGTTGCTGGAATGAAAGCAGAGGTTTACTAAGACATGATGGAAAACAATTTGCTGCCATTTGGAGAAAAAATTGGGGGTACATATGGAAAATTCCAACAGGACAACGCAAGTATTCTTGTTATCAACTCGTCTTGGGAATGATTCCTTGATACTGTTTCCAATACTGTTTCACTTTATAAATGAAGTTATAACAGTCCAACAGTGTACGAAATAGCATCCTACATTCAAACAAGGTTAAAAAAAAAAAAACCACATTTCAGTGTTAGTAAAGTTGTCACACCTTTCATATTTTAGGGCAATATATATGTGACCAGATGTCCCGAATAAGGCGGGGCAGTCCCGCTTTTTACATCGCTGTCCCGCTTTACCGTTACAGAATTTCGCCCAAGTAATTATAAACAAAAGAAAAATGTCGCCAAAACTTGAAAACTAACAGAGTAGGTAACTAGTGAAGTTTCTGGAGATAGAAAAATCTGGTCACATTAGATAATACGAAAAACCATCGGGCACTCATTTAAATTGATCACGCTGTATTTGTAGCTATTTGGATAAGGAAAAAATAATCTTTCTTATACTTTTCTTCATATTGCCACAAATCGGATGGTAAATAACTGATTAACTCTTTCTTTAGGTCTTTGTTGGCCTTGAATAATTACTTATCAATTTGAGATACTTTATCATGTGTAGGTTATCTTAAAAAGGCATACGTTTGTCAGCCGTTTGAAATTGCCAATTTCACCACAACAATCTTCCTTTATCTTTTACAATTAAAATTATTAATATTAGATATTAATAATATAAGAGGTTATTTTTAAATCCTTTATATTAACTTTGATTTGGTGTGTGTGTGTGTGTGTGTGTGTGTGTGTGTGTGTCGATGGAAGGCAAATCTGATAAGACCTAATAACCCTGTCGTCATCCAATCGGACTGAATATTGGCAGATAGATTTGATGTCGATGACAATACATTCTATCAAATTTTCGGGCTATGACTGTCACTAAAAGGTCGCTTTTACGGAATACTAATAAACCAACTTGCCATTAGCCTATCGCGCTGAAATAGCGTTTAACCTATCATTGAAGAAACTCTTTCCTGTTGCCAAAATTGTTTTAATAAATAAACTATAAATTTGTTTTAATCAGAATAAATAAAAAATATTTAGATGTAAGTGCATAAATTTACATTCATTTTTAATGAATAAAGTTTTAAAAATAGCTTTCCTCATGTTTTGCTGTTAGATATGTTTTTAATACTCAAAACTAGATGCAAACACCAAGCATACGCTGACAACAGAAATGGCGCTATTTGAATGAATATAAAATTCGGCCACGCATGTAACCGATTAATACTAAAAAAAAATTGTTTTTACGAAAGTGTCACATAATATTGTAATTACATACATTAAAACTTATCCGCAAATGCCAAATTTTGTATTTATGCAAGTTGCTCCTATTCTTCCTATTTCCTCCTGATATCAAAAAAGTGGTCTAGAAAAATGTATGTCTGTGTGTACGTGATCAGCTATCTACAACGTTAAAATTTGGTGCACGGGATAGTGGTGGCCATGGGACCTACCATTAAGGTTTTCGTCAAAATTGCGCATGCGCTTAAGGTTGAAATCATGAAAAAATCATTTTTTAAGCAATTGTTAAAAAATGTATAACGACTTTTATTAAAATCCCTGTGATAATGCCTCTTAAGGTACTCTAATCAGCCCCTTCTCCGAAATTCCCGTAGAAATGCGATACAAGTGTATAAAGAAAAAAAAAAAAGAAAACGAATGTCTTAAACATATAATTCTCTGGCCCTGAGTATCGCCCACCGACGATATTGATTTTCTTCTGTTTCACACACATGAAAGCATAATGTTAAGTTTATCGAATAACTTCTACAATTTTGTCGTTTTAGAGGGTTTACCCCCCTTTTTTGCCCTCTGTAAAAATTACTGCCGTTAAACTATGAAAACGGTAAATAATACAACTCCATATCAAATTTAAATGTAGTGTCCAGCATTACAGTGTAATTAAAAGTTGTGCGATGTTCCACGCTTCCAGTTAACCGAAAGCCCCCTCGCCTTCTACCAAACTTCATCCCCGTCCGAACACACATCACACAAGAAGTCGAAATCAAGAGACACGGATTTCCCAAACAAACAATGCCACTTAATGTTTGTTAAAAAAAAATATAAGGACTCTTGATACGCAACTCTCATGACAAATTGATGACTCTCGCAGGACAAAGGGGGAAGATCTTATTTACTACAGGCAATCGCTTGCGAACTCGTCCCTTTGCTTTTCAATTCTCCCGAGATTTAGGAGCTTCTTCACTTCGAAAATAAAGTCAATCAGGCTGATAATAAAACCAACTTGGTTTTGATGTCACGTATTCAGTTGAAAAATACGTCTGGAGTTCCTCTTCTTTTTCAGGCACGAGACGGAACTGAAAACTTTGGTTTTTGGAGAAGTTTCAGCAATCGATGAAAAAGGACAGGATTAAAACTGGAAAATGCTTATTTTTTTTTCAAATTTTGATGCCAATAGGGGGCGATAAGAAGATGCCACTAAAATCACTTAATTCACAAGATTACAACCAAAACATTATTTAACATATGGGGTGTTCTCGTGTTTAAATGACAGATACAACACCTAGACACTAGTGGTCACTTTTGTCTAGTGGTTAGCACGCCTTTCTACTGATCTAGGAGTCCCTGGTTCGACTCCCGGTCAGCGCACATCGTTCCATTGGTGATTACCGGACAACAGAATCAAGCTGCCATCTATCGGCGCCTTCTGAAAATAATGCACGACTTCCCCATTACCACCTCAGAAAGCAACCTCCGGCGACTCACTGCCACACATCAAGCAACATCTGGTGACTCACTGCCACACGCAACGCACTTAACTCACACGCAAGCAACTCAATCATTCGCCCCTTCGCGACTCACTGGGAAGGGATTATGTGGTGGTGTCGTATATAAATGACAGATACAACACCTAGACACTAGTGGTAACTTTTGTCTAGTGGTTAGCACGCCTTTCTACTGATCTAGGAGTCCCTGGTTCGACTCCCCGTTAGTGCACATCGTTACACATATATCAAAGTAAAATCAGTCATATTATAGTATAAACCAAGAAAAGAAGTTGAATTTCGCAAGATGACTTCATTTTGAAGTCTTGTCATAAGTGTAGCAATCAGCTATTTTGGTTGATATTTTGGTCAAGATTTAATGAAGAGTACTTTTCAAAAAAGTCGCCAAAGTTGAAATGACGTCAAAATCTTGTGATGTCAAATCCAAAATGACGTCAAAATGCTTGTGTTGTCAATCCAAACCGTCACTAAGGTTATAGGAACACAAAGTTAAAGGGTTACCACGTTCGCCAATAAATCGCCAACTTTCCGACACCCTACAGTAAATCTAAACCGATATTTTATCATACCTGTAAAATCTATACAACTCTGAAAGAAGTATATTTGGATTTCCATTATTTACGACATTTTCCACCCACCCAAAAATATCTGTAAATAAATGCAACGTTTCGTTCTGTTTTAACCACTGTTGATAAGGATTTAAAACCGCATATAAAGTTAATAAAATGCTACACTTCAATGAAAAGTTCAGGTTGAAATTGAAAATTCTGAGAACTGTGACCAAGCTTTACTTTAATAAACCTTCTCACCTTGTGTAGGGATTTCTCAATTTCTTTTAACGATTATTATATAAATAAAAGTTCATAATTATAATATATTTACCAAGTAATAATACAGAAATAAGATTTTTTTTTAATTGGTTTATGAAAAAGCCAAAAATTCAATTGGTGAGGTAAGAAAAAACCATTAATCATTTACAAAGTTTAAAATCAGTTTAATCAATCAAACATTTTGTTGCTCGCCACAAAGCAGTTCTTGGTTATGATTTATCGCACGATGCCTCTTGACGGCTTTTCACAAAAGTCGCCAAGTTTAATGAAGTCAAAAGGCTATGTCGCCAAATTCAAAATGGCGTCTAAACTTCGTATTGCCAAATCCAAATACTTGGTTGCTGGAGCTACCAAGTTGGCGACGGTTTGCCAGATTCGGCGCCGAATCGGCAACTTTTAAAAATTCGTCACGAGGAATCGTACAGAAAATCTTAACTCAGGTCTTCAGGGCGCTTCTACGGATGGTTCCAAAGAAGTTCATATGATGTTTGGATCTTCCTTTTTGCCCATTTGTAGTCTAGAGTACAAAAAGGCAATGAAAATGTACTCTTTATTTTCATTATCAAAAGCCACGTTTTACGTATTATCTTGTCGCTAAAGTACAAGTCTATTTGCAGGCAGTGACAGATATAGTTTTGATTCTTATCTTGTCATAAAGAGTGTAGTACATATGATCTTATCTATAACTCGTGCAAACCAAGACCACTTACAGGCAATGATAGATATAGCGCTCTTATCCTCGTCATAAATAACATAGTATAACATCATCTTATCAATGACTTGAGTATTTCTAATGGTTAAGGTGTCAAATGTGGTTTCATACCAATGACAAATCCTCTTATGTGTTCGTATATCTTGTGGAACAGCAGAAGTTATGGTTATGATTTACCAAACGATGGTACTTGGCGACTTTTCAAAAAAGTTGAATACGACGTCAAAAAACTATGTTGCCAAACCAAAATGACTTAAAAAATCCAAAACGGTCATGTACTACAACTTGGATTTGCGTAAGAATCGAATCATACAAGTGCTGAATAGTGTTTAGAGGAATATTATACCTTTCTAATTAGACATTAGAATCTGCTATGAAGAACGGAGTTCTCCATTACGTGCCGAAGAAACTATATGAAGAAGATTTGAGCATGGTGATTTTCATTAAGAATAAATACAGGAATAACTTAATTGAATCTCATTTGGACTGCGACAAATACTCTGAAAGACATCGACTTTATCATAAAATAAACTGAATGATTTCGACCGCCATCGTCTCGCAATTGATATCGACTAAAATGGAGTACACTGTATACAGTTTAAATACTTTTATTAAAAGTTAAGTCAAATCGCATTGTCAAGTTGGAACAAAATATTCACTTTTCTTGTTTTAGACTTTGATTTACTAATAATGAAAACTATTATTTTTAAATTATTAAAAAAAAAATTAAATATCAATTGTAATTTATTAAGGTAAATTTGTCCCTCAGTTTTCCGAAATACTATGTATTGTTAAATTGATGATAATTAAATATGCATATTTTGGTGTATCCGGCTAACGAAAAGGTTTAACATAAGTCATATGGCTCGCCTCTATAAGTTAGTTGCGAACGCTGGCCAATCTTCTTCTTCTCGCAGTTCATAACTCTCTTTGAATCGGTCATTAAATAAGCAATGAAATTAAATTAGCGCAATCAAATATTCGTTTGTAGAAGTATCACTGCACAAAACAATTTCTTTTGCTATTCGACATCATTCTGTGCTACAAGTTAAACTCCATTGTTAAAGTTTACTGTTAAGGTCCCGGGTGATTGTGGAGTGCCACTGTTTTTCTGTGGGTCGGACTTTTAGTTATTATAAGTGACTAGCTGCGTGGCCCGTCGTTGACGGATAAACTCAGTTTTTGGTACTAAATAAAAGTAATATAAAAGTTTATCACCCCATTGTAAATTCATTCTTTGTTCGTTTAGTTCGGCATGTCTTAGCCGATCGGCTTCTAAACGAACGGCACGCCTCTCTGATGTTTCTCTACTCCTTACAGACTCCTGGCGTCGCCGTTGCGACGCTAATCTGTCCTCTGGGGAAATGTCCGGCTGCCGCGAAGTCGAAGCTTCTTAGTTGTCATTTTGTAATTCGTTCCTCTTTAAACGTTTTTGAAAAACTTTTTTGTCGATTTTGCTTAATGATGGGCGGTTTTTTTCTAGGCATTGTGAATGTAGAATATCATTTGCGATTTTCAAAACAAACCAAACGAAGATTGTCATTCAGTTGCCATTCAGGAAATACTAAATTGTGTCTGCTTAAAAACACCCAAAAAAATTATTTCGGAAATTTTAAAACTCAATTAAAATTAAAAATATATCGCCTATTTTACTCCTGGTCGTTTAATTAAGCGATATACCAAATTTCATCCTAATCCGTTAGGTAGTTTTTACGTGAAACGGTCCCCAAATCCGTGCTACAGAAAGTCAGTTTTATTTATATAGATGGGGGTAACAATTGAGAAAAATGAAGCACTGTTTAAATGTTTAAAAATAATTTTAAGCAGATAAGTATTGGTATATTGACTTAAAATATGCAAATTACTTATTGAAAAACCTACTTCGAAATTTTAAAAAGAGAAAACAGTTCTCAAATTTTTTTGAAATTGATATAATTACTATAAAAAATAAAAAATAAATGTTTTACTACAATAATTTATTATTGGAAATTTGTAATGAAGGCTTTTTCAACTTCCCTTTTGAACAATACTTATTCTTTCTTTTTTTTTATGCTCCGCATAAGTCATAGAGAGAAGCAGTAATTTTATTCAATTGAAAGACTCTTCATTAATTCAAAAGAATATGTAAGAAAAATGAAATAAAGAGCCTTTTTTTTTCGAGCGTCTCTTCTTTTTTTTTCTTCCTTTTTTTAAATATTTTCTCTGCTCTCTTTTCCTTGCCTGTGATTTTAAATTCAACCTACAGGAGCTGTATTGGCTGATACCACGTGCGGCATTTGTAGGTGGATTGTAAGGGGACGTCCCACAATTTCCAAACGTAATTTCATAAGTTCCTTAATTAAGGGTATTTCGCCGGCTTTTTACCATGCATTCTTGCACAAAAGAGAAAAAGGTAACCTCGTGCGTGAAATCGTAGATTAATACTACGTCGTTCGCACGTTTAATCGGAAATCTTCTTTTTTGGCGCTGATAGGACTGGTCCAGAAGTACAGATCATTTCGCTTATGTCTATCGCCGGCGTTCTTTTTTGAGATATTCGATAAATTGTCAAGTTTTACTTCTCCTTCATTTGCGAGATAGTTTTCGAAGTGCTGCCGGTATTTGTTAGAACGTTTTCGAGGTCACCGGCATTTGTCCGTTTCACGGCACACTAACTTGGTGTAACCGAACGGCATAGTGCTTAAGGTTTATAACCATCAAGTAATTTTAATAAGCATTTTAAAAAAGGATATTTCCGCCCTGATATGCGAAATCGCGATCGTGCATCATTGTATTTGTTGTAGTTATTAGTTTTGTCAAAAAACTTAATTTGCTTTAGTTCTAAAATATTTTAATTTAAAAAATACCCTTTGGATTTTAAAAATACCCCGTAAAATTTAGGGAGGGGGTGAAAATAACCTTTGGAAATATTTAACAGGCGAACACTGCACACACTTAATTATTCTATTTTTCGATCACAACATCTGCCAGAGTATAGCTTAAAAACATATGAATTTTTATATCGTACTAAGCATGACACAACAGTAACAAAAATCATTAACAAAATTTGAAAAAAATTTAGTTATTTATAACTTTTTTTAAATACTTTTTAGACGCTAGCTTATAAAAAAATTTTAAAGTGTTATAAAAAACACATTTTACTTTTTAACCTGTATCTTCTATTGTATTATATAATGAATAGAAATTTCTGTATTCAATCAAAACTAGAGGTGTGAAACATCACACAACTGTCAATTATTGATGTGAATTGGGGTTATTTATCATTTTATATTTTCATCATTCATTTAGAAAAAATGATTAGTTTAGCTATATTTTTGGCGATAATTTTTATTGAGACTTATAATAGCACACTCCAAAATGGTGGTATTGGTTTTAAACTTTTTCATAATTCCTACATTATCTTTTCTTGTAAGTGAAGCAGAGGCGAGGAGGAAAACGGTCATTGATAAGCGATGCTCAAGAGAAGAGAACTCTGTGTTGAAGACATTCGTTTTTCAACTTTTTACGCCATTATAGCATTTTTACGGGAATTTCGAAGGTGGAGTTGTTAAGAACACTTACCACAGCTAAGAGGCATAACCACAGCGATTTTGATCAGTTTTGAGCTGTTTTTTAGTAATTACTGAAAAACATGATTTTTTTTCCAATGACAGTTACCTTATGCGCATGCACAATTTTGAAGAAAACCTTAATGGTAGGTCCCATGACCATCACTAACCTATACACCAAATTTGAACATAGTTGGTCCATTCGTTTGGGAGTTATGCTGACAAAGAATAACAGTTATAAATGACAAAGAGAGACATTTTTTCTAAACTTTTTTTTTTTTTTTTAAGTCAGGATGTTCCAAAACGTTAAGAAATGCAAAAAAAACCCAAAAAAACTCTTCTTTTTTTTTTTATTTTTTTTTTTTACCGAAAACAATACTTTCATTACCCTATATAAACATATGGGTAATTAAAACTAAAAACTAATTGTCTCAATTTTAAGAACCGATTAAATTTATTTTTATAAAAATTCTAACTTAACTTTTACATTCAGGATATAATATTATAACTTAATAATTTTGTGTATATTCCCCATTTCCCCATTTCCGAAATGTAAAGAAATAAAACACATTCCAAACTCTGATACTATTTATTTTTAATGATGCATTATCTCATTGTAAAATTGACACTTCCCCATTATAATATCATTATTTCTTTTCATCATATTTACATTCAACTCCAGATGCCTCTAATAGTCCGAGAGGCAACTGCAATTTTTGGACCCCATCGAACATCATTCTGAATTTTTTTATAGAAATTGAAGAAAAGTGAGTAGGTTACGAATCCACTGGTCTGCCGAGGCAGAAATAGCCGAAACTGATCCAAAATCGACTTGGAATGAGTTGAAGTAAAATTCGATTGCCAAATATGTTATAACTTGCGAAAAAGAGAACAAACTTTTTCGTCTGGCAACCCACTGCATTTTGATTCTCAATGAGAAAAAGCGCAAACGATTTCTGATCTCTGACTCGGAAAACTTGCATCTTTTAAAAGTAAGCCAAATTGGCGACATCAGTACGTCATCAGTGACGTAATATTTATTGCTAATTTGGCTCATTTGTGAAAGATGCAAGTGATCCATAGCCACACATCCGAATCGTCTGCAACCT
The DNA here is from genome assembly GCA_963978545.1 of Linyphia triangularis. Classification (NCBI taxonomy): domain Eukaryota; kingdom Metazoa; phylum Arthropoda; class Arachnida; order Araneae; family Linyphiidae; genus Linyphia; species Linyphia triangularis. The sequence continues at coordinate 14,492,840 of OZ021726.1, forward strand.
TCTTAATTGAAAATTAAAGAGTGAGGGTTACCGAATAAAAAAAAATGCTCATTATTTGGCGAGCTATGGCGCATTTGGTAATTGGATTTAGTTCAACTTATTAAAAGTCGATTTTTGACTAGTTTCGGCCATTTTTGCCACGGCAGACCAGTGGATTCATAATCTACTCGCTTTCCTCCAGTTTCTATAAAAAATTCAGAATGATGTTCGATGGGGCCCAAAAATTGCAGTCGCTTCTCAGTCTATAAATATACAACGCAGTACACATCCTAACTTAACCCAACTCCCACCACTGATACACACTTTCTGTTTAAGTACCTTAAACCCTTCCAGAATGCTCCTTTTCACCTTGAAACTCTAATTCTTTTCAGGTATTCTACACATTGTTCTAATAGTGTTCGACCAAAAAATCTCCAGTGTTACTCTTACGCCATGCAAACCCAATACAACCAACATTAAACACCAACCATTTAACACACTACACATCCACACAAGCCACACTTCCCACACTCTCAAATAATAACTACATCAGCCCCCTCTCCCCATTGATGGTCATTATACGAGCATCAAAATCACATCATCCGCACCTCATCATAAGGGGTATACCCCCTCCTCCCCCCCTCAAAGTCTCGTCTCAAGAACATTCTTCTCATTAAGGTCTAACAGAAACGACATATTATGAGAAAACTTTCCACATTTAAGTAGCCCTCATCATAACTTTTAAGGTTCGCCTTTAATAAAGGGGTTCGCATTTAAAAATCTATACTCGGAGGGTGGTATAGATTTTCGGCCTCCTTTGATGGATTAATTTAACAATCTTAAGATGCCTGCGATAAGAGTAAACACTAGAGGTCGGAAATAATTGATCCAAATAAATATCGATTCTATATCGTTTCATAGAAAAAAAAAATATCGACAAAATATCGATGTACCGATACATGATTTTTTTTAAATTTTATTTTCAATTTTGCCAGAAACAAAGTTTTTGCGGCAAATTTCTACTTTTCATGATTGCTTTTTTATAAGGTGACTACTTTTTCAATTGAAATGGATCTATCACAAAAAAAAAAAAAAAAAAAAATATTATATTTTCGATTAATGGTGCAGTGATTTTAAGAAAAAATTAGATAATTTTCAATAGCTTTTAAGTGTATGGAAAAATATTGAATGTTGGTGACATTTTAACTGTCTCTCAACCAAGTTCAAACTTTAGTTTTGAAGTTTTTGAAAAGGGAATAAAGAAAATCGAAAAAAACAACAACATAGAACTACAAAACGATCAGCAGAAAACAAAAAATGTTTGAAAATATCGATATATCGGTGACTTGTATCGATTTTTTTAATATCTATATTTTTTTAGAAATATCGATAAAAATATCGTAGTATCGATATATCGCCGACCTCTAGTAAACACACACTTGAAGTGCCTGATTAAAGATAATGGATTGAAAGGTGGTTTATCACACAAAACTTTCGTCAAGATTTCTGTGACTTCACAAGTGCTTTTCGTTAATTTGAAATGAGTATTCTTCCGTTAGACGGGTACCAGATAAAAATCGCCAAATTTCTGCGATAACTTATTCAAACTAACAACCTTCAAATCATTTATAATTCCTATAACAAACCATTATGAGGTTGCTACAGCAACCATGTAACAAATCGAAAATATTTGTGCTTGGTGATGCATTTACGCATCATTTACACATGTAAACATTTAGGCCTGAAATCCAACTGGTAAATGGCCAATGAAAAAGTACCTTGAAACGAAATTATACACTACATTCAAAGATGTAAATGTTGAATTTTTAGTTAAAGTAATGCTGAAGATTTTTAATAAATTGTTTTAGTTATTAATTTATAATTATCTTTTTTAAGAACCATCATTTCATTTTTATAACTTTTTTACTTTTTAATATTAATTTACATTAAATAAATTTAAAAAGTGTACTCGAATACAGTTTTTAATGGGATTTCTTAAAAGTTTCCGTATTTCTACATCATATTTTCTCTTTTAACCGTCTCTAACTTTTCAATTTAAATTTCAGTTAATTAAAAATCCAAGAGTTTATGCCGAATATTCCGTCAAAAGTAATTGAAACGGAATATCTTCACCTCATACTATCTAACATATTTCTGAGAAGATAATTATTTTCTTACTTAATTTGAAACCTGAATCCCAGCTGAACAAAAAAAAAGGTTAAAAAAAAAATAATAATAATAATTCGTAAGAAATATTACTGAATTCTTCTGAGATTACATCGGAATTTTTTCGATCTGGTCTCATCATAATAAACAGTTTAACGCACGAATAAAGACACAGGAGAATGCATTTTTTTACCTCCAAAAAACCTTGCAAAAAAAAAATATACTCAAAGCAAAAAATACATTAATTCCCAGTTCCCATATGAGTTTTATTAGCCACAAATATCTGGTATCGTATTTCCGAATTATTTTTTTTTTCTTGGAGTACTTAGAAAATTCTCTCGCAAATTGGAGAAGCCTAATGAAATTAAGGGTCTTTAGTATTTGTCTTTCTATTCTCTGTAGCATGGGACACAGTATTTGATTAAACGATCGCAGCGTCCCTACTGAATAAAAAATGAAGTTGACTCAAAATGTTTTTGTGAGCAAAAAGAAATAGAGTATTTTAATTGTTTTTCTCGTGGGCATAGGTTTTCATTTGATTCAAAATTCATTTGATTCCAACATTTTGCAATATTTTTAGTTGTTAGGGATTCATAGTCAGTCGTAAGATTTTCTGGTTCAATATTTAAACTGACTATTGTAAAAAAAGACCCAATTCTGAAAGGAAGGAACATGATAAAAATGAATATTTTGATAACCGTTATGGAAAAATACTTGATATCTTCTAACCACTAAACATCGCTCTAAACAAAGTTCTTTTTTCTTCAACAATAAGTAGTAGTATTTAAGAAAATGGCAAATGCTTTTGAAGTAGAAATTTGTAATTTTTAATCGAAAATTACAAAGAAAAAAAAAAATCACCAAAAAATATACTTTTATTGCTCTATGTTAACATACGGGAAATTTAAAGCAAAACTAGGGGTGTAGAACATCGCACAATTTTCAATTACACTATAATACTGACTTAGAATTGTGTCATTTACCGTTTGTATATTTTCATCATTCATTTAGGAAAAATGGCAATAGTTTTTGTGATAATTCTTGTATGAGTCAAATAATAAAAAAAATGATGATCCGCCAAAATGATGATTTTGGCGATATACTTTTCGATAATTTTTATAATATCCTTTCTTGTAAGTTAAATTGAGGAGATAATAAAAAACGATCGTTGATGAGGAATGCTCACGGAAAGAGAACTCTGTAATAAAGACATTCATTTTTCATTTTTTTATCCCATTACAGCATTTTTACTGGAATTTTGGAAGTGGGGATGTTTAGAACACCTTAAGAGGCATTACCCCAGCATTTTTGAACAAAGTCGTTAAAGCCGTTTTTTAGCAATTACTGAAAAACATGATTTTTTTTTCATCGGCAGCTACCTTATGCGTGTGCCCGAATTTGACGAAAACCTTAATGATAGGTCCTTGTGCAATCACCAACCTGCACACCAAATTTGAACATCGAGGGCAATTTGTTTGGGAGTTTTGCTGACCACGTTCACACAGACAGACATTTTTTCTAGATAACTTTTTTGAAATTAAGATGTTCCAAAACGTGGAGAAATGCAGAAAAAAATCGATTTTTTTTTTGCCGAATACTATACTTTCATTACCCTATGTATACAAATGGGTAATTGAAAGTAAAAATACCCCGTTACTTAGGGCAAATGAGGCAAACTATATCTACCTTTTATAATTGAAAAACCAGAGAAAACCATAAAAAAAAAAAAAAAAAAAAGCTTGAAATGCGAGATAGATTACGAAAATTAGATCACGGTTTCGGATAGGGTTACGGCGGTTGTTAGGGTGTTTCCCTTTTCAAGCAGGGATCGAACAAATCCCGCCAGCATGTCATCTGTGTTGCAACAGGTGGTCATTATAACGTTTATTATAAAGGATTTGTGGTCAGGTACGCAGTCTATTATGTTAGATATTCGCCGAAAATGTTTTGTAAGTTAAGTAGGGTTGTTTATGATTGAGCGTGGCTGACCTTTAAAGTAGTGACAAGGCTTAGAATATTGGCTTTCTTTAAATATTATTACTTTCAATTACCCATATATATATATATACATATGGAAATGAAAGCTCCAATAGAAGCGTATGTATAAGTGGCTTTTTAGTGACAGTGACAGCCCCTAAAACGTGGTAGAATGCTATGTCATTGTCATCGAATCTATCTTCCAACCTTTTGTTAAATTGAATGAAAGCAAATGTGTTAATTAGTCATCCAAAGCGACAATAGTAGCGTGTATAAAAAGGGTCAAAATTAAGCCATAGTTTTTTTTTTTTTTTTTTTTGGGCCCACTATACAATGTGCATGTATACTAGCTGATAAGTAACGTACATTTAACCCTCTGAGGGTCATATACTAGAGGTTGGAAATATCGATCAAAAGAAATTTCGATACTATATCGTTGCAGATAAAAAAATATCGATAAAATTTCGATACATCGATACGTGATTTTTTTTTTTTTTTTTATTTGAGTTTCAATTTTGCCAGAAACGAAGTTTTTCGGGCCAAATTTCTACTTTTCATGAATTCTTGCCAAAATTGTTTTAGTAAATAAATTATAAAAATTGTTTTAATAAATAAATTATAAAAATTGTTTTAATAAATAAATTATAAAAATTGTTTTAATAAATAAATTATAAAAATTGTTTTAATAAATAAATTATATTATCAATCAGGATAAATAAAATACATTTGGATGTCAATGCCTGAATTCCTAAGAAGAAATTAAAAAAAAAAAAATAGTTTATCGCATATTTTGCTGATTGAGATGTTTATAATACTTAAAATTATATACAAATTCCAGGCACACACTGGCAACAGAAACTGAGCTATGTTATATCGATAAAATATCGTCATATCGATATATCGCCGACCTCTATCATATACGTATATAGACGTTTTTTGATTCCTAGTTTTTCCAGCAATACACAACATTTTTAAATTTATAAATAAAATTTAAGGCGTCTTCTCACTTTAGGCACCTCGAAAATAGGCTATTTTCGCGATTTTTTTTCGAGGATTTTTGCAAACAATTATGGGAAAAAATGGATCCTATATAATAAACACATCTTTCAAGTACAAGAAATTTTTTTTTTTTTAATTTTTTTGAACAATTATTATAATAAAACAGTAGCATCGAAAAACCCGTGTAGAAATGTAATGTTCGTGGCTTGTTGATGAAATTTCGGAAACTATCCGGCCGATTGTCATGAAATTTGAATGACATATTCTTCATAGTTATGGCTATAGCGCATATCATCAGGTTTTTGATATTCGCGAAAATAACAAAATGGCGCACGTTTTTCGAAAAAGTAAAAAAAAAAAACGCGTTTTTTTGCAGTTTTTTGTAAAAAAAAAATACTTCAAATCAAAATTTCAAAAATCTGATGATATGCGCTATAGCCATAACTATGAAGAATATGTCATTCAAATTTCATGACAATCGGTCGGATAGTTTCTGAAATTTCATCAACAAGCCACGAACATTACATTTCTACACGGGTTTTTCGATGCTACTGTTTTATTATAATAATTTTTCAAAAAAATAAAAAATAAAAATTTTCTTGTACTTGAAAGATGTGTTTATTATATAGGATCCATTTTATCCCATAATTGTTTGCAAAAATCCTCGAAAAAAAATCGCGAAAATAGCCTATTTTCGAGGTGCCTAAAGTGAGAAGACGCCTTAAAATAAAATATTTTTTAAATATTTTTATTAGGATGAAATTTTAAAACAAAATAAATAAAAAATAATTAAAAAAAAAAATTCTATATTTGTATCAGAAATATAATTTTATAACTATTGCACTAAAAACAATTGTTAAATTTTGCCCATTACCTGGACGCTCAGCGGGACTTTATACATGTTCATATGTACTGTACATGTATACTTTGTTTTAAGTTGGCGACCCAATCTTAAGCTCCCGATAAGACTACGTATGCGACGTTAAAGAAGACCAAACAATAAACATATTTTCCAAAGACAGACTTCCTAAAAATAGAGCATATCCAAATAAAACATCTGACCTTTCTCAAGGCCGATAATCATGACAAAACAGCAGACCGGGTTAATTGGTCCCCTGAGGGGAGGCGATAGCTGACGATCCACCCAACACACCCGTTAACACCTCCAAAAAGACAACGGCAGACGACTTTTCTTGCCCCCCAGACACTACGCGACCAGACGGCTCGAGAAAGGGCGTGCCTACGCCACTGACCCGCTTAGAACAAAGCGTTCGAACGCCGCTGTAACTTGCACCTGATATTGAGATCGCTTGGTGTGCCAGATGCATCAAAACGCCTTTTTCGTGTTAAAAGTGACCGAACTTATGGAAATACACTTGTTTGCTTTTGTAGCTGTGTGTTAGTTATTTTAATGTGTGGTGTTTTTCAAAAGTTTAAGCACAGATTAATAATATAGCCTATAAAAACAAAGTTTTTAGTTTAAATCCTTCATGTGCGTTGTTAATTTTTATATTCATTAATATGGCACAGATTCTGTTGTCAACGTGTGCTTGGTATATGAATCTAATATCAAATATTAAAAACATCCCTCAGAGTAAAATATTCGACAAATTGCGTTTTAAAATTTATTTATTAAAAATGAACGAGAATTTATACATTCATGTCCACATAGTTTTTATTTATTCTGATCAAAACAATTTTGGCAACAGGAAAGAGTTTCAACAATCATCGGTTGGAGCGTTTTTGTAGTCGCCAAGCAAAAAACGTCGCCAATGGGATCATATACTGCTTCTGCACAAAAAGTACAATACTTTTGACTACAGTGAATTCATTCATTCTGAAAGAATACTTCTTAAATGGTATTCTAAATAAACAACCTTTCTCAAAAAATGTATTGAAAGTTTTCTATAAACTTCATATTTTCTCATCAGGAGCAAAAATATAAAGGTTGCTTGCTGATCTGTTGCCTGGGCTAATTGGGTCGCTGATGAGCCTTTCTGAATTCATTTTCAGAAAGACGTAATTGTCTTTCAGAAGAACTTTCACATCTTCTAATTGCTAGAAGTCTTTTAGAATCCACAGTCTTCCACCCTAATGGTGATTTTACTTTGCGACGAGCTTTATAAACACATTAAAAGTTTAAATGACAAAGAATCCGAGAAACGACTGCAGATTTATGTACCCCATCAAACATCAGTTTGTATTTTTATCGAATGTAGAGAAAGATCATGAATCCACTGATCTACCGAGACAAATATGGTCGAAACAATTCAAAAGTCGACTTTGAATGAGTTGAACTAAATCCAATTGCCAAATGTGTCATAACAAGCCAAATAATGAGTATTATTTTTTATGTGGTAACCCACTGCTCTTTGATTTTCAATAAGGAAGAGAGCAGACGATATTTATTTTCTGGCGAAAAATACTTCCAGATTTTAAAAGTGAGCCAAATTGGCGATAAATATTATGTCACTGATAACGTAATATGCATTGCCGATTTGGCTGAGCTTTGAAAGATGAAAGACCTTGGCACCAGAAATGACAAATCGTCTTACACATTCTTAATTGAAAATTAAAAGTACTGGGTTACCAGAGAAAAAAGTACGTTCAATTTCTGTCAAGTTATGACATATTTGGCAATCTGACTTAGTTCAACTCACTCAAAGTCGATTTTTTAATAGTTTCGGCCATTTTTACACCGGTAGACCAGTGGACTCATGATCAACTAACATATCTCTACATTCTATATAAATAAAAATTCAGTATAATGTTTGAAAAGGGACCTTAATTTACAGCCTAAAAACGATCGTCTGTTTTCATTTAAATTATTGCCAACAGGCACCAGGCAGTGGCAAGGCATGCAGCTAGTGTTAAATATCCAGTAACTAATATTCAAAACTGATTAATTCTTTGAAGACATCTTCTAAAAATTCATATATTTCAATTTAAAAATCGTTTTTATGATCACCTTAAACTCCGATACACTGCTCACGGACTTAATATATGCCTCCATATTAATCAGTATTAAATAGTGATGGGAACTGCATTCAGCAATTAAGTTATTACTAGCGTGTCACCTTTAACATTAAACTGATCAATCAAGTTCGGTTTCCGGAAAGCAAATACTAATTGCAAAACGCTTTTAGGATCAATTAACGTGTTAAGTATGTCTAATGAAGACGTATGAGATACAGTGCATCATGGCGTTAAGCGATTTAAATTATTGTATGGATACAAAGTCAACTTTTCTTGTTGGTTGTTTGCAAAAAAAAAGATATCATTATCAGAAGGTTATTATGTTTTTTTTAAAGAATTTGTTTCACGAGAGGGTTTGCTGTAAAAAAAAATAGCCTACATCGGAGCAATTAAGATAATTGTGAATTTTTTTTTTTTGTATGAGTTTTGCTTCACGGTTGTAAAAAATGAATGTGTAAAGATAATTTATTTTGTTCTTGGAAAAGGCAGTGTTATCCAAACGACATAAAAAAAAATGAAATTCCATAGATTCCAATTATCTTTTATTATTGTAATTATAGCTTCAAGAAATTTTATGAAACACAAAGCAATATTAATTTCAATTTAGAGCAATTTTTTTTTTTTTTTTTTTTTTTTTTTAAAGTAGTGGATGAAGTAATGTCATACTAGCAAATTATATGTTAATTATGGCGATGGTGTTTTTTTTTTAGTGATTCACCAATTTATTTTTTAAAAAGTTATTGTTTTGTTTTATATATTACAAAATATTGAAAGTATTTGTTAAAAATTTTTTACATTGTTGTGCAACAGGTTATTTTTACAAACAGAATTCCCAGAGAGCTACAAGTGAAACATAAAATTGCGATGGACAATTCCCGCATTTTTTAAAAATGAGTGAAATTAGTTTATATTTATGAAGAATTTCTTTCCGATTCCAAATATTTAAACAAAAGTTCTTTAAAAAAATTAGTTATTTAAATATTAAGAAAAGAAAATGCTACAAAATACCTCTACTATTTCTATTGTTATCGTGAGGTTTCTGCCAAATAGTTGGCATTGGTAGACCATTGCCACACCAGGTAAATGTTGGAGCGATTTGGGAGAAACTTGTAAAACTGGTTTCCGCTGCTGCATTTCAAGCTAAGATGTTTGGGAAGCCTTAACGTCACATTCAATTCGAGTCGAATGAATCGTTTTCTCGCCAACGTCTCACAACGGAACTTTGATTACAAATTAAAAAAAAGAAAAAGCGCATTGAGTAGAAATATTTTTCTGTTTATGGCCTTTTCGAAACATTTAGAATTGAATAATTTTTTTTTTCAAAAAAAAGGCGGGAATTGTCCTTTGAAGACTAAAAATGGAAAACGATCTAATAGACTGAGTGTCGACTGCAATTTTTAGATCCCATCCAACATCATTTTGAATTTTCTATAGAAATTGGAGAAAAGTGAGTAGATTACGATTACACTGGTCTGCCGTGGCAAAAATGGCTGAAACTGGTCAAAAATCAACTTTTAATAAGTTGAACTAAATTCAATTGCCAAATGCGACATAACTTGCCAAATAAGGAGCATTTTTTTTATTTGGTAACCCCCACTCTTTAAATTTCAATTAAGAAGGTTGCAGACGATTCGGATGTGTGGCTATGACTTACTTGCATCTTTCACAAATGAGCCAAATTGGCAATAAACATTACGTCACTGATGACGTAACTGATGTCGCCAATTTAGCTTACTTTTAAAAGATAAAAGTTTTCTGAACCAGAGATCAGAAATCGTTTGCGCTTTTTCTCCTTGAAAATCGAAATGCAGTGGGGTACCAGGCGAAAATGTGTGTTCTCTTTTTGGCAAGTTATGACATATTTGGTAATCGGATTTTAGTTCAACCTATTCCAAGTCGATTTTTGATCAGTTTCGGTCATTTTTGCCACGGCAGACCAGTGGATTTGTAATCTATTCACTTTTCTCCAACTTCTATAAAAAATTCCGACTGAAGTTCAATGGGGTCCAAAAATTGCAGTCGCCTCTTGGACTATAAGTACCAAAAAAAAAATCGAAAATCTTTTTTTCACGAAAAAATGTCCTAAAGACCAAGCTAAACAAAGTGGAGAACGCCCAAAGTGCGAACTCCAGTAGCAATAGTTGAAATTCAATATAAAGTATGTACATAAACATTGCCTCAAGTGGCAGATGTTATCATTTTCCGGCTCTCCTGAAAAATTTCCTTTTTTTGACTTACGTCGTTTTCCATTTCTAGTCCTCAATTTGTTCTTTTTATAATTTCCACTGTAAAATTTCGATTGCTAATTTTCTCCTAAATATGTTTCAACTATTTTAAATTCACATAATTGTTGATTGATTTTTTTTAAAAGCTTACCCAATCAAAACGATACACCGTACACGACAGCATTTTATTATTTAATACAAAATTATCGTAAAAATGTTTACTACTAGGAAATAATTTGGAAAGAGAATAATAAAATAATTCATTTATAACTCTAATGCATTAAAAAATTCAAACTACACCCACTAAAAAATTGAAGTCCCTAATAAACCATCTTTTAAAAAGTAGAACTCTGAAAATTGGAGTTCAGAACATCTTCAACGATCCAGTTACAGTTAGTTAACGAATTTTTTTATTTTTTATTTCGAACTAGAATCGAAGACAAAAGAAACGCAGAAACAAATTCTTAACCACGAATTCTGTTGGCAAATTGGCTTCGAATTTCCAATCCTCACAACAATAAAAAAAAAAAAATCTAATGTCCACTTGGATTATCCAATTCTTCCGGTGGTATTGGTTCATTTTTTTTTTACTTCTTGGATCTAATCTTAGTTCCTTGACGCGAAAGATAACAAGACTCCATTTTTTTTTCTGTTCAAAGCTTCCCCCAGCGACCTTTCGCTTGACTTTCTATTGGATGTAATAAAGGATCCAGTAGTAAGATAGTAGACTTAGCGAAGGGGGATTATTTTCAAACAATCCTCTTCTTGGTTTCCTGAAGTTCATCCACGGCTTTTTATTTGTTTATATTCGAGTTTATGATTCCATGTGTTATGCCATTTCGATTGGACTTGTATTCCCTTATTATTCCTGCAAAGATGCATAAGTAATGTGACCATATTTTCCTGTCTCCAGAATCTTCATCAGTTAGTTACCCGCTTTCCTAATTTAACGAAGTTATGAAGACATTTCCGTTTTGTTTCGAAGGATTTTGGGGGGGACTTGGTGACGGGAAATGGGACAATTTGGCGGGACATTCGGTCAGCGGGACAGCGAGGTGAAAAGCGGGACTGTCCCGCCAAAATCGGGACATCTGGTCATATTATGCATACTTCAATACCGGTATCGCCTATTGTTCTAACGACCGAGGAATCACGATTTCGAACCACACCATTGAATACTACATCATCAGTGATGAAATATTTGTAGTCAACATGGTTTACTTTTAAAAGAGGCAAGTATTTGGCACCAGAGAAGTTAAAATTTCTGTAGCCTTCCTTCCGCATTAAAAATTTAAGAGAAATAGAATGTTCTTCATTTGGAAAGCTACGACATACTTTGCTATCGGATTCAGATGATATTCAAAGTCGATTTTTGAACATTTTCGGCCATTTTTCTACCGACAGGCCAGCATATTCTTAGTTTACTAGCATTTATGTACATTCTATTAAAAATCGGAATGATGTTCGATAAGGTATCTAAACCTGCTCTGTATAACTCAATGTTCTGTAGCCAATGATCGCTATTATGGAGGATCGTTAAATTCACAGAGGCCTTAATGTCGTCAGATGGAGAAGGGAATTCTATCTCAGATTTCAACACCTCGTCCTATGGCCGTGTTCTACATCAATAATGTAGATTGCATATGTGTCGTAACGGTCGTCAATTAAATCTATACAATTCGTTTCTATACTTATTGATAGACTGCTTAAAGGGGCATTTAAACGAGGATAGGAAAACAGTGAGTACGCCAGTGGCGGCTCGTGCACTACAGCCAGTACAGCCGGGCTGAATCTAAATTTATTAGTTCAAAACTAAAATTATTTATTTTACAATTCTCTAAAATGAAGATCCATTTCTACGGTAAGTGAAAAAAAATCCGATAAACGGCAATCTTCTTGCATGAATAATTCACGAGAAAAAACCCCGCTTCCAATCAAAGTGATCTTCCTCCGAACACAGCAGCCGTGTTTCGGGCAGCCATGTCGCCATGGTAACCAATGGAAAGCAATAGGAGCCTTCAATCTACGCAATGTAATAGCGGTGCTGCCGATCAAGTATTATTTCTAACTTCGGCTGCCCTTTGAGAATTCGATGAACTGATTGGCTCAGCATATGAGAATCTGCATGGATGGGGCGATTGTGTTACCAAAACAACGCCGTTTTATGACGACATCAGTGACTGATTCGCAAGTTTAAAAGAAAGAAGGATTGATTTTGTTTTATAAAAATAAGTAAGTGTTTTCGTTCTCATATCTTATTCATTTTATAAAAATTGAAAGGAAACTTTGATTTGAGTTTGAGTATTAAAGATTATTAAGATTAAAGACTTAGCGTTCATGAATGATTGTGAAAAGTGTGTGGTGTGGGGGTGGGGGGGGGGAACGCATGTTTCCGGCTTCACTAGCATTTTCGATCACGGGCCGCCACTGGAGTACGCTCAGACAGAGAATCGGACAGTATACTGTCCTGGAGAATGTGCATCTACACGGAGAGAGTAAAACAGTTAGTAATTTGGAGTTGAAAGTGGATGTCTGATTGCGTTTCAATTCTGAATTAGTTGAGAAAGTGTGAAGAAGTGTTTGCGATTTTATATATATATTGGTGTCGGATAAAGCTTTTGACGATCAGTGTTGTGTATTTGAATGAAGAATTAAAAATATTTGGCGTATAACCTTCTGTGTAAAAGACTAGGTTCTTAAAAGAGATATTCTCCGGTACATCCGAAATAAATATTCACTAGTTTCCAATTGAAGATCCTCAAGAGTACAGAAAATATCTTACGATAACAGTTAACAATTTTAATGGGTTGTTACAACTTGTAGAGCCTCTTATTTATGAATATTTTGGCACAAAATTACCACCACCGATGTTAAAAAATAAATACTTAAATATGTAAAAATCTCGTTTAATGTATAAAAGAAGAAAATAATTTATAAGCTATATATATATTATTTAAAAAAATTAATACAAAGAAAGTAAAAATTGTGAGACTTTAATTTATCTATCTTGGCATAAATTTCGTCAAACACAAGTATTAAAATTTATATACTTTGTTAAGGTTTCTATATGTTTATGCCATGTTAGAAATGGATGGTCTAGAACATCGTCAGCCATTACGCGGCCTGCGGGCCGGATTTGGCCCGCGACAGAATTTTCAGCGGCCCGCCGGCACCGCAGAAGGAAAAAGATAAACAAATTTCACGTGATGGATTTTTTTTTTTTTTTTTTTACATAATTGTAACTTATCCGAAATATTATGTGTTAATTATGTAGAACAGATTTCTACACTACGTGCCCGAAGAAACTATATGAAGAAGCTTTCAGCAAGCTGATCTTCATCGAGAATAAATACAGGAATAACTTAGCTGAATCTCATTTGGACAATTTATTAAAATTGACTGCAACAAATACCCCGAAAAACATCGACTCTATGATAAAATAACCTGAACGATTTCGACCGCCATCGTCTCACAATCATCGATATAGATAAACAACTGGATAGACTGCTCCATTGTCAATGCAAAGAGAAAAACGCGCCTGGAATTGCGAAGCTGGTGGGAAGATTAACCAATTACAGTTCACTTTTATACTTGGATGAGAATGCGAAAAATCTTGTAAAATGCTAGAGTATATATTTTTTTGCACATTATTACTAATTAAGGTCTACTATTGACATTTCTGCTGTGTACAACCCAAAATTTTAGTTTCAATCCTTGGCAATCCGTATTTTTTATCCCACCAACGGCATCTGGCAACGGCTTCATTTTCACAGCATTAAGCAGTCTATCCAGTTGTTTATTTATATCGATGCTCACAATTGATATCGACAAAAATGAAGTAATCTGGAAGTGCAGTTTAAATACTTTTTATTAAGAGTTTAGTCATATCACACTAACACTTTGAAACAAAAGATAAACTTCTTTTTTAGTCTTTGATTTACTAATAATGAAAACTGCTATTTTTTTTATTTTTTTTTAATTATTTAAAAAAAAAAAAAAAAAAAAAAAAAAAGGAATAAAATATAAAATATTAACTGTAATTTTAACAAGATAAAAAAAAATTCCAATTTTGAGAAGTGTTATATATTATTAAATTGATAATAATTAAGGGGACATAGGACACTGAAATCACCAAAAATGACGTTTTTTGTTTCCATTCTATAAAAATTGCTTATGCCACTAGCTTTAATTTCGCGTTTGAATTTTTGAAATCCGATGATTTTAAGTGGTCAAATCTTTATTTTAACTAACTATTTTAACGCATCGCGCACTTGTTGGCAAAGGCTAAAAATGCGTTTTTCTCAGATTTGCTTTTTCCCATTTTACTTATGTTCGAAAAGCTCTTTGCGATTCATTTTTTGATAAATCCACCTAATTTTTTTGTATTAATAATTTTTAATGTACTATAAAGAAATTTACACATGCTTTTTTATCTCATATAATTTTTTATATTTTTTTTCATGTTGGGAATTTGAAGTATGTGCATTTTTAATGAGAAATCACTGGCGCCAAGTTTGAAATTTTATTTCTGTTCAACTATTGCACCTAAAGATAAAAGCATGTTTGAAAATGTTTATAATATATTGATAAACAACTTCAAATTTTTCTTTCATGTTCGTCAAAATATTGTGTCGCGAGGAGCATTTTGAAAAAAATTAAAATTTCGTGTTATTTTAATGCATTTTTCTCAATAATTTACTATCTATTTTATATTATCTGCTCAAATTGTGTTGTTTTGTTTAAAGTCACATCTTCTATGTTTATGCCAAATTTTATTTAATTCTTGGCAAAACTAAAGAATTTTGACAAAAGTGTCCTATGTCCCCTTAAAGATACGTATTTTGGAGTATCCGGCCCGCAGAAAGCTCCAACATAAGTCATTCGGCCCGCCCGTAAAAGTTAGTGGCGAACGCCGGTCTAGAATATACCATTTCTCTCAAAAACGTATCTGCAGAGTTGAACACACATAGTTTTATTGCAAGGGCGTAGCCAGAGACTTTTCTCGTGAGGGGACAGGAAATTATAACTCAGACAATCATAACAATAATTTTCGTTATTAATGCCAAATATATTTAGTTACACATATTTTTTTTCCTTCTAAGTATGTTAGATGTATGTACGTTTCCCTGGCTAGGTGCCTGTTTTACTGTATATATAATTCCTCAGTCCCTTTTTCAGAAGTTTTAGAAGCAGCAACTTTAAGATATTCCTTCTTGTATGTATGTTTTGTGCTTTTTATTTTGTTCCTTAAAAATGGAATATCGACTGCAACAGTATTCATTAGAACTAAATCTTTATAGAGCTTCAAAAGTGCATTGTCTCTTTTAATTTTATTGGAATAATCCATAAGGCGAAAATTACATAAAAATTCGTAATTCTGAAAAGCTTACAGAAATTTCTATATATTGTTGCATCCTTTGTTTTAACTCCTCGTACTTATTTCAGGGCCGGCATTGTGGGGGGGATGGAAGCCCCCCCCCCCCGCCTTGCTGGGGCGGCAACCTTAGGAGGTGGCAAATAGGCTGTAAAATTAACTGGTTTTTAAAGAAAATGATTAAACCAAGATTCATTTGATTACTTATAAAAAATTAGTAGGTGGAATTTTAATAAAATTTGCGTTTAAAATGTTTTACGAACTTTTAAGGTATACATTAGGAATCGGGAAATTTGACTCAATTGTGCGTTTCTGTTTTTTAGTTTTAAAATATTCCCGAATTCATTACCATTAAAATGATACCATTTTCTTTCTGAAACTCAAATTACTTTTTAAATTACGGTAGGTTTTGTGAACCTGTTTTGTATCACGTTCATTAGTGTAGTAAACTTTAAACGCGTTTTCTAAAGAATGGCATTTTGGTGTTTTATGACTTTACGCCAACGGTCATAACTTCATAATAAATGGTCCGATTTACAAAATTCTAATTTTGTTTTGTAGACAACAGTTATGAATGTGTTTTCTATGGAGAATCTAATATATATTGTTATAAACACATTTTTTATGCATATTTTAATCTTAATTTTTTGTTAAAAGCTATGTATTTTTTTAAAACTTTTTATTTAAAAACTTATAATTAAATAAATATTGAAGGCAAATTCAAAATTCTCCATAGGAACATGCGTCAATATAATATCTCTTATTTGCAATAAAAATAATACCTCTAAGTTAATTACAAGTTTATTTATATATGTTCTAATATTGTCCTAATTAGTCACTTTAATTGCAATTATCTGATTAAAAATATGACGGAAAAAAAAGTTTACATACAAAAATGCATCATTTTTAATTCTGATATTATAACCTAAGAATTAAAGAAAATCATCTCAATTGTAAATGTATACCTTAAGTATAGATACCCACTAACTTCAAAAATTCTTAAGCATGAGAACGACATAAGAAGGTTGATGTATGTAGTTTTTAAAAAAAAACACGTTTTGAAAGATGAGAAGAGTTTTTGTGAATTAAAGACCAAAACCGAACCAAAATTACAGAGCAATATACTTATAGATAAAATATCAAGATATTTCAAGGAAACCACTCACAAACGTAATTAACTACCGTTTAAAAATGTATGAAATAATAAATGACCCTTTTTATTATAACTTAAATAAATAGACACACATACAAAGTGTTGAAAAAGATATTTTTTACCGTGTGTTTTAATTTGTCAGAACATATATGGGGTCGCGAAAAAAAGGAATATATATAAAAAAAAATTATCAGAATTAAAAGTGAGAAAAAACACTTTTAAGCTTAACTATTTTTAAGTAATTAGGTTTTTATTTTTAGTGGTTCTATAATTTGTTTTACTATCTTTTTAATAGATACATTTTATAATTATATACTAGATTTGTGTGTTTTCTTTTTTTCTGTGCAACCTTATTTCAATTTAGAGCCAAAATCATAAATCAAGAAATTTGTTGTTTTTTTTCAAAACAAAACTTCAAAATTTTTATTATCAATTTTTTTCTTCAATTTTAATTTTACTACTAAGTGAAAGCGATAATTTTTGTTATAAAAGGCATTTTACTTTTTGCCCAGGGCGGCGAAATTGCTGGCGCCAGCCCTGCTCATTTTTAATTTAACATTTTCAATTATTTTCCAATCCAAAAAAAAAAAATCAGAATCTCAGTATTTAAAAAAAAAATTAAAAATACAGCTGGAAGGTAGAGCAGGAAGATTATTGGCTGCCATACGACACGTGAGTGCATCTTGTTCGCTCTGTCCTTAGCAGTACTCTCCCATTTCAAACATGTTTGAATCTACTATCCGAGAGAATCTCTGTCTGTTAGTAGGGGTAAAGGGAAAACGAAGGGGATTTTTAGGGCGAATTTTACTGGCAAGGTCCTACTCACCGTTTTATTCGCCTCGTCTATAATAGTCCGAGAGGGGACTGCAAATTTAGGACCCCATCGCACATCATTCTGAATTTTTTATAGAAATTGGAGGAAAGTGAGTAGATTACGAATCCACTGGTCTACCGTGGCAAAAATGGCCGAAACTGATCAAAAATCGACTTGGAATGAGTTGAAGTAAAATCCGATTGCCAAATCTGTCATAACTTGCCTTAATCATAACTTGCCAAATCTGTTACAAACTTTTTCGTCTGGCAACCCACTGCATTTTGATTTTCAATGAGAAAAAGGGCAAACGATTTCTGATCTCTGGCTTGGAAAACTTGTTACAAATTTAAAAGTAAGCCAAATTGGCGACATCAGTTACTTCATCAGTGACGTAATGTTTATTGTCAATTTGGCTCATTTGTGAAAGAGGCAAGTAAGCCATAGCCACACATCCGAATTGTCTGTAACCTTCTTAATTGAAAATTAAAGAATGAGGGTTACCAAATAAAAAAAAAATGCTCATTATCTGGCAAGTTATGGCGCATTTGGCAATTGGATTTAGTTCAACTTATTCAAAGTCGATTTTTGATCAGTTTCGGCCATTTTTGCCCCGACAGACCAGTGGATTCGTAATCTACTCACTTTTCTCCAATTTCTATAAAAAAAAAATCAGAATGATGTTCGATGGGGTCCAAAAATTGCAGTCGCCTCTCAGTCTATAAGCCCCTTAATGCTGATGAAATGAAGCCTTTGTTTGATCGTTGAGTGAACAAAAAAATACGGATTGCCAAGGGTTGAAAATAAAATTTTGGGTTGTACACAGCAGAACTGTCAATAGTAGACCATTAATTACTAATAAAGGGAAAAAAAATATCTACTCTATCACTTAACAAAGATTTCTCGCATTCCCATCTAACTATAAAAGTGAACTGCGATTGGTAAATCGTTCACCAATCCTCAACCACCAACGCGTTTTTCCCCTTTTATTGTCATCGGATAAGTCTATCCGTTGTTTATCTATATCGATGGCTATACCTCGATGTACTTAGCGATTCACTCATTGAGTGAAGTTCGATTCGTTTCAGTCTTTTTTATCACAATAAAAAAAACAGGGGAATTTTTTAACTGGTTATAATAACAATAATGATAAATTATTCATTCAATTTGAAAAAGAAAATAGCTCGTATTTTTTTTATTTTTTATTATTGATTTTTTAAAGATTGTACAAGCTAGCTTATAAAAATGTTTTAAAGTATAATATATATATGTATATATATATATATATATATATATATATATATATATATATATATATATATATATATATATATATATATATATATATATATATATATATATATATATATATATATATATATATATATATATATATATATATATATATATATATATATATATATATATATAGATATATAGATATATAGATATATAGATATATATAAAACTTAGTAATTTCCCCCTCAAAATGTGTTGATGATTTCTTTTTATTACTGTTGCTGTACACAAAACAAAACTTCACAGGTTTTAAAGCGATACTTCAGTAGATATTGCCGCATTTTGTAACTTATAAATTATTACACATTATAGCCCAGTGATTAAACATCGGACTGGTGATAGCAAGGTCGAAACTCACAGCACCCAACTTTTAATCATTCTTAATTTCCATTCATTTCTTGGCCTAGCAGAATCTTCTAGAACTTTCTACGCACTTCCCGCGCGACTTGTTTCCAGTTCCGAATGAATATTCTGGGACATTCCATCTAGTTATAAAAAAGAACCACTCGAATTGAATGAGGCAGATGACTATTTCTTCAGCACCTGCCGACGAAACGGTGTAGTGGTTAGTGTACTAGCTTCTACACCGCGAGGTTGCGGGTTCCGAGTCCCGTGTTTGGCATGGGTGTTGGTAAATGTATGTTGGCTTGTCTAATGACGAATGTTTCGGCGCATTATAGCCCTCGTGTTGCTGACGACGCCGGATAATCTGAAAACAACCAACCAATCTTCTGCACCTAAACGTTGCGTGTGATTTCTCATCAATAAATATCAACAGGATAAAGAAACCCCCTTTGTATTTCTGGTACTCTTCCGTTCCTGCCAGATAAAAACCGCCAAATTGCAACGATAACTCATCAAAACTAACAACTTTCAAATCATTTATAAATCCTATAACAAACCCTTTTAGGTTTGCTATTAGTCACCCTATAGCCCCTAAGACAGTTTGCTAAAGTAACACAATAACCCCTAACATCGGTAAATATTACCGCATTCTGTAAGTTATAAGTATCAGCCATTATTACCCTGTGATTAAACATCGAACTTGTGTTTTAGGTTTGCCATAACAACCCTATAACCGTAAACATTTAGGCTTGGCCATACATTTACGCGTCATTTAAACGAATTAAAAATTAGGCTTGGCGACAACTGAACCAACTGGTACCCGTCTAACGGAAGAGTACCG
The DNA here is from genome assembly GCA_963978545.1 of Linyphia triangularis. Lineage (NCBI taxonomy): Eukaryota > Metazoa > Arthropoda > Arachnida > Araneae > Linyphiidae > Linyphia > Linyphia triangularis. Next base: position 14,512,985 of record OZ021726.1, read on the forward strand.
TACTTCTTGTGTCTTACAAAGTGAGTTCTGCTGTACCAGATTATACGTGACAATATTGTGGCCGAAATATTAAGCGGAAACCTCTGGAAAAGCTGAAAGTTTTGAGGATAGAAAAATTTACACTCATTCTATTTAATAGCAAGAACCATTCTGTCTCATTCAGAACTGCTAATTAACGCCAAAAATCTCAAACTTTCGAAAAATCCTAACATCTCCAACGGTCAATCAACTTGGCCTTAAGTACTGCAATTTCATCCAGGGAAAATAACACTTAACTCGACGACTTCTCCAGAAATCTGAAGTAATAAATAACGAATTTAATTCCATATCTTCGGCGGTCGTGGACAGCTCTAACAGATGACCTCTACCGGCAGTAATCTGCGTTAAACGCCTCCAATGCTCTATAAACTCATTTTTGTCAGTTGACTCACGTCGTCTCGGATTTTATTTCATTTCACTTCGAAACAGTCTTTCCATTTTTTCCAGTTTTCGTTTTTTAGCCATTTCTTCGATGGAACGTTGACGTTTTCTGTTCGGCTTGCAATGATTTAGAATTTTTTTTTTTTTTTTTTTCCTTTTTTCAGGCAGTTTCTGCTGTCAAGCTGGTTTTTGAAATAAGCCGGTGTCCAACGAAATGGAAGATTTTTTTTTTTTTTCTGTTTTGGTTTTTCTTTATTCTTATATATTTTTTTGTTCCATTCCAGGTTTTGGAACCTTAATTTTGGGTTGAAAAATTATTCGGAGCGGCTGGTTATAGTTAGTAGTGGTTAAGTTTACAATTTTTTTTTTTATTTATAAAAGATTAAAACTAAATTGGTAAAGTTTTGATATTTTTATAGTAGTTAAAAAAACTTAATATTATGCTTATATTGCATTATATTTAAAAAGACGCTTTTGTACAAAGACATAGTCTGCTCATCTTAGCTTAAAATGGAAATTAAATATTTTCATTCGCACTTTAAAAGTATCCTGGAAAATTTAGTTAATGTTTTTGTAACAATTTGTTTTATCCAAGAACTTGATGAATGAAAATGCTGATTTACTAAGGCACTTAAAAACATGGAAAAACATTACTACTCCAATAAACATAGAAAAACATTACTAATCCTGCAAACATAGAAGAACCTCGACAAAAGATAAGATTCTCTAGGAATTCATTATAGAGGAAAGTTTCCTATAGTGTGTTATTTTTCACATTTTTGTGGGTTTGAGATTTAATTTAAATTTATGGTCAGATTTTTTTTTTTTTTTGGTAAAATAGATGTATTCAATAACAATTTATTTTAGAGCCTTCTCTTAATTTAATTTATCCTTTCAAAGCACGTATTCCTTTTTTCAATCCTTTCATCGATTACTTCAATAACTTCCCACGCTTTCAACAACCCATTCATGTGAGATTTGTTTAGGTCAGCGTTTTTTAACAGCGAGACCCATAATTAATATTCAGTATTATTCATCTTAGCATCAAACAGTTTTCGTACACATATTCATTTTCTGCAGACATGAGCACAATGGACAAATTCGTGCATTTAAAAAAAAAAAAAAAAATATTTCAAAAAGGCCATAAACACAAAACTTTCTACTCAATGCACTTTTTCTTTTTTTAATTTGCAATCAAAGTTCTCCAGTTAGACGTTGGCGAGAAAACTGAATCGAATTGAATGTGACGTCAAAAGATCTCAAACATCTTGGCTGGAAATGCAGCAGCGGAAACCAGTTTTGCAAGTTTGTCGCAAATCACGCCAATCTGTACGGGATATGGTAAAGGTCTACCAAATCAACCCCAACTATTTGGCAGAAACCTCACGATAACCATAGAAACGGAATATGCTCTTGACGTCACAGATTTCGTTGAGTGTTTTGATCATACTGGTTTTGGCACAGTTTTGAGGCATTTTTCTTTTCTTAATATTTAAATAACTATTTTTTTAAAGAACTTTTGTTTAAATATATGGAATCAGAAAAAAATTCTTCATAAATATAAACTAATTTCACTCGTTTTTAAAAAAATACGGGAATTGTCCACTCCAACGGTTAGTTTCCAGTGAGTTTCACAAGCCGATTCATGCATTTGATTGATTACCCATTTCTGAACTTTTAAGAGGTGGTTCTAATCCAGCATTAGCCACTACACGGCCCGCGGGCCAGTTTTGGCCCACGACATATTTTTCTGCGGCCCACCGCCACCATAGAAGATAAAAAAAAATCAAATTTCACGGTACGGATTTTTTTTTTACATAATTATAATTCATCCGAAATAGTATGTGTGTAATAAAATGTATGCTCAAAGAAACTATACAAAGCTTTCAGCAAGGTGGTTTTCACTAAGAATAAATACAGGAAAAATGTAATTGAATCTCATTTGGACAATTTATTAAGATTGGCTGCAATAAATACTATGACAGACAACGACTCTATCATAAAATAAATTGAACGCCTTCGTCTCACAAATTATATCAACTAAAACCGAGTAATCTGGAAGTACAGTTTAAATACTTTTATTAAAAGTTAGGTCAAGTCGCATTTTCAAGTTGAAATGAAGAATTTACTTCTTTTTTAGACTTTAATTTACTATTAATAAAAATTATTATATTTTAATTATTTGATAAAAAAGAATCAAATAATAGTTGTAATTTTATTAAGATAAAAAAAAAAAATTCAGTTTAATAATAATTAAAGATACGTATTTAATTGTATCCGGTCCGCGAAAAGCTCCAACACAAGTGATAAGGCCCGCCTCTAAAAGTTAGGGGTGAACGCTGTTCTAGTCGGTCTCTCTCTCTCTTCTCTCTCCTCATCCTCTCTAACTCCTATCTCTCTATCTCCTATCTCTCTATCTCCTATCTCTCTATCTTCCACTCTCTCTCTCTCCTATCTCCCTCTCATCTCTCTATCTCCTATCTCTATCTCCTATCTCTCTATCTCCACTCTCTCTCTCTCTCCTCTCTCTCCCTCTCATCTCTCTCCCTCTCATCTCTCTCCCTCTCATCTCTATCTCTCTATCTCTATCTATATCTCCTCTCTCTATCTATATCTCCCTCTCCTCTCTCTATCTCTATCTCCCTCTCATCTCTCTATCCCTATCTCTATCTCTATCTCTCTATCTCTATCTCCCTCTCCTCTCTCTATCTCTATCTCCCTCTCCTCTCTCTCTATCTCTATCTCCTCTCTCTCTATCTCTATCTCTATCTCCTCTCTCTCTAGCTCCTCTCTATCTCTATCTCCTCTCCCTCTCCTCTCTCTCTCTATCTCCTCTATATCTCTATCTCCTCTCTCTCTATCTCTATCTCCTCTCTCTCTATCTCTCTCTTTCTTTCTCTCTCTCTCTTCTCTATGTTAACATATAGGTAATTGAAAGCAAAAAATTGCCCAACTTTTGTGTGCTCGCGTTAATGTAAAACTACAAATTATCTTTTAAATTCAGTCTATTATTCTTCTAAACCCAATTCGATAATACACCTTCTCTCAAAGACTTCACCAAAAGATTGCCATCAATTAAACAGCACGGTCTACCCTTTGCAGATGAAACAAGCACCAGTTACATCGCGTGTTGTCAGACATATTTGGCAGTTCAAGTTTAATATCTTGTACTTCTGGTATTCGATCCGAAAATTCCCCTTCACCAAAAAAAAAAAAAAAAATGACCATCAATTAAATGTGGACATTAGCATTCACCTCCGTAGGTGAAAGAAGATCTAATTTACGTCACGATCTTCACAATCAGGAACGCTATTTCGTGACATTGCTGTCCACGTGATATCACGAACCGCTATGTACCTGGAGCCATTCATCTAGCGGTTGTGCAAGCTTGATTAATAGCTCATTGAGATCTCAGGAAGGGAGATTGTGACACTGTTTAATGGCTCCGGAGATATGAATCGATTATCTGTTAAGTGAGTTTTTCCGGGAATCGATTCTTTTTACCGCCTGTGTGTGTGTGACTTCGAGATCGATTCTTGCTGTGATTTGTCCACGATGTGTGTGTTTAGTATTAAATATTCATGGGTGGAATAATGCATTGATTCATGATGCACCTGAATATTTATGAGTGGACTGTGTTGTAGAGTAATGGTCAGTTGAGGAATTTGATGTTGTTGTTTGGTTGCAAAACAAAGCAACTGATGACAATGCGACTTATTTAAACAAAGTATTTTTGTACTTTAAAACAGGAAACCTCATAATTATTCTTATGGTTACAAAGTTAGTCAAAAATAGTGAAAGCACAAACCCATTCTGATGGTATCAAGTTACAACATTTTCAAACTCTTTTTTTTATCAACAAATAACAATTTCTTAGCAAAGCAAATCAAAATAAAACTTTTATACAATGTTTTTGAGGCACCAAAAAAGACGAAAATTTATCTTTTTACTAAATATTCCTTAAGAAAATATGGTCCAAATACAACTTTTGCGACAAAGATTTTAGCCTACAAATGAACACTTCTGATGAAACAACTTAAGAGCTCTAAACTAAATAAAATTCTGCCAAAAAGAAAAAAAAAAAGAAAAGAAAAAAACACTAAACTTTGAACATTGATCAGTTCCATAGCAACCCCATAATATTATGCCATATTTAGATTTAGAATTCAAAAAAACGTCTAAATACCAAATTTCATAATTTTCCAATGAGTGGTCAGTAATTTAAATGATGTAAAAAAAAATGGCAGATTAATGTTAAAATGAAAATTTATTTTTTCAGCCATAAATTCTTAAGTAGTTAATATATTTTAGCAATTTTTGTTTCAAACGATAGTTAATAAAAGGCAAAACACAAATAACATGCAACTTTTGCAATAAAGAGTTTTTTAATAATTAATTATTTATTAATAAAACAAGTTTAGAAACATGTATTTGATTTGCTTCTATTACAATTATCCATGGTTAAAAACCCCTCCCTTTTCATTCCAGTTTTACTTTTGATTCTCAATATTTTAACTAAAATGTAAAAAAAACTCACTTTAAGGGCCCGTGTAACAGATTACATCTTGAGGAAGCGCGCAAACTTTCAATCTTTCCCCGCTTTTAAGAAATTTTCCCTCAAGATCGGCTAAAATATTTTCGCTCCTGAGTGGCGTGTTGCTCAACATAATGAATTGAAATTTGGTAAGTAGGGTAAACGAAGTATTCTAAATCGAAAGAAAACATAAAAAACAGGGGTACTTATTGAAATATTTAAAGATAGAGTTATATTTACTTGGTATACAGCCCCTAAGAAAAAAAATTTGACCCAGACATATAGAAAATCGTAAATAAAATATTTTGGTGCAAACCGTAAGATTCTATGATAATTAGAACCGAAGATATAGCCTTTTTTTTTTTAATTTTTTATTTTTATTTTGCGTACTGTACGATACTGAACCCAAAACCACCTAATCATCTTTGCGGCTTGATATAGAAAAAAAATCAACCAAACAAAATGTTATGGCATTAAACAAGACGATACATATTCTAGTGGAAACAGGAAAAGAATATCACCCAAGTATTCGTAACATCAAATTTCAATACTCCTGTTTAAGAGTTTACGAACAAAAGCACAGATACCTTCTAGTGGCCCTAATTAAAAAAAAATGGCTACCAAGCAATTCTAGTGATGTGAAAAGGGCAAAATTACCAAAACATAACAATGACGTGAAATGAAAACGTTACTTTTCCTTTAGACGAGTACCGGATAAAAATCGCCAAATTGAAGCGAAAACTCATCCAAACTAAAAAACTTCAAATCATTCATAATTCTTAAAACAAACCATTATAGGGTTGCTATAGCAACCCTATAACAAACCGTAAACATTTAGGCCTTGCGAAGCATTTACGCTCATTTAAACGTATAAACATTTAGAATTGGTGCCAACTGAGACAACTGGTACCCGCCTAACGGAAGAATACCGTATTTCTTCAGTGTGTTATAAAGTGAGTTCTGCTGTACCAGATTATACTTGACAATATTGTGGCCAAAATATAAAGCAGTAACGTCTAAAGCAGTAACGTCTATACAAGGACCAAACTGACGAATCTCAAACTTCTGGAAAAGCTGAAAGTTTCCTTCCAGGCAATTTTATAATCCGAAAACCGAAAGCGCCAACTTTTACGCACACTCATGATGATAAAAAGCAGCAAAACATAAATAAGAGTACAAAGTACCAAAAACCATTTTATGGTTATAACATATTGTTGCACAAATTGTCTGTATATAGTGTAAATAGTGACGTATTATTCTAAAATTCTATTGTAATTTATTTTTATCTTATTTTATTTATTAACAGCGATTATACAGGTTAGAAAAAGGTGGCAACACCTAAGGCAATCGAGAAATTTCGAGATGTTTCTTTTCCGACGAATTGGCCGGAAATTTAGCGAATATTCTCTCTCGCCAAGTATATAAAGACCGGAGATCGGGAAAGTTTTCAGATTGACTTCGGACTTCGATGAGAGCTGATTGCTTTGTTTACTGGAGAGAGCTTGTATAATCGCTGTATTCGAAGTTGTTCTTACTGAAGCTTGTGTTGAAGCTTGAGATTGATTACACTGTTGTCTTTGAATAAATTTTGTGCCTGTGAAGAGTGAATAAATAGTAGTTTTCATCTTAAAAACTGTGCCATCATTGCCTCAGTGGAAAAACACGGAGGAAGCCTTGGCGTTCAGGAAAAAGTGAAATACTCAATTCTTTATGGAAAGAGTTAAAAAGCCAACAGAGAAGGATTTGCCGGAAATTGGCATCCAAAACTGGTTGCCAAAGATAACCTCCAGAAAAACCTGAAGGGTCCTTATTTAAGAACTGTAGCATTATGCAAAATTCGTAAAATCCTCCTCATTTTTGTGAATGTTTGTCGTTTGCTGCTTTTGAATATATAGCTGCCAGCGATCAAATAGTTGGCATCCGATACATTGATCCTTCAACATTCGAAATAGTTAGAGCACCCATATCATCGCAGCACTACAGTGAAAAAAAAAGTATACCGAGAATATACGGATTGTGGAAAGAAAACTAAAAAAATATTGAATGCCTAAAAAAGAATTATTTTCGAAAGACCGTGGTCTGAGATGATTGAGTCTTATCACATGGAACCTATGTACCGAATAACTCGGATTACTACCTATATGAATACAGATTAGTATAGATTGTGCAACGCTTGCATCACAAAATGGGTTTCGGAGTAGGGAGGAATAAGTATTACAAAAATATGAGAGGCCTAATTAATTCCTAGGTTTGTATGCTTAGTTTAGTGGTACTTGAAGGAAAGCTAATTGCCTGTAAAGGTAGTAGTCCGAGAGGCGACTGCAATTTTTGGACCCCATCGAACATCATTCTGAATTTTTTATAGAAATTGGAGAAAAGTTACTAGATTAGTCCACTGGTCTGCCGTGGCAAAAATGGCCGAAACTGATCAATAATCGACTTGGAATGAGTTGAACTAAAATTCGATTGCCAAATATGTCATAACTTGCCAAAAATAGAACAAACTTATTCGTCTGGCAATCCACTTCATTTTGATTTTCAATGAGAAAAAGCGCAAATGACTTCTGATCTTTGGCTCGGAAAACTTGTATCTTTTAAAAGTAAGCCAAATTGGCGACATCAGTAACGTCACTAGTGACGTAATATTTTTTGCCAACTTGGCTCCCTTTTAATAGATGCAAGTAGACCATCGCCAGATATCTGAATCGTCTGCAACCTTTTTAATTGAAAATTAAAGAGTGAGGGTTACCAAATAAAATAAAAAATGCTCATTATTTGGCAAGTTATGGCGCATTTGGCAATTGGATTTAATTCAATTTATTCCAAGTCGATTTTTGACCAGTTTCGGCCATTTGTGAGACGGCAGACCAGTGGATTCGTAATCTACTCACTTTTCTCTAATTTCTTTATAAAATTCAGAATGATGTTCAATGTGGTCCAAAAATTGCAGTCGCCTCTCGGTCTATAGCCTAGGTGCTGTTAGGAAGGTGCAAGGGCGCTTGAACCTCCTTGGATTTTGAAAATTAAAAGTAATGTGGAAAAAATTATATTTTTCCCTGATAATATAAGTATGATATAGATTTTAAAATATTCAATGGATAAAAAATTCAATACAATACTATATATTAAAATTTTATAAATACAGCCAGGGGACAAATCAAGGTTACCACAAAAAACTAACCAGCTTGCACCCCCTTGGGTGAAATCTATAGCTCCCCTCATATAATTCTGCCGTCAAGGAAGAAAATAACGCAATGTTATGTTTAGAGTGTTCTGACACAAAATGAATCAGAGATACATATAAAGTAATTCTGAGAAAATGTTTTTTAATGCCCTCCGATAAGCATTGAAGCCATTGAGTATTATAAAGAAATTCTACATGTGGTAATAGCTACAAATTGAAATATCAATTTATTTCACTATAGTCCGAGAGACAATTGCAATTTTTGCAATTTTTCTAAAATCCGATTGCCAAATATGTCATAACTTGCCAAAAAGAGAACAAACTTATTGGTCTGGCAACCCACTGCATTTTGATTTTCAATGAGAAAAAGCGCAAACGTTTTCTGATCGCTAGCTCGGAAAACTTTCATCTTTTAAAAGTAAGCCAAATTGGCGACATCAGTTACGTCATCAGTGACGTAATGTTTATTGCCAGTTTGGCTCATTTATGAAAGATGCAAGTAAGCCATCGCCACACATCCGAATCGTCTGCAACCTTCTTAATTGCAAATTAAAGAGTGAGGGTTACCAAAAAAAATAAAAAAATGCTCATTTTTTGGCAAGTTATGTGCATTTGGCAATTGGATTTAGTTCAACTTATTAAAAGTCGATTTTTGACCAGTTTAAGCCATTTTTTCCACGGCATACCACTGGATTCGTAATCTACTCACTTTTCTCCAATTTCTATGAAAAATTCAGAATGATGTTCGATGGGGTACTAAAATTGCAGTCGCATCTCAGTCTATTATACCAGCTTCCAGAAACATGACGTCACCATTGAATCAATTCAACTTTAATACTTCTACAAAACGAATTGTTCCCTTTAACTTTTAATTACCATTTAATTAGTTATTTATATACTGTTAAATGTAGTTAAATGTATTTAGGAAGTATATGGCTTCGTGTTTTTAATCGTTTTTATAATTGCAGCTTTAAAAGAGATCAATTATACACTATGTAAACCTACTGATACATTGAGCCATTCTACATTCTGCGTGACATGAAATCCAATTCCGCAAATTATCCTCTCATTAAATATTAACCAACCTTAGCGGAAGCTTGCATTTGCGTGAGGACGGAATAGTTCCTCGACTAAGATAAGTGTGCAAACATGGTATTTATAGATATGAACACGTGAAGAAACATACTCTGGACAAAATGACTGTTATATTTCATTTTTTTTTTCTCTCTTTGTATCTTTTAATTATTCGTCCTATAGAGTTTCGAATGAATGAATTAGTGTTACTTTAAATATATGTATTTAAAATTTAAAAAAATAGATATTATAACACTAAATATAGGTATTTAAAATTAGACATCTGGCACTTTTGTATTTAAAATTTCAAAAAAAAATTAATTAAAAAATAGACATATAGCACTAAATATGTATATTTAAAATTTAAAAAAATATACATATTGCACTAAATATGTGTATTTAAAATTCGATAAATAAATATATGGCACTAAATATGTGTATTTAAAATTCGAAAAATAGATATATGGCCCTAAATATGTGTATTTAAAATTCAATAAATAGATATATAGCACTAAATATGTGTATTTAAAATTCGGTAAATAGATATATGGCACTATATATGTGTATTTAAAATTCTAAAAATAGACATATAGAGTTAAATATGTGTATTTAAAATTCGATAAATAGACATATAGAGTTAAATATGTGTATTTAATATTCGATAAATAGATATATGGCACTTAATATGTGTATTTAAAATTCGATAAATAGATATATGGCACTTAATATGTGTATTTTAAATTCGAAAAATAGACATAGGGCACTAAATATATGTATTTAAAATTAAAAAATTAGACATATAGCACTAAATATGTGTATTTAAAGTTCGAAAAATAGACATAGGGCACTAAATATATGTACTTAAAATTCGAAAAATAGACATGTAGCACTAAATATGTGTGTTTTAAATTCGATAAATAGGCATATGGACCTAAATATCTCTATATATATAAGGCAAAGCCCTCACTCACTCACTCACTCACTCACTCACTCACTCACTGACTCACTCATCACTAATTCTCCCACTTCCCACATAGTCACAACTCTGAAAATCGGCACAAATATCAACAATGGTAAACATAGAAAAAGTAAACTATTCCGATCTCGATTAACACACTTTAACCCGGCAGGACGCGCCCGGGGTCCATATGGACCCCACGTGATTTTAAAAAGGAATTTCTATTAAATGTTTGACCTTGACCAGCCCTGCTTTTCAGTAGTCTACTTTTCCAAGACCTTTAACCTCTACCAGGTGTCAAAAATTCCTTAGGGTCATTATTTCTTTTTTAACAAAAGGGTTGTCACGTTTGGGGTATGTCTGGACCCCGCGCGACTTCCCGCGTTAGCCGAATTAGCTGCATTCATCCGCTGCTACTTTCAGTGTACGGACGTTATTTATTGGCTTCGCCATGTCGACTCCATACGAAAAAGAGATGGAAAGACTGAGAATACTTTTGAATGAGGTTGAAAGTGATGAAGACCCTATTTCTGATGAAGAAGATTGTTCTGATCATAAGAATTTGAGTAATCATGATTCAGAATCAGAACTGGATTTGGATACCGACGTAGAAGAGGATATTTCCAACAAAAAGGATTTTCTGGGAAAAGATAAATGTACATTGTGGAAGAAATAAAAATTTAAAACTGACGTTCGAACGCGTGCACACAACAATATTTCGCAACTACCAGGACCAAGATTGACTGCAAAAAATGTGACAACGCCGAATGAAGCTTGGGAAATTTTTATAGACCGTGAAATTATGGATGAAATAATTATTTGTACAAATATTTACATTAAAAGAATATCATCGAAATTTTCCAGAACGAGAGATGCCAAAGAAACTGACGAATTTGAAATACGAGCGTTGTTTGGACTATTATATTTGTGTGGTTTGCACAAATCGTCGCACCTGAACGTCCGTGACCTATGGGATACAGATGGTACAGGAATCGAAATTTTTCCTGCCACTATGTCGTACAAGCGATTTTTATTTATTTTAAGATGCCTGAGGTTTGACAACATCATCACAAGGGAAGAAAGACAAAAAGAAGACAAACTTGCTGTTATCAGAAACAATTTTCAAATTTTCATAAAGAAATGTAAAGACTCTTACTGTGTTGGGGAATATGTCACCATTGACGAAAAACTTTTAGCTTTTCGGGGACGTTGCGGATTTCGTCAATATATACCCAACAAGTGTATATATTCAAATAATTAGTAGTATTAAAAATTTCGAAAATTCATAAATATTAGTTTTATAATCATGCTGACGTTAAATATTATGCAAAAATTAGCATTAACTGATTTATGTAGGAGGGGTCCATTTGGACCCCGCGAGCGCGTCCGTGTTCGTATCTTAGGCGCGCGTTCTCCCGGGTTAAGGGGTCGAAAAGGGGTCAAACGTTCCAAACGGGGGACATTCGAAAATCCTACTTCCCACATAGTCACAACTCTGAAAATCGGCACAAATATCAACAATGGTAAAAATAGAAAAAGTAAACTATTCCGATCTCGATTAACCCACTTTAAGGGGTCGAAAAGGGGTCAAACGTTCCAAACGGGGGACATTCGAAAATCCTACTTCCCACATAGTCACAACTCTGAAAATCGGCACAAATATCAACAATGGTAAACATAGAAAAAGTAAACTATTCCGATCTCGATTAACACACTTTAAGGGGTCGAAAAGGGGTCAAACGTTCCAAACGGGGGACATTCGAAAATCCTACTTCCCACATAGTCACAACTCTGAAAATCGGCACAAATATCAACAATGGTAAAAATAGAAAAAGTAAACTATTCCGATCTCGATTAACACACTTTAAGGGGTCGAAAAGGGGTCAAACGTTCCAAACGGGGGACATTCGAAAATCCTACTTCCCACATAGTCACAACTCTGAAAATCGGCACAAATATCAACAATGGTAAAAATAGAAAAAGTAAACTATTCCGATCTCGATTAACCCACTTTAAGGGGTCGAAAAGGGGTCAAACGTTCCAAACGGGGGACATTCGAAAATCCTACTTCCCACATAGTCACAACTCTGAAAATCGGCACAAATATCAACAATGGTAAAAATAGAAAAAGTAAACTATTCCGATCTCGATTAACACACTTTAAGGGGTCGAAAAGGGGTCAAACGTTCCAAACGGGGGACATTCGAAAATCCTACTTCCCACATAGTCACAACTCTGAAAATCGGCACAAATATCAACAATGGTAAAAATAGAAAAAGTAAACTATTCCGATCTCGATTAACACACTTTAAGGGGTCGAAAAGGGGTCAAACGTTCCAAACGGGGGACATTCGAAAATCCTACTTCCCACATAGTCACAACTCTGAAAATCGGCACAAATATCAACAATGGTAAAAATAGAAAAAGTAAACTATTCCGATCTCGATTAACACACTTTAAGGGGTCGAAAAGGGGTCAAACGTTCCAAACGGGGGACATTCGAAAATCCTACTTCCCACATAGTCACAACTCTGAAAATCGGCACAAATATCAACAATGGTAAAAATAGAAAAAGTAAACTATTCCGATCTCGATTAACACACTTTAAGGGGTCGAAAAGGGGTCAAACGTTCCAAACGGGGGACATTCGAAAATCCTACTTCCCACATAGTCACAACTCTGAAAATCGGCACAAATATCAACAATGGTAAAAATAGAAAAAGTAAACTATTCCGATCTCGATTAACACACTTTAAGGGGTCGAAAAGGGGTCAAACGTTCCAAACGGGGGACATTCGAAAATCCTACTTCCCACATAGTCACAACTCTGAAAATCGGCACAAATATCAACAATGGTAAAAATAGAAAAAGTAAACTATTCCGATCTCGATTAACCCACTTTAAGGGGTCGAAAAGGGGTTAAACGTTCCAAACGGGGGACATTCGAAAATCCTACTTCCCACATAGTCACAACTCTGAAAATCGGCACAAATATCAACAATGGTAAACATAGAAAAAGTAAGCTATTCCGATCTCGATTAACCCACTTTAAGAGGTCAAAAAGGGGTTAAACGTTCCAAACGAGCGATATATTCGAATGTCCTACTTCTCATATTTTCATAATTCTGAAAACTGGTGTGAATATCAATAAAGACAAACGCAGAAAAAGTAAACTATTCCGATCTCCGGTGGATCAAGGGGTGGAAAATGGGTTAAACGTTCCAAACGAGGAATATTCGAATGTACCACTTCCCATATGGTCACAACTCGGAAATTTGGTACAAATGTCAAAAAAGATTAAACATAGAAAAAGTAAGCTATTCTGTTCTCGATTAACCAACTTTAAGGGGTCGAAAAGGGGTTAAATGTTCCAAACGAGGGATATCCGAATGTTCCTCTTCCAATGTAGTCATTTTTCTGATATTTTTTTGCAAATGTTAAAAAATAAGTCATTCCAATATCGATATTTTTAAGGGATGAAAAGACGACGCAACATTGAAACTATACGAGGATTAACTTAATGTCTAATTAACTTAATTCCAATACAGCTACTACTTTGAAATTTAGAACTAAGAGCAAACATAAACACAATAAACTATTCCAATTTACTATTCACAATTATAAATTTCGTTTAAAATGTCAACAAAGGAAAGTTCCTATTTTGATAAATCAATTTGTCGGGATCGAAATGGGAGCAAACGTCTGAAGTGTAGAATACATGAATGTCTTTTGATCGCTAAAATGCTAATGGTAAAATTTCGTAGCGCAGCACGGGTATTCAGCTAGTGTACATATAAAGTTAAAAAAATAGACATAGAGCACTAAATATGTGTATTTAAAATTCAAAAAATAGACATACAACACTTTTGCTCTAAAAGTGACACAACTCAAAATTCTTCAGCCAAACTGATGGCTGTGGGGTTAGCGCTTTAGCCTCGCATGCCAAGATATCGGGTTCTAATCCTAGGTTAGGCTTGGATGTTCGTTGTGGTTCGGAATCCACGTTAAGCTGTAGGTCCCGGTTTTATTAATTGTGCACAAAATTAGGTCGTTGAGCGTACAAACAAATCAAACCAAAATTCTTCATTTTGAGTTAAAATGTGTTCTGAATTCATGGACTTGATGCTAGTTGAAACTGACTTATGCCGTTCTTTCAACTCAAAAATGAAGATTTTTGAGTTGCTTTACTTTTTTTAACAAGGGTGAATGAGAGAGTTTAAATTTAAGAGATATTTTTGTTCGAAATCGTGTTCAATTCACGATTTTCAAAATGCATTGAGGAAAAATTTAAAATACCAAGCAACTCTAATACCCTCCCCCCCCCCCTTTTTTTTCTTTTCTTTTTTCGTCATCTTAATATTTACGATAAAAAATCAGCAATAAAAACACTAGAGGATTCGTGCTCAACTTGGGCATTTAAGATCGTGGAAAGAAATTAATAGTTTGGAAGTTCGTCAGAGTTAGATATTCTATTGCTGAGAAATGTAAGATTCATGAAAGTGCATAAATTGTAATTTTCTCTTTTCTAGATTGCTGCCACCTATTGTATACTATCAAAACTTCCCAACATTTTTGGCCTGTTACCGATTTTTTAAATTTTTTTTTTTTTAATTTCAGTTTTTAAACAAATAACCCAATGTACAATTGCAAATAAACTACTTGTCAGAAGTATAGAGGTCTTAGTCCTTAAATTGGTAAATCATTTATCAATTTTGGCTTTGCATAAAGAGAGAAACATCATTGTTACAAAAAGAACCCATCCAGAAATAATATGGTAGATCTTTATTTTTTTTAAATCATTTATGTTAACTTCGATTTTGTGTACGGCTGGATATGTCGATGGCTGACAAATCTGCAAAGGCCTAATTAATATTCTTGCCGTCATCCAATCGGTCAGAAACTTGGTAGATAGATTTGATGACAATGCATTCAATCAAATTTTTGGGGTTGTCACTCACACTAAAAGGTCGCTATTACAGAATACTAATAAAACAACTTGCCGTTATCCTATCGCGCTGAAATAGCATTTAACCGATCTATTGAAGAAACTCTTCCCTGTTGCTAAAATTTTTTAATAAATAATAAAGTTGTTTTAATCTGAATAAATAAAAGACATATGGATGTGAGTGCATAAATTCACATTCATTTTTAATGAATAAATTTTGAAAAGTAGTTTACCGCATATTTTGTTGATAGGAGATGTTTTTAATATTTAAAATTAGATGGTAACACCCAGCACACGGAGGCAACTTTGTAAATGAATGTAAGAATTAACAATGTATATAAAGGATTTATATTAAAATGTTGTGTATGGGTTACATCATTAAGAAATTAAAACAATACAGAAATACCACAAACGAAAAAAATAGTTTATCATAATTTGACAAAACCACATCAATTATACAAAAAGCATTGAAAAAAAAATTTATATTTTTAGATTATTTGTATAGAAATACCACACAAAAGCAGCTGTAACATATCGTGAAACAGCGTGCAGTTTCTTAGAAATCTAATCAAGTACGATTTAATAATTCAGACGATATGTCTCCAAAAGTCAATGGACAAAAGATATCACACGTGGCTTCTTCTCACGGTCTTTTCGAAGTACGATTCTTATTACGGATTAGTTTAGAATATATATTGCTACTGATATTTTCATCTTTTCCAACACACACAATATACGAAATTTGTTTAAAAAAATATATATTCTATACATCGCGTGTGGGAGATAACTATTTTTTTTTTTTTTTCAAATATCTCTAATATCCATCGATACCGTGAGAATGTAAGTACACGAGATACATTTACTTTTATGATTATTTTGACCTATAAGCATTATGCTTTTTTTTTTATGCATTTTAATTGCATTTCTCCACGTTTTGGTACATCCTAATTTCAAACAATTGATCTGGAAAAAAAAGTCTGTCTGTTGTGATCAGCATAACTCCCGGATAAATTGACCTACTATGTTCAAATTTGGTATGCTGGTTGGTGATGGCATAGAGACCTACCATTAAGGTTTATGTCAAAATTGCGCATAAGGTAGCAGCCTTTGAAAAAAATCATTATTTTTTTCAGTAATTGCTTAAAAAAGGCTCAAAATCGCTGTGGTAATGCCTCTTAAGGTGTTCTAAACATCCCATGGTAACAACTAACCCGTAAGCCAAATTTCAACATCGTCAGTCAATTCATTATAGAGTTTTGCTGACCACGTTCACACAGACACAAATTTTTTCTAGACCACTGTGTTGAAGTCAGGATGTTCCAATACGAGGATAAATGCAAATATATGGCAAAAAGAGAAAAAATATAAAGTAAGCACGTTGAGGAAAACAAAGAAATCTTTTACCTCTTAATAGAATACAATAACTAACCCTATTTAACTTCAACAAATGTAATTCTCCTAAGAAACTTTCAATGCGTAGATTGTGTGTAGGCCCACCGTCCTTACATTAATTATTATTATTTTTTTTAATTTAATTCTAAATGTTCCGAAAAGGCCATAAACATAAAAATTTCTGCTCAATGCGCTTTTTCTTTTTTTTTAATTTGCGATCAAAATTACCTTGTTATAGGTTGGCGAGAAAACAACTTATTTTATTGGCGTTGAACGTGATGTAAAGAGACCTCAAACATCTTGGTTTGAAATGTAGCAGCGGAAACCAGATTTCCAAGTTTCTCGCAAATCACTCCAACCTGTACGGAATGTGGCAATGGTCCAACTTTTTTAACGATAACTATTTGGCAGAAACCTCACGATAACCATCGAAACGCAGGGATCTCGCTTTACGTCACGAATTTTGTTGACTGTTTTGATCGAACTGGTTTTGGGGCATTTTCTTTTCTTAATATTTAAATAACTAATTTTTTTAAAGAACTTTTGTTTAAATATTTGGAATCGGAAAGAAATTCTTCGTAAATATGTAATAATTTCACTCGTTTTTAATAAATACGAGAAATGTCCATTGCAATCATAGTTCTCTTTCTCACCAACTCTTCAGACTTTATCAGCGCTGTTCCCATCTCTCCCCTATTGGGAGTTCGATGGCATCTTTTGTCGAAAACATACTTTGCGGAATATCAGTATGAACACCCATCAATGGTAACAAACCAATCAGCAGCTGCCACGAAATTCGGTAAAAAAAAGTTCCCTGATTTCCCTGACAGACTTCTAAACAATTCCTTGATTTTACGGCAGACTTTTTTTAAAATGTCCCCAATTTTTCCAGAAGTGTAGATTAAAGAGAACATTCATTACAAATAGACTGAGAGGCGACTGCAATTTTCGGACCCTATCGAATATCATTGTGAATTTTTTAAAGAAATTAGAGAAAAGTGAGTAGATTACGAATCCACTGGTCTGCCGTGGCAAAAATGGCCGTATCTGGTCAAAAATCGACTTTTAATAAGTTGAACTAAATCCAATTGCCAGATGCGCCATAACTTGCCAAATAAGGAGCATTTTTTTTATTTGGTAACCCTCACTTTTTAATTTTCAATTAAGAAGGTTGCAGACGATTCAGCTATCTGGCGATGGTCTACTTGCATCTATTAAAAGGGAGCCAAGTTGGCAAAAAATATTATGTCACTGATAATGTAACTGATGTCGCCAATTTGACTTACTTTTAAAAGATACAAGTTTTCCGAACCAGAGATCAGAAATCGTTTGCGCATTTCTCATTGAATATCCAAATGCAGTGGGTTGCCAGACGAAAGAGTTTGTTCTCTTTTTGGCAAGTCATGGCAGATTTGGCAATCGGATTTTAGTTCAAATCATTCCAAGTCGATTTTTAATCAGTTTCGGTCATTTTGGCCACGGCAGACCAGTGGATTCATAATCTACTCACTTTTCTCCAAATTCTATAAAAAATTCAGAATGATGTACGATGGGGACCAAAAATTGCAGTCGCCTCTCAGACTAAAAGAGAATATGCCAATTTTTTAAAGAATAGTTTTGACGATAGTTAAAAAGTATAAATTATACTGTAACATAAAACTCCCAATGATTACCACAATTTTCCGAAAAAATGGAGCCAGGATACGAATGAATGGGGAAACGTACCCTACAAAACAATAGAAAAATTCCCTGATTTTTGCGAAATTTAAAAAAATTCCCTGACATTTCCCTGATTTCCAGGTTCTGTGACCAATATGTAATAATACCACGGCAAAATTCCTTCTCGAGATATAACGTCACACACTCTTGGCTCCACTCCACCCCCTACACCCGCTTTAATTGGAATCCGATGCAAACGACGACTCAAAACAACAACAACAACAGCGACACAAAGATCTCGCCCCCCTAAAGATTCCGACATTCCTGGAATATCCTCGCCCAACAGAATGCATAAGTGTTGCTGTCAACCAATCGATGACATGAGGGGGGAGGGGAGAAGGGGGGGGGGGAGGGTCACGTCAAAGGATTTTCTTCTGTAAATACAGGACGGAATCACAACGGCGATGCGGAAGACCTTGGAATTTGCGGCTGACAATCATTTCCGGCAAGGAGGACTTCTGAGCGGGGATTAGGGATTTTGGACAAGGCTTTTCTGTGAATGTGGATTTTCTGTAAGTGGCCTGTCGAATTGCTTGTGTTCCTGGAGGTATAGTTGGTTTGTACGTTTGACACCTTGGGATTTGAGGGCTGTTATGAGTCTTATGAGCTGTTATTTGTTTAGTTTGTAATTAAAAATGTTCTTTAAGTGAAGCGAATTCATATTACACGTTATTCATATTATACTTGACACAACCGAACAGTTTTATTAGAGATGGAACTTATGTACAACTCATCAAATTTTAGCTAATTTCGGCAAGGAAGACATTTTCGTACGTTTGGACGTAAAATTTTGACAGTTATTGGACAACATTGCATCTGGTCTGTGGTTAGAAGAAACTTATAATGACTAAATTGTATATTCTTATATTTATTTAAAAAATAGATGCAAGACTCCACGTTGTCTGTACATAGGCTAAATATTCGATAGAGAAATAATTTTTTAAGATATCAAATAAAAAATATTTAATTCTAAAAGGGAGGTGTAATTTGCTTCCAGAAATAACAAAAGTTCGTAATCACCTGCGTAATCGATGTATCCAAAATTATCCTTAAACGGTAAAATTGTATTTCCTATCAACTGAGTTTATCATAACACATACTTATTTTATACTTATACTTATTTTATTACATACTTATTGACTTCATACTTATTTTACTACTTACTGGTATTTTTTTTTTCTATTAAATTTTGGTTTATGAATTTTCTTTACTCTTTTCCATCAAGTAAAACGTTACTATAAATAAGGCTTGTATCTTATCTATAAAAAGGACTACAACTTTTTATATGGTGGTTATATCGTCTAGCTTTAGTTTTCATTACTGATCTCAAACTATAACTTCTGGATAGTACCAGTACACTCTCGCCAAAACAAGACGAGCCGCTGCGAGTGGGAGAGTGTACTTGGTGCGCTCGGCTTCTTCCGCCCAGACTCGGCCCACCTCGCCACGCCTTTGCTCGGGCTCGCCTGCGCTCCGTCTGGAGTCGGTTTGTCTGCCCGAGAGGAAGAGCGTAAATTTAACGCCATTTTGACTAAGACAAAGAAAGAAAAAAACTCGCAGCGGCTCGTCTTGCCTTGGCGAGAGCGTACTGGTACCAGGACAGCTTATAAACGGTTTCTGCTCAGCAAGCTGATGAAGCCAATTGCATACTCCCCTACCCCATAATTCTATGAAATAGGCTACCATGGTTACCTACACATTGTGACTAGTTTGGGGGGGAGTTGCTAGAATCACTTTAAGTCCCAACCCGCCCTAAATCGCCTTGTAAGAAAAATTGCCAGCCAGTCGCCCTTGGTCGGGTCCAGGGGGGGATACGGATATTTCAAACTGTGGTGAATCTCCCCGGCAGTAGTTGCTTAAAGCGTGGCGGTCCTCAGCAATAGGATATTGAGGAGCATGTAAAGGGGAGCCATGGGTTTAGAGTACTCATTGTCAAACTGCCCCACCCTTTGGACATTGAGTAAGATAGTCGGGATTTTTCTTGTATGGGAATCTTGTCAAGTACTTAGCGGTTGCGTTTCATTCACTGATAAGATGCCGACTAAATGCTCCGACATATCAAGTAGATGACCCAACGCACAACCCTATTGCAAGTTGTAGACGTATAGTAATGATCTTTTAATGGTCTACAGTGTCAGTGACCCCCCACAGGAAACCCAGTGAGGCCCACAGGAGAAAGAGTCGGGCGAGTTCATTTCCAGTTTTTTCGAATGGAAAGTCATTTGTTTTTTGTGAAACCCACAAAGCTGACTCCGTGGGATTTAAAGGGGTATAGATCACTAGGGTGGTTGTTAAGCCTTCTTCGACTTCAAGTCTAACCCATCGATATAGATAAACAACTGGATAGACTGCTCCATTGTCAATGCAAATAGAAAAACGCGCCTGGAATTGCGAAGCTGGTGGGATGATTAACCAATCACAGTTCACTTTTATAGTTGGGTGGAAATGCGAAAACCCTTGTAAAGTGTTAGAGTATATATTTTTTTGCACATTATTACTAATTAAGGTCTACTATTGACATTTCTGCTGTGTACAACCCGAAATTTTATTCTCAATCCTCGGCAATCCGTATTTTTTATCCCACCAACGGCATCTGGCAACGGCTTCATTTTCCCAGCGTTAAGCAGTCTATCCAGTTGTTTATTTATATCGATGGTCTAACCAAGAATGCACTATTCAGAAGTTGCATTTAGAGATCAGTGGTTTTCATTCGGACCAGCGTCAAACAATCCCTAAAAAAAACACGTGCCATTTGCCCAGATTATAAACAAAACTACTTTATCAGTTTCAAACATCCACAATCCTACATCTTTTCTTTAATTATTGATGGCATGCTTTTTACCTTGTCCTGTGTGTTGGGGGGGAGTGGCACCCCTACTCTCGTACCAGACTGGTTCTCTTTTCTTTTTCTTCTTCCCTGCTGCTGAGCGGATGCCGCCTCTTCAATCTCATGCTCGCTCGATTAATGCTGAAACACAAAGAAACAAGAATCTTCTTACAAACTGAGAGTAATACTGCCCGTAATGCAATTGAAGAATCGCGCTGGATGGGTTACGGGATTCTTTTACGAAGTACTGAGAGGGGAATCGAATGAAATTCCTTTCCGAGGGACGATTGCGAGTTAAGGTACCAACATCGAACATCATTCTGATCTTAATATAGAATGTGGGGATAGATTACGAATGTACTGGTCGATCAAGACAAATGTAGCCGAAACTGGTCAAAAATAAACTTTAAATGAGTTTAAGTGAATTCAATAGCCAAATATGTCATAACTTGCTAAAAAATAGGCTTCCTTTCTTTTTCTGGTAACCCACCATTCTTTAATTTTCAATTAAGAAAGTTGCAGACGATTTGCCTTTCCTGGAGATAAGATCTTTCATGTTTTAAATCACCTAAGTTGGCAATAAATTTACGTCATCAATGACGTAATATTTATCTCCAACTTGGCTCACTTTTAAAGATGCTAGTATTTCGCACCAGAAAAATGAAATCGTCTGTACCCTTCCGCATTGAAAAGAGATAGGTGGATTACTAAAATACAAAATAGCTCTCAAAATTTGGCAAGTTATGATGTATTTGGCTATCGGATTTAGTTCAACTAATTCAAACTAACGGAATCGATGGTTTTCTCGTAGTGGTCGAACACTATGAAAACCTGATCTGATCTCATAATCGGTTAAATAAGATGGAAATGCATACAAAGGATTTACATTAAATACTTTGTTTTTATGGCTACATTGTTCTTTTTTATGATTTTTTTTCCTCCAAAAATTTTAAGAACAAAAATAGAGCCAATGTTTGGTCATCCTAAATTTCAACATCATCAACAATTCAAATGACCCCCCCCCCCCCCCCGAGTTCGACACATTGTTAATAGTCCGAGAAGCGACTGCAACTTTAGGTACCTCATCAAACATCATTCTGAATTTTTGATAGAATAAAGAGAAATGTTAATAGAGCCTGAATCCACTGGTCTGCCGGGACAAAAATGGCCGGCTTTGAAAATCCACTTTGAATGAGTTGAACTAAATACGATTGCCAAACATGTCATAACTTGCCAAATAATGAGCACCGTTTTTCGTCTGGTAATCCGTCACTCTTTAATTTTCAATCAGGGAAGAGTGCAGACGATACTTATTTTCAGGCGAAAAACAATTTAATCTTTTCAAAGTGAACCAAATTGGCGATGAATATTATGTCACTAATGAATAATATTTATTAACAACTTGGCTGAATTTTGAAGGATGGAATATTTTGGCGCCAGGAAAGACAAATCGTCTGCAACTTTCACAATTGAAAATTAAAGAGTGACGGATTACCAGACGAAAAACGGTGCTCATTATTTGGCAAGTTATGACATGTTTGGCAATCGTATTTAGTTCAACTCATTCAAAGTGGATTTTTTTAATAGTTTCGGTCATTTTTGTCCCGACAAACCAGTGGATTCATGATCTACTAACATTTCTCTTTATTCTCTAAAAAATTCAGAATGATGTTCGATGAGGTACGTAAAACTTGCAGTGGCCTCTCGGACTATTATTTTATTAAAAAACTAAACATGATAACTTAAATATATATTTAAATATTTTATATTAACTTCGATTTTGTATGTATGTTTGTCGATGACGGCAGAATCTGCGGATGCCTAATTAATCCCCTAATCGTCATCAAATCGGGCTGAAACTTGGCAAATAGGTTCGATGTCGAGGGTAATGCATTCTATCAAATTTTGGGGCCGTTACTGTCACTAAAAGGTCGTTTTTGCAGAATACTAACATACCAGTTTGCCGTTGTCCAATCACGTTAAAATAGCATTGAACCGATCATTGTTGAAACTCTTACCTGTTGCCAATTTTTTTTTTTAAATAAGTAAGTAAAAAATAAAATTGTTTTAATCAAAATAATTTTAAGACATGTTTGGATGTGAATGCGACGTTAATTTTTGACAAATAAATTTTGAAACGTATTTTGCTGCACATTTTACTGATAGAAATGTTTTTGATATTTAAAATTAGATGTAAACACCATACACGCGCTGTTCACAGAATCGGCGCTGTGTCAATGTATATAAAAATTGGCAACGCATATAAAGGATTTATATTAAAAACTTTGTTTTTATGAGTTATATGTTATTAAAATGACTGCTAAATAATGTGGATCTGTAAATATTAATAAATATTTATCACAAAAATATTACATTTTGAAATAATTGCTAAATATTTTAGACTCCTATATTTTACCTGTGGAATTTTTTTTTTTAATATAAATATATTTAAATTAAAAAAAAAAACTTTGCACTTATTTATAAGTAGATTACCACTATCAACAATGGGTGTGGAACATCGCACAACTTTCATCTACACTATAATATCAGTCATTGCATTAAAATTTGATATCGTATTATGAACCATTTTCAAATTTTCACTCATTTAAATAAAAATGGCTTGTTAACCGATATTTTTGGCAATAATTTTAAAATGGGCAAAGAAAAAAAAAAAAAGAAGAAGAAAAAAAAAAAGGAAAAAAAAAAAAAAAAAGAAGTAAAAAAAGAAGAAAAAAAAAAAAAAACCACACAAATGGCGACATTTCATTTTCCTTTCTTGTGCGAGATACTGAAAAAAAAAATATCAATCGTTGATGGGCGATGCTCTAAAGTTGGGAGCTCTGTGTTAAAGGCACTAATTTTTAAACTTTTTATTCTTTTACCGCATTTCTACAGGGCATTTCAGAGGTGGGAACGATTAGAACACCTCACTTTAAAAGGCATTAGCACAGAGATTTTAATTTAAAAACTTTAGAGACGTTTTTATTAATTGATGATTGATTTCAACCTATAGCTCAAGCTTGATTTTGACGAAAACCTTAATGGTCGGTCTCATGGGTCACCACTAGCCCGCACAGCAAATTTGAACATCCCAGGTCAATTTGTTCGGGAGTCATGCTGCCCACGTACACACAGACAGACATGTAAATATATAGGTAATTGAAAGTAAAAAAGTGTAACATCTACGAAATAGTTCAGCCTCTTTTTTTTAGAAGCAAGCAATAAAAAAAAAAAAAAAACGTTGGAATAAGTTATTTTTCTTTCCATAGCGAAATGTTCATAAATACAAAAACATTGATTTATCTATCCAGTTTTCCAGAAACAAATTTATCACATCAAAAAAGATTTGTTACAACCTATTGAGACTGTCATAACAAACAATCAAAGACACACGACATGAAAAAAAAAAAAAAAAAAAAAAAAAAAAAAACTATAAATTGAGCCATAATACCTGTTAACGTTGCATTGAAAATGATGAATGCCATCAAGAGATACATTAATTCCAGAACGAGCGAAATTCCGAACACCGAATCATTTAATACCATACATTTCGCAACAAAAGTAATTTGCCGCTGCCATCCTTCGTTGCATAAATATTCGACATGCTAATTTTAAACTCGGATCGATGCGAAACGAAACGACGTTAAACAATCTATCATTCTGGAACACACGCGGAAAACGGCGGGAAAAGGAGAAGTCGACTGACGTTCGCAAAGCAAACAATTACATTTACTTGAAATGGCGGTGGCATCATTACAGTCGTTGTTTACAGTGACGACTGGAGATAACTCAGGGGAAAAGGGAGGGGGGAGGGGGAAGCAATTCATTTTAAATAGGTTGGATGTTCTATTCTGAAAGGAAGATTTTTTAAAAAGAATGGATGAAAGCATGAATGGATTCAGCGCCCTTTCATTTCGAATGTTCTTCGCGTTCGAATGGAAGTAATTAAACTCGTTTTATCGAATTATAGAGGGCGCTGATGGCGATCTACTAACGAGTGGAGTTGAGTGTGATTATGCAGTGATGGACGATTCTGATTATGCGCTAGTTTTGTTTGGGGTGCATGAATTAGAAAGTGGGTGGCTAAAATCAATAGTATTTTCCTGCGGCGAAAAACATTATCTTCTGGGATTACACGCCGAAAGCTATTCAGACATGTTGACTTGGAAAATTATGCGTCACTGTTTGATCACGATGTTGGGTTTTGTATGTGGGGTATGTTAATTAATAGCGGTATTTTCATACGCTTGATTTAGGAATTCCGACGGTCTATTTCTCCCATTTATAAAGCGCTTAACACAGTCATATACGCGTAACGGTGCAGTGTTGTTAACCGTCTTAATAAGCAAGTCGTGTTCGAATAACAATAATTTATTTCCAGGGACGAGGAAGGCAGGGGTTTCGCTTGGCGAGCTTTAAAAGAAAGCAAACTGTCAAAAAATAGTAAAAAGTCTAAAAAGGGTAGCCGAACAGAAATCTAGGGTTTATATAGATTGGTGATACTCCAAAGCACCAATCTGAACCGGTTTAAGGCAGACCCGACCAGATTCAATGTGCGTCTCGCAAATTCTGGAAAACGCTAGAAAATGCAGAAACAAAAAGGGTAATACAGTTCATACGTCTCGTAATTTTGAGCATCTAGAAGATTACTAGATCGAAGTCTTCTAGTGTAAACCCCTCTCTCCAACCCCACCACACCAACGAGAGGACATTGAGGCCTCGACAGATTTTAATGCACACCAGCCCCCATTAGGTACACACAAATCTTCGGCGGCAGCCGAGGATCGAACCCATAACCCTCCGATCATGAGCTCTATACTCTGACCACCAGGCTAATTCATATGCTTTCAATTGTTTACGATTCTGGACAGTTGTCTTCACTTCACTTCATACATTCCTCTTCTTAATTTTGCTATTTTGTTGTTACGTAAAATTTTCAAGTTCAAAATACAATGTATCGTTAGGAATTTTTCTAGTAGTAATGACACAGCTTTTAAAATATAAGGACAGTAATGTATTCTTCGTTTTCGAGGGTCACAAAACTTCCGTTAATAACATTACACACTCCTTATCAAGCTTTTACAGAAACTTCAGTGCGTTCAACTTGAGATTCAACGATGATTCATGAGAATAAGCAACGAGATTCTTTCAAAACGGCTCTCAAATTCCAACTGACTCAGATTCCATTCCATGGCGGTTTTTATATCCTCGCGATATCCATTTGGCGATCAAAGTAAGTGTTAGCAAACATTTCCAGGGGACGCGTTCGCTCTACAATTCCTAATATTCCTTATATTTTTGTTTCTCCTTAAAAATCCTAAAATTGTATTTACATTTTTCGATAATTGCTAAATATATATATATATATATATAAAAACCCTGAAAATTACCCGATTTTTTCTCCAAAACTCCGTGAAAAAACAGCGATATTTTTTCAGATGAGAAAGAGTGTTTAATTAAATTCGTACGTTTGTCAAAATAGTATAATTATTTAATTATATAACTGAAAAGTTGTTTTAAGTTATATATATATATATATATATATTTTAAATTGGAATTTTTTTTACCCTGTATTGAAACAAGCTTTGAAAATAATATGTCTGTTTTACAGATAACCAACTATTTTTGAGTAGTAACCCTATTAAAATGACAATAAAATTTATTTTTTAGAAACTTTGATAATTTTTAGTTTGTTTTACTTTTTAAAAGAGGAGAAAATATACCTGATACAGAGAGAAAAAAGCAGTGCTTTATAAAAGTTTATCATTTTAACTTTTGCGCTTGCATATTGAACGAATATAAGTTGACATTTCAATTAAAAGACGGTTTTTCTATATTCATAAACTCATAGTTAATATATCAGTGAAGTATGTATTTTTATTAATTTTTCTCAATGCCAACAATACTGGATGTTTTCTTCATAAAAAAGTTGTTAAAATTTTCAGAAAAGTTATTTGCACAGATATATAAAAACCTTTGCCTACTAAGAGTTGTGAAATAATAATCCAAACAGCTTGGAGAGGTTTTTTTTTTTTTTTTTTTTTTTTTTTTTAAGTCTCTTATTAGTAAAAAAAAAAAAAATAATAAAAAAATAAAAAAAACTTGCAAAACTACGATTAATCAAATCTAACGTATGTCATTTCGTGTAGCCTATAGCCTTTTTTATAATTGTCTACAGTTTGGCTGAAATTCTCCGTCCGAAACATACAGACAAACAAGCTAAATAGCCTCCAAAAAGTGATCCATCAATTTGACATCAGAAGAAAGGCTAACAAAGAATAGAATAGTATTTTCCACCAGAGGATCCGGATCATCACGCATTGATTTGTAATTAATGGTATTCCAGGAGCACGGATAGAAAATGGTTCGCGAACTCCTGTCTCAATTCGGACTACTTTCTTTGATAGACTGAGAGGCGACTGCAATTTTTTTGGACCCCATCGAACATCATTCTGAATTTTTTATAGAAATTAGAGAAAAGTGAGTAGATTACGAATCCACTGATCTGCCATGGCAATAATGGCCGAAACTGGTCAAAAATCGACTTTAATAAGTTGAACTAAATCCAATTGCCAAATGCGCCATAACTTGCCAAATAATGAGCATTTTTTTATTTGGTAACCCTCACTCTTTAATTTTCAATTAAGAAGGTTGCAGACGATTCAGATAACTGGCGACAGTCTACTAGCATCTATTAAAAGGGACCCATGTTGGCAAAAAATATTACATCACTTATGACGTAACTGATGTCGCCAATTTGGCTTACTTTTAAAAGATATAAGTTTTCCGAGCCAAAGATCAGAAATCGTTTGCGCTTTTTCTAATTGAAAATCAAAATCAAATGATCAGACGAATAAGTTTGTTCTATTTTTGGCAAGTTATGACACATTTGGCAATCGGATTTTAGTTCAACTCATTCCAAGTCGATTATTGATCAGTTTCGGCCATTTTTGCCACGGCAGACTAGTGGATTCCTAATCTACTCACTTTTCTCCAATTTCTATAAAAAATTCAGAATGATGTTCGATGGGGTCCAAAAATTGCAGTCGCCTCTCGGACTATGATGGTCATCTGGATTTTTTTTAAGGGAAAAAATGTATGTCTAGATTGACTTTTTTTCCTTAAAGAAATCTGATGGACAATAGACGGTAAGTTTTACACAACTTATACTGTACAAATTGAAGACGTTCACAAATTTGGCGTTTGACGATTTATGTGGAAAACTAAAAGAGAGTAAAAATGTATGCCCCGAAAATTATGGAGCTTGAAAGATTATAATTAAAAATAAAAGATACATTCATACAGGAAGATAGACACCACTATTCTAAGACAGGATACTGTTCGAGTCTAATTCACTAATTTAAAAAAAAAAAGGATTCTTTATTTAATTTTTGGAAAATCATTTTTTAGAAGAATTAAATTCCATTAAAGAAAAATGAAAAATGTAGCAACTATAACATCGCTTAATCCAAAAAAAATTTATACAGAACAGGCGTATATCTTGATGCATTAAATCTCCAAAGTAAAAGACCAGATTTGCTTATCGAACATCATTCTGAATTTTTTTATAGAATGTAGAGAAAAGTAAGTAACTTACGAATCCACAGATCTGTCGAGGCAAAAATGTCCGAAACTAGACGAAAATCGACCTTGAACGACTTGAATTGAATCCTATTGCCAAATATGCCATAACTTGCCAAATAATGAGCATTCTTTTTTATGCGATAACCCATCGCTATTTAATTTTCAATTAAGAAGGTTGCAGACGATTCAAATATTTTGGCGACAGTCTACTTGCATCTATTAAAAGTGAGCCAAGTTGGCAATAAATATTACGCCACTGATGACGTAACTTATGTCGCCAATTTGACTTACTTTTAAAATGTGCAAGTTTTACCAGTCAGAGATCAGAAATCGTCTGCGCCCTTCTTCATTGAAATATAAGTGCTGTGGGTTACCAGACGAAAAAAATGTGTTCACTTTTTTGGCAAATTATGACCGATTTGGAGATCGAATTTAGTTAAACTCGTTCAAAGTCGATTTCGGACTAGTTTCGGCCATTTTTGCCACGGCAGACCAGTGGATTAGTAATCTACTAACTTTTCTCCATATCTATTCTATCAAAAATTCAGAATGATGCTCGATAAGGTACCTCTCAGTCCTAAGGTAATTCTCAGTCTAATAAAGCAACCACCGAAATATCGCATTTGCATAAGAACAGTTGTAAGTAAATAACTACTAATTAAAAGTTTAGGCAACAACTATTTATCTTTCAAACGTTTGTTGGAACTAAATGAAGTAGAGGCATTGTCGCCGTGACAAAATGCTCACGTAGTTTACATTTTCAAAGATGTGGTACAAACTTTTATGTAACTAAGCATCGTATGAAAAAAGAAAGTATCGCCACAAATTGTTTCACAAATTTTTGGTAATCGGAAGATTAAAATAGAAAAATTTGGCACGCAATCTCTCAAAATGTGTATTCAAGGAAACACTTTTAATATTTAAAGTTTATGAATGTTAAGGCAATGTATGAAAAGTCGGCATTTTATAGAATACTTAAGACATTTTATATAATGCCTGGCGTTTTTTTGGTAAAGTATGAAATATACGAATTATTGTATAATTTATCCAGGCATTGTATATAATACCTAGGTATTCTATAGAATGACAAATGTTCTTTAGGAAAACTATGAAAAAAAGTTTATGATAAGACTTTTTTTAAAGACGTTCTTCCTCAAAAATGCGTATATGCGTATATTCTTTGAAAAAATAATAAAAGACAGCGATTAAAAATTTTTATTTAAAATAAGTAAAAAAAAAAAAATTTTAGGAAACAAATTTTATGCTTTTTTTTATTAATGAAACAAAATAAAATATGAACCCACTTACTGTACCAAGAAAGTTAATAATTTATTTATTTTCAATTTCGCTCAGTTTTATTTTAAATAGAAAGTAAAACAGGATCCTTAAATGAACTTTACAAAAACTTGATAATGTATTTCATACTCTGACGATTTGCAATCATGGTATTCTGTAACGGCCAGCTTTCAGCTTTTTATAAAAGGCCTAGACATTATCTACCGGATTTAATACATTGCCGGTAACATAAACACTCTGAAATAGTCCAAACTCTTCTTGTGCATAGGTTACACGTTCTTTTACGTAAAAAAATATGGAATTGCACTTTTTTTTAAAAAACTTTTGTAGTTGGCTACGGAAACTTATTAATAACGTTCACAAATACAATGATGTGTTACAGTAATTGTTCCAAGTAAAAAAAAATCACATTTCCAAAGATGGGTCTATTCCTAGTTGACGTTAAAATATCGTCAAGCCGATTTGGCGTGGTTTTGTAGGCGATACAGTTCTAAATTTGGCAACCCCATTTTTTTTATTGACGCGCTTTGGCTTCAACCTTCCTAAACCACAAATCATGAAGCTGGTTCGTTTCTCAATCTTTCATATTGAAATTCAAAATTGGCGACATTCTGGCTTTGTCGCCAACTTTTCAAAAGTGCGCCAACCCATAAACGTGAACTAGGAATTTACCCAAAGATGTTTGATAGTTTTATCTGCTCGTTTTGTGGGAGATTAATTTAAGGAATAAATGCGAATTTTTAAATTCAAGTAGAAAATATCGAACACACACTTATAATTGTGATGACGTCACAAATCTCGAAAAGCTGTTGGGTGTGACGTCATGCATAAAGTCCGTAAAGTGACTATAAACAAATAGTAAAGTTTGCAAAAGCATAAAATAAAATTTAATTTTCTAATTCCATAAAATTTCTTAAATACATTAGAAGAGAGTTGCAAAAACTGTTTCTTGATTCAACGTACTTTTGCGTTATTTAATGTCTATATTTTCCATCTTACATTAAGAATTCTCAAAGGTTATTTATTTAAGCTAAAGAAATAAGAGTTAACTTTCGAAAGTACATTATATCAAAAACAGAACTAAAGTACTCCAAGTCAGGTTTTTTTTTTACTATTCCCAAAAGATTATCCTGATGAAGAAATATTGAAAAAGATTTCAACTCCTGACATTTTGAGGAAGCTATATTATATACAACCAGAGGGAACGTAAAATTACTCGGGATATTTATTTTTTTCTCTTTTTATTTGCTGGAGTATTTTGTACCATGTTACTTCAGGATTGGATTTTTATTTCATAAAGACTAAAGTTCAAGGTCGTAATCTTTTAAGAATGTAAAGAAAGAGGTTCTGAAAAGCTAATGTCTGATCCAAACGTGATTTAAAATACTGAACATGAATCAAATATTTAAGCCGAAATAAACATTTCTTTAGAAATATTGCTCATATACTACTTTTAGTTGTGAAATTTAGACATACTTTAAACTGATGGGCCATTCTCTGGATGACGCACGGGACATTATTGCTCTTTTTACTTTTAATTACACATATGTATACAAAGGGTGTAAAAAGTATAGTGTTCGATAAAAAAAAAATTTCGATCGAAAAAATCGATTTTTTTTTCTTGCCTTTCTCCACGTTTTGGAACATCCTGATTTGAAAGTGATCTAGAAAAAATGTCTGTGTATGCATGTGTGTCTGTATGTACGTGGTCAGCATAACTCCCGAACAAATTGACCTACTATATTTAAATTTGGTTGATCATGGATCAAAGACCTACTATTAAGGTTTTCGACAAACTCGCGCATGCGCATTAGGTAACTGCCATTGAAAAAATCATGTTATTCTGTAATTGCAAAAAAAAAAAAGTGCTCTAACGATTTTGATAAAAATCGCTGTTTCCAAAATTCTCATAAAAATGTCATAAAAGCGTAAAATGTTGAAAATTGAGTGCCTTTAACACAGAGCACTCTACCCTTGAGCATCGCCCATCAACGATTGTATTTTTTTTGCGTTTCACGCACAAAGAAGGACTGTGATGTCTATCGAATAAAACCAACAATTTTGCAATTTTTTTTTTACTCATTTTAAAACTTCCGCCAAAAAATATCGCCAAACTGGCCTGTTTTATTTAAATTAGCGAAAATAAAACACCATTTTAAATTCTTCTGCACTGACCAATGTTATATAGTGTAATTGAAAATTGTGTGATGCTCCACACATCTAGTAGTTATATATTTATTTTATATCATATTTCTTGGTGACAAAGTTATATCGAAAATTAATTATTTTAACTAGGTCAAATATGCATTGATATCTTCTGACGCACGGGACACGGACTTGCCCCGTGCTTTAGACGATATAAATGCAAATTTGACCTAGTTAAAATAATTATTTTTCCATATAACTTTGTCACCAAGTAGAGTTATATGAAATAAAAGCATAATTACTAGATTTTAGAATTCTAATTTGTTTGACGAGTATAAAAGAGAGATAAAATGTCTCATGCTTATTACAGCAGAGAATTGCCTTGACAAATATGATCTTATTAAGAATTTAAGTGGTGCTGTACAGATCAGAAAGGCCAATTCTTTCTTTTAATATTGACATATTTTAGTTTTACTTCATTAAAAGAGAGACATTGGGATAGTCATCGTATTGAACATCTATCTTTTTTATATTTTTTTAAAAGGGGTAGAAATGTTCATCAAGATTAGAATAGCCCCCTATTTCTATGCTCGCTTTTTTTATGCTTTTACCAAATATCAGAGTTGAGGTGCTACATTGGAAGTGGGACATTTGAATATTCCTCGTTTGGAACTTTTGATCCTTTTTTCACCCCTTAAAAAATGTATTAATCGACATCGGAATAGTTTACTTTTTCTATGTTTGCCCTAGTTGACATTTGTACCAATTTTTAGAATTGTAACTACGAGGAAGTGGGAAAATTAGTGATGAGTTAGTTAACAAGCAAGGAATTTGACTTTTATAAACAGAAATATCATCTTTTAAATTTTTCATGAGTTCATGATGAAATTAAGTCTTCAATCATTTAACTAATTTTTTTATAGTATTCAATTACTAACAAAAAAATATATAATACATTACATTCTATATATAGTATTATCTTTTCTCAATAACCACAATTTATAATAAAAAAAATTCTCACGTTTATAAAAAAATAACTTGTTTCAGTACCTCAAAAGCACATAAATTCACCACAGTTTTGCTTTATTTGTAACAGAATTGGAGCAACCATCCATCAAAAGCTTTAAAATTTCGTAAAGGGTATGAAGATCTAATTTCGGAGCCATAATTTACTCCCTCTAATAGAAACAGTTAGATTGGTAATTTATACGTTTCATTTTTTTTAAATAAAACTGGTTGTAAAGCGATTAAAATTTACCATAAATAGCTATTTGCTTTTAAAATGGTCACACTAATTTTGAATCAACCTGTACTATGTATAATCTTAGCTACTCATTTAAATTTTTTGATAAAACTAAAAAGACGTGGTAAAGTTATTGCATCTGTCGTTTGAAAAACATTAGTGTTATTAATAAAATACATTGCCCTTCAAAAGTTAAGGTACAGTACCCACAAAAAAAACAAAAAAAAAACAGAACGATGGCTATATCTTCGGTTCTAATTATCGTAGAATCTTACGGTTTGCACCAAAATGTTTTGCTTACGATTTTCTATATATCTGATGTACTTTTTTTCTTGAGGGACCATTTACTAAGTAAAAGTAACGCTATCTTCAAAAATTTCAATACGAACCCTTATTTTTTATCATTTCATTCGATTCAGATTACATCATTTACCCTATATTCCTAATTTCAAAGCATTATGTTGAAAAACACGTCACTTATGAGCGAAAATATTTCGACCATTTTTTGACCGATCTTCAGGGAGAATTTCCATAAAACGAAAGGTATTTTTAAGGTTCTTCACAGCGGGAGAAATCGAACGGTTAATGTGGCGCGTTTCACGAAGTTTAAAAAATACAAGTATTAGTCTAAAATTGCATAGAAAGTAATTGGATTTATAGTGTTATGTTTAAGATTAATACAAAAATAGCAAGTAAACGCAAAAGTAACATAATTTATTTACAACATTAAAGATGTGCATTCTTCACATGAAATAAATAAAATATCGAATACTGTAATTGCAGAAATATAACGAATACTACTGATAATTAGAAAATTAATAAATATTAAATGTAGGCATTAGTAAACAGTATTTAGCAAAGCATGAATATTTTACAGAAATATTTCACTATAAACACAAATGTAACTAGATCGTTGAAATTATTTATAAAATGAAAAAGTCACAAGATTCAGTAAAATTTTTAAAGGATAACTTATTGAAATTGCTTAAAAAATGTTGTTTTAAATAAATGGAATTTAAGAAAGCAAATTAAAAAAAAAAAAATTGATAGTTTACCGAAAAAATAATTAGTAATTTAAAAAACTAAAAAACACGCTTTAATAGAAAATCAAACTAAAAAGTAGAAAATAATCAATAGATTAAAAAACTAAGAAACACGCTTTAATAAAAAAGTGAACTAAAAAGTAGAAGATAATTTTAAATAAGTTTGAAATAAGATTAGAGTGATTAACAAGAAATATTTTATCGTACAAAAGCGTGGGGTGCTTTTTAAGATATTTTCATAATGGCTCTACTTTTACCAATATCTGTCATTAAATATTTACAAAAATTGACATCAAGCACCCCACTCTTTTTCACGATAAAATAAATATTTCTTGTTAATCACTATTCTTATTTCAAACTTATTTCAAATTATCTTCTACTTTTTAGTTCACTTTCTATTAAAGCGTGTTTCTTAGTTTTTAAACTATTGGTTATACGATAATTGAACGTTATGCGATTTTCCACA
Organism: Linyphia triangularis; assembly: GCA_963978545.1. Taxonomy (NCBI): domain Eukaryota; kingdom Metazoa; phylum Arthropoda; class Arachnida; order Araneae; family Linyphiidae; genus Linyphia; species Linyphia triangularis. Next base: position 14,547,815 of record OZ021726.1, read on the forward strand.
CCTCTAGTTTACCTTGAATTAATCTTTGATAGTTTTCAAAAGTCGTCTACTATACGGTCCCTTAAAGTGAGCGTTTTTTACATTTTCTCTAAAAAATCGAGAACTAATAGTCGAATCGGAAAGAAAAAAATTATGGGGGGGGGTTTAGACCATGGTAAATCTAATGAAAGCAAAAAAAATATATGTTTCTATTAAAAAAAAAAATTAATTGCTTTATTAATTAATAATTAATTATTAAAAAAGAAATTGATTCAAAAGCTGATTGCTATTTATGTTTGGCCATTTACAAACTACCTTTTGAAAAAAAAAATTACTGAAATATATTAATTATTTAAGTATTTATGGCCAAAAAACCAACTTTTTTATTTAACATTAATTTATCACTTTCTTTTTATCATTTAAATTACAAACCATTCATTAGAAAATTATGAATTTTTGTATTTCGCATTCTTTTTTAATGCTGAATCCAAATATGGAATAATATTATGAGGTTGCTATTGAACTTTTTAAAGTTTGGTTCTGTTTTAATATGTAGATGACCCCTCATGATAAAAAAAAAAAACTACATACAATTACTAAAAACCTTTCACGATTTACAACGGTACCTTTTGTTTGTTATTTCAACAATTAGAACAAAATATATTGCCATCGTTCTGTTTTTTTGGGGGGGTACTGTACAACATGTTTTTCTCTAATAACTTCTCAGTGGAGCAGTCATAAGAAATTCACATCAAAGAGATATTTTCATACAATATAACGATAAGTAAAACAACACAGTTGTGAAATGGAATGTAAAGTGTACAATGGGGCATTTGAAAAAGGATAAAGTACCATTAGTCTGCTCCATCACAAATGCATCCATATTAAAAATCACACAACTCAAAGAATTGACTTTTTGTAAGAGACATGATCTCAATATTAATTTGCACTATATTCTCATTCCTAACATGAGGTTCTTTATGAGCTATAGTGGCTAATTTGCTCCTCCTCCCCCCCCCCCCCTAGAACTCTTTAAAAGTGATGTAAAGTCTCCAATACTTTGAATCTTTCCACGACGCGGTTCGCTGAAGCATCTACGCATGGTTAATGATAGTTGGATTAGAAGAATTGCCTGCCTTATGTATAAGAGTGATAGTCATATTTTTAAGGGGGTACGGTACCGAAAATAAAAAAAACTTTATTTATGTACATTTTTATGTAAATAATTTATTTTATGTATGAGATACTATTTATATATCTTTGAGAAAATGTTTTTTTTAAATATTGTGTTTAGTTATTTAAAAAAAAAATTAAAAACCAAGAAAAATCCATAATAATTGATGTTTGCGTATTTTGATATAAGTCAAGAAAAAATATTTTTTTTTTTCAAAGTGAAAGCTTTCTGTAATACATAATTATATAAAGAAAATTTTGTCTTCACAGAATTTTGATAGGTGAATTAATAAATATGAAAAAAAAATCTCAAAGTTAAAATATTGAAATTTTTGCTTTTTTTTATGCTATCTTTTACGCTAAATGTTATATTTTAAAACAGAATTAAATAAATAAAATTATGTGAAGACAAAATATTTAAAACTATATAAATTAAATGCTCCAAAATTTTGAATACCCAATTGTTAATGGTTCTGGAGATATATCGATTTGAATATGCAACATCTGTGAAAAACACTAGTGCTCGAAAAACGCACTTTAAGCAGACGTTTCAAGGTGTTACGCCCATTAGTGATGTTTAAATCACAGGTAATTTTGTGGCGTTCTAATCACCGGAGGAATAAGATAAAAACATCATTATCTTCAGGAATGTATGAACTATTTTTTTAAATCAGAAAAAAAAATTGGGATTTTTGAAGAAATTTCGGTACTGGACCCCCTTAATCGTTTGTCCAACAGTAGGATAAAATATGCCATGAATATCACTAAACACGTGTTAAAAACCAATATTTTACCATTATAGACTTACTTAGATCTTGGTAACGTAATTACAGTTAAAAAGTCGAATTTAATTATCTTTTACGTTCCTGTCGGAGCTGAATATAGCAATCCAACGTAATGCATCTCAAGACCAAAACACTTTTCCCACAAAATCGTTATCTTGAATTAGGATTTACCCCGTAATATCAAGTTCCTACCTTTCCGCAGATCCTCTTACGTCCACTCATGTCATAAGACTGAATATATTCTTTTTAGTACTAGGGGTGTGGAACATTGCACAACTTTCAATTACATTATAATACTGACGAGGATATGTGGCATTTTTTTTTTTTTTTTTTTTTTCTTTTTCAGATAAATGCTGTTTCTGGCAAAGGGTTTCATTTTAAGTTATATTTTCATTTAGTTTATAATTTATTTTTTAATTTTATTTCAGTTACTGTGTTTTTAATTTTGGTAAATTTTCTAAAGCCAAATGAAAAAAATGAAAAAATTGTCAAATGTCCTATACTACATCTGTTCCAAAATTTTAAGTTTGTTAAAAATTGTTTGTTCAACGCCTCAAGAACTCGTAACTTCACCCCAAGCTAAAAATTATCCACCTCAAACACACAAAGCTTTAAAAAACTACTGTAACCGCTTATTAAGTAAATATATGCTGTATAACTAACTTGAACAAAAGAAATTTTAAATTTGCTTTTGATAGCAATTTCTAAAGGACAAACAAACAAACATTTAACTTGGAAGAATTAGCACAACCAGTACATTAGGGTACAATACAAAAGGAAACAAATAATTCAATATAGTCCGAGAGGCGACTGCAATTTTTGGACCCCATCGAACATCATTCTGAATTTTTTTATAGAAATTGGAGAAAAGTGAGTAGATTACGAATCCACTGGTCTGCCGTGTCAAAAATGGCCGAAACTGATCAAAAATCGACTTGGAATGAGTTGAACTAAAATCCGATTGACAAATATGTCATAGCTTGCCAAAAAGAGAACACACTTTTTCGTCTGGCAACCCACTGCATTTTGATTTTCAATGAGAAAAAGGGCAAACGATTTCTGATCTCTTTCTCGGAAAACTTGTATCTTTTAAAAGTTAGTCAAATTGGCGACATCAGTTACGTCATCAGTGACGTAAGGTTTCTTGCCAATTTGGCTCATTTGTGAAAGATGTAAGTAAGCCATAGCCACACATCCGAATCGTCTGCAACCTTCTTAAATGAAAATTAAAGAGTGAGGGTTACCAAATAAAAAAAAAATGCTCATTATTTGGCAAGTTATGGGGCATTTGGCAATTGGATTTAGTTCAATTTATTAAAAGTCGATTTTTGACTAGTTTCGGCCATGTTTGCCACTGCAGACCAGTGGATTCGTAATCTACTCACTTTTCTCCTATTTCTATAAAAAATTCGGAATGATGTTCGATGGAGTCCAAAAATTGCAGTCTAATAGGGAAATACCTGAAACAATGGGAAATCGGGGATCGATAGACAACATGTCAAAACTGTAACATAGATCCCCTCTCTCTCTGATTAAAAAAAAGTAGAAACATAATAGTTTCCACTTATAAAGTTGTGGGTGTAAAGAAGGCGACTTCATCGTAAGTGTTAGGAAAGCGTTTATTATACTCCTATATAGAATCTGAGCTATTCATTTAAATTCCAAGAAAAAACCACAAAGACGCTGCGAAATTATTGCTTCCGTCATTTGAAGAACTTTATAGAACGCAAATACTAGTAGAAAAAAAGACTATAGTTAAAAAAAAATTATCATTGCATTATCCACAGTGGACTATATTTTCACTAATACTAATTATAATTTACTATCCAAATTTGTTGTAAGTTTATTAAAAAAAATAGTTTTTTTAGAACACATAAACTCATGAGACTCAGCTGTAAACCGAGCCTCTTGCCCGATACATAAATCCGCAATTATGGTGTCGAAAGAGCTAAACTCATTAAAAGAGCAATAAAATCCCGAACATATTACCATCATCAATTTTATCCCCAAAAACACACCTCCCAGTTATAAATAAACAAAACAGCAACAAAAATCCCGTTTTCCAGTAACTACAAGAAATGCAAATTCTTTCCCGACTATTCACCTCTTAAAGTAATCTATGCTCTTCTTTCATCACTGGCGAAAGAGAAGACACGAAGAAGGGGGAGAAGAAAGAAAAAAAACTCCTACTCTTTCCACTTAACGATAATGTATGCGTCTATGGAAGGGAGAAGAAGTAGAAGTAGTGATCTGTCAACAACTTCCTCTACTCTCAAGGAACATCCTCGGGCATTGGTCAGAATGATTAGGAGAAAGGACTTAGCCGATGATCCGGACTGGTCGCTATGACGACACGGAAAAGGAAGACCAGGATAAACACTGATTGTCTGAGAGGAGATATTAAAGGTGCTTTTTCCGACGGTGGAAAGGAGCAGACGATAGGAAGAGGGAAGAACTGAAGTGAGGGGAGGAAGACCCGGAGGGAGATTCGCGCAGGAGAAAACACAATTAAGGCGGTATCGATTCCAAGAGTGGTTTTCAGACGATCGGGGAGCTGAATTAATCTTAATCGTTTGTATCGTTTTCCCTGATTGGCTTTCTGGGGTATGTTCTTCTCTTATTCGGAGGATTGGGTGCAAAAAAAAAAAAGAGTGTTCGAATTGTTTCTGAACTTGATTGAGTTTTTGTAAATAGAAATGATTTGAAAGATGCTTGGAATCATGATTTGTGTTTCATACAAGCTGTGAAATTCGGTGGTAAAATTATAGAGGATTTTTACTAGGAAATTCTTTTAGAATTTTCTTTTACCATTTATTAAATACGGGGAAACTAATGATACTGTTAAAGCGAAAGATTTAACCCGGATAAAAACTAGGTATGGAGCATCACACAACTTTCAATTACACTATAATACTGACATGGATTTGTGACATTTATGGTTTTTATATTTTCATCATTCATTAGGCAAAAATGGCGTGTTAGGAAATATTTTTTTTGCGATAATTCTTGCATGGATTGGTTGGTTTTTTTTTAAAGAAAAACACCTTTGCCAAAATGATGATTTGGGCGAAATATTTTTCGATAATTCTTCTATTAACCTTTCTTGTCAGTGAAACTGAGGAGATAAGAAAAAAAGACCATTGATGAGCCAGGAAAGAGAACTCTGTGTTGAAGGCATTCGTTTTTCATTTTTTTTACGGAATTAAAGCATTTTTACGGGTATTTAGGAGGTGGGGATGTTTAGAATACTTTAAGAGGCATTACCACAGCGATTTTGAACATAATCATTAGTCATTTTTTAGAAATTACTGATAAACATGATTTTTTTCAAAGGCGGCTACCTTTATGCGCATGCGCTATTTTGACCTTAATGGTAGGTGCCTGTGCCACCAACAACCCGCACACCAAATTTGAACATCGTAGGTCAATTTGTTTGGGAGTTATGCTGACCACATACACACATTTTTTTAGATCACTTTTTTGATATCAAGATGTTCCAAAACATAAAAAAATGCACAAAAAAAAAAATGTATGTATCCCTATGTATAATAATATACTTATGGGTTATTGAAAGTAAAAAATTAATTATTGACCCGCAATTAAGTGCCTACGGGGTAGCTATGGTCCTTATAACTATGAACCCAATACAAATTGACAAAAATATATAACAGTTTAAATATCAGAATAATTTATTTATGTGTTTTGCTGAAAAGTATGCTAAAAGTGTTGCAGTAGCAATAAGTAATGTTACGGTTTTCATGTTGCTAATGTGAAGTTCTTTTGTTGCTATTTTGGGAGAAAGTATCATTGTCCTTATAATTATGAGTCGCACTGTAGAATAGCGCATTAACGCGGTTTGCTTACATGAATTAATCCACTGGTCTGCTGAGGAAAAAATGGCCGAACTGTTCAAAAATTGACTCTGAATGAGGTTAAACTAAATCCGATTGCCAAATTAGTTTTAGTATTAATATATGAGACCCAAAAAGGAGGTTTATTTTTTGGCAACTATGGTGACATATTTGGCAGTCGGATTTAGTTCAACTCATTCAAAGTCGATTTTTGAACAGTTTCGGCCATTTTTACCACGGCAGACCATTGGATTCATTAACTACTAACTTTTCTCCGCATCCTATATAAAATTCAGAATGATGTTCGTTGGATGAGGTATCTAAAAATGCAGTCGCCTCTCAGTCAAATAAGAATTATCGAAAGATATATCGCCAAATCCCCATTTTTTTTTTCTTCTTCTGACCCATACAAGAATCATCGCCAAAAATATCGCCAAACTGGCCATTTCTTATAAATGAATGAAGAAAATATACAAACGGTAAATGACACAAATCCACGTCCGTATTACAGTGTCATTGAAAGTTGTGCGATGTTCCACACCCATAGTTTTTGTTTAAAATTGATGGTATACTAATTAATGTTTTTTTTTAATGAACGCCCCAATTATCTTCGTAAATTTCTACATTCACCCTCGCTGCATCTCGGACCAATGTCATTCCACTAATCCAATTTTCGGCACGCGTTTGTCTGAAAACAGATGCTGCTTGTGTATCCCTATAGCGAGAACTGTGTTATTGATGGGACATTCTGCGATATACAAAGGGAATAGGGAGAAGGTTGGGGGGGGGGGGTTACGAAGGTAATTAGTGTTCATAAAATAACTTAATTAGCACTCCTTCAATTTCCAAAACTATATATTAAACCATACAAAAGTTTTCGCTCAATAATTTATCGTTATTGGAGCATCTCTCTGTGTGTTTTCCATATAATAAAGCTTTTTAACAGTATTTTGCCTTTTATTTACCGTATTTCTTTATCTAGATTGCATAGTGGAGTTAGTAGGGTTTGGATTGATTAATCTCCTTTGAATAAATCTTTTTTTTTTCTTTTATAATACTTACAAACATTACCAAAAAAATTTAACTGATGAAAAATTAAATAGACTTTATAAACGAGCTTTCAAAAACTAATACAAACTGCTTGTAATGAAATCGGGGATTCTTGAAGTATCTGTATTTTGGAAAAGGTTAAGCCTACTAGACAAAGAAATGGATACTGGTTAGTTTTGAAAGACTAGCAGATACTGTACGAAAATCGACTTATAATAAACCTTATAGCAAAATATGTCACAACTTGCCGAATAATGAATATTTCTCTTTATCTGGTAGGTCCAGTGTAACCTTTTTGTTACTTTTGCGTCACAATTCCAAAACCATCCACCTTATCTGGCAAATCACCGCTCTTTAATTATTGATATGGAAGGGAGCAGACAATTTTACTCCCTGTCACCAAATACTTGCCTTTTTACAAAACTAAGCTAAGTTCGGAATGAATTTTACGCCCTCAGTGATATAAATAAATTAATAATCTTACCAGCTTGGTTCAAATTTAAGAGAATCAAGCATTTGGCACCAGAAGAGTAAAATCATCAGTTCCCTTCCTCATTTTAAAATAGAGAACGACATGTTTACTATTTAAAAACTGACGCTCAATTTTTTCCAAATTATGACCCTAATTAGCTACGGATTTTAATTCCACTCGATTTCTATTTTCTAATATTTTCAGCCATATTTTCTCTGGTAGATTACATTTATTAAAAAAAAAAAAAAAAAAAAAAACTCGGAATTGTGTTTAATAAGGTAACAAAAGTTGCAGACAGCTCTTTATTTCTATGGAATGAGTTGTATTTACATTTAATCTCAATTTTATAATTAACTGTGAAACAAAAATAAAACACATCTCCTTAAATAAATATGTAATAAATGCAAGTTTCATACAAAAGGTTATGACATTATCTTAAAAGTATATTTTTTTAGAGTTTAAAAGGTTTTACGAATAAATAATTTCAAAAGTTGAGTTTGAAATTAAATATAAAAGAGAGTTTCCAAGTTGGTTTGTCAGTATGCGTACTAAAAATAAAAGAACTAACAATATTCAACTAACTCTAATGTATTCTATGTTCTCCGATACGAAGGTTTTTTAGCACAATTTAGCGGAAATTTAACACTTTAACTTTTAGCCTTTGGTAAAATAGGGTTATAAATCTTTTTAAAAGTATAGCGTGCTGTATTGTGCAACAAAAGTTTTACAGCAAAATTACATTAAACATTCTAGTAGAAAAATAATATTTTTTTCAATAGTAGAAGAAATATTGCTCATTATTACTTAGCTGGAATATGCAAAATTTAAAATTAACAAAAACTAAATTTTTTCTTTCAATTACCCATATGTATACATAAGGTAATGCAAGTATAGCATTCGGTCAAAAACAAAATCTATTTTTCTGCATTTCTGCACGTTTTAGAACATCCTGATTTCGAAAAAGTGATCTAGAAAAAATATCTGTGTGTATGTGTACGTGGTCAGTATGACTCCCGAACAAATTGACCTATGATGTTCAAATTTGGTGTTAGGGTAAGTGATGGCCCAAGGAGCTACCATTATGGTTTTAGTCAAAATCGCGCATGCGCATAGGGTGGCTGCCATTGAAAAAATCCTGTTTTTCAGTAAATGCTAAAAAACGACGCTATCAAATTTGTTCAAAATTGTTGTGGTAATTCCTCTTAAGGTGTTATAAACATCCCCACCTCCGAAATTCCCATAAAAATGCTTTAATGGCATAAAAAGTTAAAAAACGAACGCCTTTAACACAGAGTTCTCTTTCCTTGAGCATACCTATTCAACGATCATTTTTTCTTCTCTCCTCAGTTTCACTTGCAAGAAAGGATAATGTAAGAATTATTGATAAGTATAAAGCCAAAATCATTATTTTGGAGGATTTTTTTTTTTTTTTTTAATCCTTTACAAGATATATCACATAAAATTTCGCCAAACTGTCCATTTTTACTAAATGAATGATGAAAATATAAATACTTTAGAAGACACAAATTTACGTCAGTATTATAGTGTAATTTAAAATTGTACGATGTTTCACACCCATAGTTATAAGTATGAAAATTTAAATTCCTTTGATCAGTTTCTAAATATTCAAAAATAACCTTTCAAGATTTTCTTTAAAGTATTTACATTTTCTCTATAATTTTATTATCTTCCGTTTCCCTTCAGAAGTACCAGACGACATTTCGAAAAATATCGACATGTCCCAAAGGCATGTGAATTGAATAAAACGAAATACCCTTTTAAAATAATCGTCGGGTTACCAAACCCCATTTGCCCCGACAGCTATTTTTAGAATAATTTGTCATGATTTACGCATATGTCGGAATATTATTTTATCATCCAAAACGAAAAATCTCTTAAAGGGTTCGTTTTATTTCAGAATATATTTTCCATACATTACCAAACAGTGAATAAAAAACTTAACTGTCACCCATTTTTCCTATAAAATCCTATTTATTTGGCGCACTGTCAATCTTTTATTTAAAAACTGAACGTATAGAGAACGAATGACAATTCTTAAAATTTAAGTAAAATCCCTTCCATAATATATAATTTATCTATTATTATATAAAAGGAAATTAATAAAAATATCACCAGTTATATAATTCTAAGATTTCCTGTATTAATTTTCAGCCCACTTTCATGATGATTTCTTTATTGAAATACATAAAGCTCATCTAGTAATTTCAAATGAGTACATAATAATAAAATGAGGGAAACAAATTTTATTTCCACCATTCGTCTAGAAAAAATCGCCAATTTGGCGTTATATTTTGCGAAAATTGTAATATGAGCCTTTTTGGAAAAAAAAAAAAAAAAAAAAACTACGCCAAAATGGGAATTTTGGCGATATTCTTTTCGATAATTCTTATATAATCCTTTTAGTCCGAGAGGCGACTGCAATTTTTGGACCTCATCGAACATCATTCTGAATTTTTTATAGAAATTAGAGAAAAGTGAGTGGATTAGGAATCCACTGGTCTGCCGTGGCAAAAATGGCCGAAACTGATCCAAAATCGACTTGGAATGAGTTGAACTAAAATCCGATTGCCAAATATGTCATAACTTGCCAAAAATAGAACAAACTTTTTCGTCTGGCAACCCTGCATTTTGATTTTCAATGAGAAAAAGCGCAAACGATTTTTGATTTCTGGCTTGGAAAATGTGTATCTTTTAAAAGTAAGCCAAATTGGCGACGTCAGTTACGTCATCCGTGACGTAATGTTTATTGCCAACTTGGCTCCCTTTTAATAGATGCAAATAGACCGTCGCCAGATATCTAAATCGTCTGCAACCTTCTTAATTGATAATTAAAGAGTGAGGGTTACCAAATAAAAAAAAAACGCTCATTATTTGGCAAGTTATGGCTCATTTGGCAATCGTATTTTAGTTCAACTTATTAAAAGTCGATTTTTGACCAGTTTCGGCCATTTTTGCCACGGCAGACCAGTGGATTCGTAATCTACTCACTTTTCTCTAATTTCTATAAAAAAATCAGAATGATGTTCGATGAGGTCCAAAAATTGCAGTCGCCTCTCAGTCTATTTCTTATAAGTGAAACTGAGACGAGGAGAAAAAACGATCGTTGATTCGTATGTTCAGACAAAGAGAACTCTGTGTTAAAGGCATTCAATTTTCAAATTTTGACGCCATTAAAGCATTTTTTTTTTTTTTTTGGGAGAGGGGGGGGGGGGGATTTTGCAGGTGAGTATGTTTAGAACACCTTACGAGGCATTATCACAGCAATTTTGATCAAAATCGTTAGAGCCGTTTTTAGCAAATACTGAAAAAAATTATTTTTTCATTGGCAGCTGCCTTATGCGCAAACGCGATTCTGATGAAAACTTTAATGGTAGGTCCTTGTGCGACAACCACTCAGCACACCAAATTTGAACATCGCAGGTCAATTTGTTCGGCAGTTATGCTGACCATGTACACACACACGGACATAATCTTTTCTAGATCCCTTTTTTGAAATCAAGATGTTCCAAAACGTGGAGAAATACATAAAAAAAAAATTATACATATATATGGGTAAATAAAAGTAAAAAAATAAAATTCTTGCAATGAAAAGAATATTTGAGAAAATTTTGAATTGGAAAGTAAAATGTTAATTGCATCAAAAAAGAGTAAAATTTCTTTAAAGAAAATGCTGTACATTTGGAAACAGTGAAAGATAAATTATAAAGTAGTGTGTTATAAATAAATAAGTTGATTAAAATATATTAAATTTAACAATCGTTTGCCGTTTGCCCCTTTAATTTTACCGTATTTACATATTTATTACAATTAATCACAGATTTTTTGCAATAAAATTACAATTTATTTAATTTAAATTAAATAAATATTCTGGTATAATTCACTTAAGTACCTCATATCTCGTTGGAGGAATAAAAAAAAAAGAAAGAAAGAAAAAAAAAAAGAAAAAAACTTGGTTAAAATGATTATTTTGGTGGTATACTTTTCGATAATTTTTATATTAACCTTTCTTGTAAGTGAAACTTAGGAGAGAAGAAAAAACGATTTTTGATGAAGTATGCTCAAGAAAACAAAACTCTGTGTTAAAGACATTCATTTTTCAAATTTTTACACCATTAAAGCATTTTTACTGGAATTTCGGAGGTGGAGATGTTTAGAACATCTTTAGAGGCATTACCACAGCGATTTTAAACAAAATCGTTAGAGCCGTTTTTGAGCAATTACTGAAAAACATGATTTTTTCAATAGCAGCTGCACGATTTTGACGAAAACCTTAATAGTATATCTTTGAACCATCACCAACCCACACACCAAATTTGAACATGGTAGGTCAATTTGTTCGGGATTTATGCTGACCACAGATACTCACACAGACAGACATTTTTGAAATCAGGTTGTTTCAAAACGTGAGTAAAAAAACAAAAAAAAAAACGACATTTTTTTTCCAACCGAAATCTATACTTACATTACTCTATGTATATATATATGGGTATAGGTAATTGAAATTAAAAATTCACTTTTAATACAAATTTTTTTTTTCAGGTACTGATGAAGAATTGTGTTAAAATTTGACAAATTAAGCAAACGTTCCATTCTAAACTAATGACGTCAAAAATTAAAATATATACATATATTTAATCAAAAAAGTGTAAACTAAAAATTTTTGGTAAAAGTGACAGCCTTTCAGTTATTTTTAAAACTACCGACCATCCTCGATATTCTTAGAAGAATCTTTTCTCAAAAGAACATATTAGAAATAATTAAAAACTAAATATGTTCTCTTTAAGACTCAATTTCATCGATAAACCCACTTACAACAACAACTCTTGGAATTTTTCTTTCTGTAAAAATCGAATGCCTGACAATGCAAAAGTTTGGCAAACAACAAAAGCAGAACAAAATGTGCACACAAACTTGAACAAAATGTATCTTAATGAATACCACCTTTGAAACGCTTGTAAAAAAAAAAAAAAAAGTATATCTTGAAACTGCCTAAATCCAGATAATTGCAAGTTGTGCATTTTTATTTGTTTTAATTGCTAAAACTCTTTGACACTGCCAAGTGATGAAAGATAAATCACTACAATTAAATTTCTTTCTTTTCTTCATTTCACTTCGACGAAAGTAAACTTTTCGCAGACGATCTCAACAACACTAATTCACTTGCATTTTTTTTTTACTCCAAGTTTCTTCGGAAAATATCTTGAAGAATTTCCTTTGGTTAAGTGCTTTTCTAAGTTTGCAAAGATGGGTCTTTTCTCTTGTACCTGTATTTTATAGATTAATGTTTAGAGTGTTCTTGAGTTCTATTTGCGAAGCTATTTTTTTTTTTAAGATTTCATGTCTGTTTAACGAAGATTGCTTCTTAAATTTTTAATACTAGATAAGATTCTTGATTCGAAAGTTTTATTTTCGATATTTCATTGCAAGATTTCATTTTCTAAAAAAAATTATTACTGATTTTTAAGCTTTAAGAGGAGTTGATTCCCAAAAATTTATAAATAATTGATTTTGTGTTTATTATTGTCAATCAAAATTTAAATTTACCTCTTTAAAAAGATACATCATTTGTAATAATACCTCAACTGGAAGTATTTTTAATCATTTTCTATAAAAAAATTGGTAACTATTAGTGTAGGTAAAGTTTTCTTGAAAACGCGTTTTTCTCAGAACTACATTTTTCTCCAAAACTTCATAAAAAACACTGCTCAAAATATCTTTCTGAAATTTTTACCACAAATTCCTCTTATGTATCTGTATATACTGAAGTGAGATTTTGTTGTTATTTTAAAAATAAGTTTTGCTTAGGCTTTTATCAGCACAAAAAAAAAAAAAAAAAAAAAAAAAAAATTAACAAATTTGAGTGAATTTCACAAAAATTCATTTAAAAAAAAAAGTAAATCAATCACAATCAAAAGCTAACTTCAGTAAAATAACAAGTGTCTGCTAACTTCAGTAAAATAACAAGTGTCTGCTAACTTCAGTAAAATAACAAGTGTCTGCTAACTTCAGTAAAATAACAAGTGTCTGCTAACTTCAGTAAAATAACAAGTGTCTGCTAACTTCAGTAAAATAACAAGTGTCTGCTAACTTCAGTAAAATAACAAGTGTCTGCTAACTTCAGTAAAATAACAAGTGTCTGCTAACTTCAGTAAAATAACAAGTGTCTGCTAACTTCAGTAAAATAACAAGTGTCTGCTAACTTCAGTAAAATAACAAGTGTCTGCTAACTTCAGTAAAATAACAAGTGTCTGCTAACTTCAGTAAAATAACAAGTGTCTGCTAACTTCAGTAAAATAACAAGTGTCTGCTAACTTCAGTAAAATAACAAGTGTCTGCTAACTGCACTGAAAAAAAAATTAGGCTTCTATGTCAAATAGTTTCTGAGAAAAAGGTACATGAAATATGCCAAATTAACATTACCGTTATAGAGGGTACCAACTACCCTTAAATAACAATATAAATTTTAAAATTTAAATAAGTCGCCATATATATGAACTATGTAATGTTAAAATTTTCTTACATGTTAGTGGAATTTCATTTTGAAAAGTGTAACTTATATTAATTTGCTTTGCTATCTTTTACTAAGACTTTCTTATCACTGTGTCTGTATTATGTAGAGATTACTTTAATAAAATAGATAATATTACTGTTTATTGTAAGTGATTACTTGACTAAGGCTAATTCAAATATGAATTATAAATCAAGATTAATTAGTTAGGAATAGATTTATTACTACATCTGTTTACTTTACTTTTAATTACAGAGATTATTTCAATGTATGAAATGAATTTCAATGTGAATAATAGACACAATATCGATTATTTATAAATTTTAGGGTACCAAATCCCCTTAAGAAGTATTGGTAGTTTGCAACACATACATTCGCAATTCAAAACACACACATATTCAATTTCCGATTTTCTTAACTTTCATTTTCTACTTTTTCATTTTAAATTTTTTTAAAGTTATAACTGTAGCATTAAAGCCAAAAAAGGAAACAACAAAAATATCGCAAAACCGTTTAGTTTAAAAAAAAAAAAAAAAAAAAAAAAAAACTTTTGTGTGTGTGTGTGTGTTTTCCTTCCTAACCTAGTGTCTTTGAACACAATAAAAAACTTCATGTTTCTTCTCTCCGACGATCAACAAGCCGTAAACATCTTAACAAAATTTTATAATAAAACTAATTTCATTTTTATAGTAGAAACGCAGCTAAAAATACAATGTTCTAACATCCAATCTCTACGGATTTTTCCAATAGTCCTTTCCATCGAACAAAATCTACTGACATTCCATTTTCAAAACACCCCTCTTCCATCCCAAAAATTAAAAAAATTCCGATCTTTCGTATCGCACCGGAAATTTCCAGCATCACTTTTATCTGCCTTGCACCCCCTCTCCTCAAGATATCGTTTGCTGCTCTTCCATTGGCGCACTCCATATCGCTTGTTAATTAGTTGCCTTTTCGACTTGGTTGTCAAGGAAACCGTTCCCTTCTGTCAGCGAGACTATTAACTTATGCCGATGGCCTCTTTTCCAGTCAATGGAAAAGAGGATGCTAAAAGGAGAAAGGAAGAAGAAAAATCACGTGGGAAGAGTATGTTAGCCTTATGAGAAAATCTCGTCTTTTGAGAGTTATTCTCTGTATTTTCCTACCTGTAAGTCCATATTTTCCGATCATATTTATAGAAATATTGCATCAAAGTTTAGATAAATTAGACAACGGAAAAATTATCGATAAATATTAATCCAAGAAAAAATTTTACTTTCAATTAGTATTCTGTCAAAGAATAAAGTATTCGATAAAAAAAAAAAAGATTCAATTTTTTTTTTCATTTTTTTTTTTTTTCTTTTATATTTCTCTTGTTTTGGAACATCTTGATTTCAAAAAAATGATCTAGAAAAAATGTGTGTGTGTGGTCCGCATAACTCCCGAACAAATTGACCTACGGTGTTCAAATTTGGTGTGCGGGTTGATGATGGCCATGGAACCTGCCATTAAGGTTTTCCTCAAAATCGCGCATGCGCATAAGGTAGCTGCCATTGAATAAATCGTGTTTTTCAATGATTGCTAAAAAACGGCTCTAACGATATTGTTCAAAATCGCTATGGTAATGCCTCTTAAGGTGTTCTATACGTCCCCACCTCCGATGTTCCCGTAAAAATGCTTTAACGGCGCAAAAAGTCAAAAAACAAATGCCTTTAACGCAGAGTTATCTTTCCTTGAGCATACCTCATCAATGATCAGATTTTCTTCCCTCCCTAGTTTCACTTATAAGAAAGGATAATATAAGAATTATTGAAAAGTATATCGCCATAAACATCATTTTGGAAGAAGTTTTTTTTGCCCCTTTTTTTAAAATAAAAACATACAAGAATTATTGCAAAAAATATCGTCAAACTGGCCACTTTTGCTGAATAAAAGATGAAAATATAAAAACGGTAAATGACACAAATCCACGTCAGTATTATAGTGTAATTGAAAGTTGTGCGATGTTCCCCACCCTTAATTTAAGAGGAAGTCCTAGTAAGGATTACTTGCTATACTCGCTATGTAACAATCTTCTAGCCCAATGCATTTAGAAACTACTTTCTGTAAAACCATAAAATTTGGTGAGTTGATTCGAAAATGATTACTTAGAAATGACAAAAATTAAAAACTTGAAAATGGCGTCTAATATATTTTATTTCATATTTAAAATCTTAACGTTAATGCGTATGTGCTAGATGTCGGAAATAACGATCAAAGAAAATATCGATATTATATCTTTGCACTGAAAAAAAATCGATAAAATATCGATATATCGATACATTATTTATTTTTTTATTTGATTTTCAATTTTGCCAGAAACGAAGTTTTTCGGGGCAAATTTCTACTTTTCATGAATTCATGCCAAAACTGTTTTAATAAATAAATTATAAAAAAAATTTTAATAAATAAATTATAAAAATTGTTTTAATAAATAAATTATATTATCAATCAGAATAAATAAAATACACATTTGGATGTCAATGCATAAATTCACATTTGTTTTTAGAGAAGAAATTTTGAAAAGTAGTTTACCGCATATTTTGCTGATAGATATGTTTTTAATATTTAAAATTATATGCAAATTCCAGGCACACGTTGGCAACAGAAACGGCGCTATATTAATGACTACTAATAAATGATCTTATCTTTCCGCTACATTTTGTTTTCTTTTTGATTAAGGTGCCATTTTAACTGTCTCTCAGCCAAGTCCTTAACTTAAGTTTTGAAGTTTTTGAAAAGGGAATAAATAAAATCGAAAAAAACACATGGAACTACAAAACGATCATCAAAAAACTAAAAAATGTTTGAAAATATCGATATATCGGTGACTCGTATCGATATTTTTACTATCGATATTATTTTTTTTTAAATATCAATAAAAATATCGATATATCGCCGACCTCTTGTATGTGCAATGGCTCCACTTAGTTATGTATTTTGCTATTTCAATTTTCATTTATAATAGATAGACATTAAATGAAAACAATTTATGCCATTTCATTAAGGGGACGTAACAGTCATCGACGAAATTTAAAAGCAGTATTTACATTCAACTTCAATGTCCTATAAATTATTTAATTTTCAATATATAAGCACATTTTTTGCACAGGATTTATTGTTGAATATTTGTTAATATAGTAATTGTGTAAAAATAATCAAAAAATTGAATAATTTAATTTTATAAACATTTTTTGAACGATGAAATTTTTTAGATTTAAAAAATAGTCATTTGCCTTGGTACACTTTATGAAGAAAATAATCTATAAATATTTATTTAAAAAATACCAATGTTAAGTAAACATTTGGAATTAATTTGCTGACCTATTTTTTAAAGCAATAGTGCTTTTGAAATTTATTAAAAAAATTATTCATTTTGTATGCACTAAAAATAACTTTTTTTTCGACATAAAATCCATAATAAAATATATATATATATACATATTTATAGTAAATATTTTAGGTCTACAATATAAAATTCACTTCTGTATAATATGTTACACAAAAATTAATATGAAATATGAAAAAGATTTTTTTTAAAGTGTACCAAGGCAAATGATTATTTTTTAAATCTAAAAAAATTTCATCGTTCAAAAAATGTTTATAAAATTAAATTATTAAATTTTTTAATTATTTTTACACAATTACTATATTAACAAATATTCAACAATAAATCCTGTGCAAAAAATGTGCATATATATTGAAAATTAAATAATTTATAGGACATTGAAATTGGATGTAAATACTGCTTTTAAATTTCGTCGAAGACTGTAACGGTCCCCTTAAGTAATCACTTTCGTACCTACTCGCCAAATTTCAAGGTCATAGAGAAAGCAGAATCTAAATGAACTGGGCTAGAAGAATGTAGCATAGGAGAATGACACTTACCAGGACTTCTTCTTAAGAAAATCTTTCATATGCATTGCCAGCTTTTATGTGCAATTGTAACAGTCCGAGAGGCGACTGCAATTTTTGGACCCCATCGAACATCATTCTGAATTTTTTGTAGAAATTGGAGAAGAGTGGGTAGAATAAGAATCCACTGGTCTCCACTGGTGGGAAAAATGGCCGAAACTGATCAAAAATCATTTGGAATGAGTTGAACTGAAATCCGATTGCCAAATATGTCATAACTTGCCAAAAAGAGGACAAGCTTTTTCGAATGGCAACCCACTACATTTTGATTTTCAATGAGAAAAAGCGCAAATGATTTCTAATCTCTGGGCTTGGAAAACTTGCATCTTTAAAAAGTAAGCCAAATCAGCAAAATCAGTTACGTCATCATTGACGTAATGTTTATTGCCAATTCGGGTCATTTGTGAAAGATGCAAGTAAGCCATAGCCACACATCCGAATCGTCTGCAATCTTCTTCATTGAAAATAAAAGAGTGAGGGTTACCAAACAAAAAAAAATATCTTTCTTTGGGAAATTATGGCGCATTTGGCAATTGCATTTAGTTCAACTTATTAAAAGTCGATTTTTAACCAGTTTTGGCCATTTTTGACACGGCAGACCAGTGGATTTGTAATCTACTCACTTTTCTCCAATTTCTATAAAAAATTCTGAATGATGTTCGATGGAATCCAAAAATTGCAGTCGCCTCTCAGTCTATAACATATTTAAGCTATTTGCAGTTCGTAGTGAGTTTTCACAGTATTTGAGCGTTACCAAGAAAAACATCACTTCCGTACCCAAACAGCACAGAGGTATTGGCCAATATTGAAAACTGGGTTCTTGAATAATTGGGTTGGTTGGTTGTATTCAGATTATCTGGTGCCGTCAGCAACACGAGGGCTATAATGCGCCGAAACATTTCGTCATTAGACAAGCCAACATACATTTACAAACACCCATGCCAACACGGGACTCGAACCCGCAACCTCGCGGTCTAGAAGCTAGCACTCTAACCACTATACCGTTTGGTCGGCTTGAATAATTGGGAAGTCCATGTCGTAGCTAGAGCATCATTCCAAAATGAACTATTTTTATTTTTAAATAAACAATTAAAACCTTCACAAAATATTTATTTCATCTCTCCGTCCGTTTCATAAAAATGTATTTCAACTTTAGAACTTTGCATCAACTTTTCACAACTTCCAATGAATTTTACCCAGCACTAGGCGGTATTGGTCAAAATCTGTAGCAACGGTCAATCTACAACGGTCCACATCGGAATTGTCCAGTGTCGAGGGATGCTGGCCAATCTATTTGTGCTACTGGGGTACTATTGACCAACTATTTTTGTAACTCCTCCCCAAATTTGGTGGAATACATTGTCATATACAACGAGTCTTACTACCAAGTTTCAACTCCATTGGATGATGGCAAGTGGGTTAATTAGACCATGAAACGGAAATGGAAACGTGTGTAAAAGCGGCCTTTGAGTGACGATCCCACAACTTCATAGACATTGTCATTGATAATGTGTCTCTCTGCCAAGTTTCAGGTTGATTGGATTACGGAAAGAAGTCCAACTAGCCCTCCGAATATTTGACATCCACAAAAAAAAAATTTAAAAAAAAAAAAAAAAAATTCAAGTTAATACAAAGATTTTAAACAGAAAAATAAGTAGTTCAACTTTTCTTTCCAAGAAAGTTTCAAGGACTACAATTATATGAAATACATTCTAAACTTAATTGAATTGTTATTGCTTCCGTTTGAAACTTCGCAAACAAGCTTCAGATAGAGTTTAGTCCATATGCCATATATGTCCCCAAAGCGCCACATTTGCGTCTGGTGTCGAACCTTTGAACTATAAGCTCTTTTCCCATGATTATACAGTGAAACATTACATAAATATTAGGATAGCTTATTAATCACAGGGGATATTATTTCTCAGAATAAATATAAATAGTTAAACTTTTTTTCAAGAATGTCTAGAAAAAAAACTATAGTTATATTAGCAGATGTTTAGTGTTAAAACTGTACCTAGGGGTTGAGAATCACTGTTTTTTGTTTATTGCAAAAGCTCTTACAAACTAAAATTATTATTATTTATATTATTATTATTATTATTTATATTATTATTATTATTTATATTATTATTATTATTTATATTATTATTATTATTATTTATATTATTATTATTATTATTTATATTATTATTATTATTTATATTATTATTATTATTTATATTATTATTATTATTTATATTATTATTATTATTTATATTATTATTATTTATATTATTAATAATAATAATATATAATAATAATAATAATTATAATAATAATAATATAAATTATTATTATTTATCTTATTATTTATCTTATTATTATTTATATTATTAATAATAATAATAATAATATCTAATAATAATAATAATAATAATATAAATAATAATAATATAAATAATAATAATATAAATAATAATAATTATAATAATAATAATATCTAATAATAATAATAATAATATAAATAATAATAATTATAATAATAATAATAATATAAATAATAATAATTATAATAATAATAATAATATAAATGATAATAATAATAATAATATAAATAATAATAATATAACTAATAATAATAATATAAATAATAACAATAATAATACTATAAATAATAATAATAATAATAATAATATATAATAATAATATATAATAATAATATTATAAGGGGATTTGACAGTCACCGACAAAATTTAAAAGTTGCATTTTCATCCAACTTAATGTATTATAAATTATTTATTTCTCAATGAATTTACAAATTTTTTTCATTTAAAGAATGAATGAATTTAAGAAAAATGAATTTACAAAGAATGAATTTAAAAAAAATTTCAAACAAATTTAGTTCACTGTTGTTAGATATTTATAAACATAGTAACTGTGCAAAAATTATTTAAAAAAATTAATACTGTGAGTTTACAAGCATTTTTTGAAATTATCTCAAAACTGTGCTTTTTTAACACCTTGGTACACTTTCTAAACAAAATAGCTTATAAATAATTTTTTTAAAATTACCAATGTTGCGTCACCATTTTGATTAACGATTGTAACCTATTTTTTTAGACAACATTGCTATTATTATTTATGAAAGAAAACTATACGTTTTGTATGAAATATAATTTTTTTTCTATAAAATTCACATTTAAAAAAATATACACATATTTAAAACAAAAATTTTTAGATCATCACTTTTATAAAACTCACTTTTATTTTATAAAACTCACTTTTATAAAATATTCTATTCAAAAATTAGATTGAAGTGTTGAAAGGATTTTTTTAAAAAGTGTACCTAGGTGTTGAAAATCACTGTTTTTTTGTTTATTGCAAAAAACTCTTTCAAACTAAAATTATTATTATTATTTATATTATTATTATTATTTATATTATTATTATTATTATTATTATTTATATTATTATTATTATTATTATTATTATTATTTATATTATTATTATTTATATTATTATTATTTATATTATTATTATTTATATTATTATTATTTATATTATTATTATTTATATTATTATTATTATTATTATTATTATTTATATTATTATTATTATTATTTATATTATTATTATTATTATTATTATTATTATTATTATTATTATTATTATTATTATTATTATTATTATTATTATTATTATTTATATTATTATTATTATTATTATTTATATTATTATTATTGTTATTATTTATATTATTATTATTATTATTTATATTATTATTATTGTTATTTATATTATTAATAATAATAATATATAATAATAATAATAATAATAATATAAATAATAATAATTATAATAATAATTATATTATTTATATTATTATTTATATTATTAATAATAATAATATATAATAATAATAATAATAATATAAATAATAATAATTATAATAATAATTATATTATTTATATTATTATTATTATTTATATTATTAATAATAATAATATATAATAATAATAATAATAATAATATAAATAATAATAATTATAATAATAATTATATTATTTATATTATTATTATTATTTATATTATTAATAATAATAATATATAATAATAATATAAATAATAATAATAATATAAATAATAATAATTATATTATTTATATTATTAATAATAATATACAATAATAATAATATAAATAATAATATAAATAATAATATAAATAATAATAATAATATAAATAATAATAATATATGATAATAATAATATAAATAATAATAATATATAATAATAATAATATAAATAATAATATAAATAATAATATAAATAATAATAATAATAATAATAATAATAATAATAATAATAATAATAATAATAATAATAATAATAATAATAATAATAATAATAATAATAATAATAATAATAATTATTATTATTATTATTATTATTAGTATTATTATTATTATTATTATTATTATTATTATTGTCTAGTTTGTAAATACGTTGAGAAATAAATTATTTTTAGTACATTGAAGTTAGATGTAAATTCGACTTTCAGCTTGTGTAGGTGACTGTCAAGTCTCCTTAAACTTAATTGAATTGCTGTTGTTCTTTGCTCGACAACTTCCCCAATAACCTTCCGATTCAATTTAGATCCCAAGCCATATAAAGTACACAAAATAATAAATTTCCCTCAAATGCCGTAAACTTAAACAGTAAGATCATTTCTCTTATGATTTGTATCAAATTGTATAAACATATACTCTATTGGAACAAGTTTTAAATGATTCCACAAACACGTTCAGTTATATTAGGATTGCCTGAGGGACGACTGTAAATTTAGTTAACTCATTGAACATCATTCTAGTTTTTTATACAATGTAATGAAATGTTAATGCATTAATTCACTGATCTTCCGCCACAAAAATGGCCGAAATTATTCAAAAATCAACTTTGAATAAGTTGAACTAAATCCGACTGCCAAACATGTCATAACTTACCCGAAAATGAACATCCTTTTTCTTACTGGTAACCCAGCAACTCTTTAATTTTCAATTAAGAACATTGCCGACGATTTGTATTTATTGACGCCATGATCTTTTATCTTTTGAAAGTCAGCCAAGTTGACAAAAAATATTTCGTCATCAGTGACGCTATATTTATCGCCAACTTGGCTCACTTTTTAAAAATGGAAGTATTTTTTTTGCCAGCGAATAAATATCGTCTGCGCTCTTCCTCATTGAAGGTTAAAGAACGGTGGGTTACCACATAAAAAAAATGCTCATTATTTGGTAAGTTATGGCATATTTCGCAATAGGAATTAATTCAACTCGTTCAATATCGAATAGTTTCGGCCATTTTTGCCCCGGCAAACCAGTGGATTCATGATCTGAGGACATTTCTCTACATTGTATAAGAAATTCAGAATGATGTTTGATGAGATACCTAACCTCGCAATCGCCTCTCAGTCTAACACCATTCTGTATAAGAGAAACCCTGGGAATCTGAAATGACGCACATGATCAAAGGGCAAAACCCAAGTTATTCAGATTCTCATTTGACACTACTCAATCAGCGCATTGGCGAGGGTCTCTAATTGGCAATCGCAACTGCAAACAGGCTCTTTCATAATAAGGCGACCCAATAATTAAAGGCAACAATAATGGATACACAGAACCTCCTCTCATACCCACACCCCCCCATGGGCTCTATAATGAACCCAGCGAGGATTCGAAATGAGCAGTTCCAAAATTAGCCGCGGACGCTAATAATAGTTAGCTAACTTCAAAATGTTTTCTCATTTTGTACCTATATAATGCATAACATCAAAGTAGTATTGCAATCTACGACGGGAGATACAAATAGTTTTGCTATAGTTGTAGATATCAGTAATATGGATCCAATATTCAACTTCAAATCATCGACATAAGAAACAACCCTGGTTGTGGAACAAATTACAGCTTCCAGTTACACTATGATACAACACTGTTGAAAGTTTCGATCCACCTTGCTCCAAAAAATTGGCTCCCATTTAGCTGCAACCAACATTTGTTGCTTATAGACTGAGAGGCGACTGAAATTTTTTGGACCCCGTCGAACATCATTCTGATTTTTTTTATAGGAATTAGAGAAAAGGGAGTAGATTACGAATCCACTGGTCTGCCGTGGCAAAAATGGCCGAAACTGGTCAAAAATCGGCTTTTAATAAGTTGAACTAAATCCAATTGCCAAATGAGCCATAACTTTCCAAATAATGAGCATTTTTTTTATTTATTTGCTAACCCTCACTCTTTAATTATCAATTAAGAAGGTTGCAGACGATTCAGATATCTGTCGACGGTCTACTTGCATCTATTAAAAGGGAGCCAAGTTGTCAATAAACATTACGTCACGGATGACGTAACTGATGTCGCCAATTTGGCTTACTTTTAAAAGATACAAGCTTTCCGAGCCAGAGATCAGAAATCGTTTGCACTTTTTCTCATTGAAAATCAAAATTCAGTGGGTTGCCAGACGAAAAAGTTTGTTCTCTTTTTGGCAAGTTATGACATATTTGGCAATCGGATATTAGTTCAACTCATTCCAAGTCGATTTTTGATCAGTTTCGGCCATTTTTACCACGGCAGACCAGTGGATTCCTAATCTACTCACTTTTCTCCAATCTCTATAAAAAATTCAGAATGATGTTCGATGGGGTCCAAAAATTGCAGTCGCCTCTCTGACTATTAGTTTTACGATTTAATGGTGCTACCTCAGACTGTGAGTAACATTAAATCGTCAAACTAAGCACCAAATGTTGATAGCAGCTAAATGAGAACCAATTTTTGGGACAAGGTGGATCCAAATTTTTAACAGTGTTGTCACTGCATTCACATTTACCATGAATTGGTGTAATTTATGTTTTCATATTTTTGTTAAATAAAAAAATAAAAAACAATTTGTTAGTATTTTCGTCGATTAATATTCCTTCGGTAAAAATGAAAAACATCGTCAAAATGACAAAACTGGCGATTATCGGCGATAATTATTGGATTATTCACTTTCGGTAAGTCAAATAAAGGAGTGATAGTCGTTGATGAAGAATGCTCAAAAGAAGAGATCTCAATGTTAAAGACATTCGTTTTTCACTGTTTATGACTTCTTTGAATTGCCACGGAAATTCCGGAGAGGGGGGGGGGGCATTTAAAATTCTTTAAACGTCAACTTTATAAACGAAAACCTCAATAACAGTTTCCATGGTCACAAACTAGCCTATTATTAAAAGTTGAACAACGTAAATCAATGAATTGGGGATTATGCTGACCATGGACAGACAAGCATTTTTTTTCTGGACACTTTTTCGAGTCATAACATTCCAAAACGTGCATAAAAAAATAATTAAAAAATAATAATTTGAAGAGGAAAAAAAAATTGACTTTGTTTTTTGTCGGAATGCAATACTTTTAGTAATTAAAAGCAAAATTGGTATTTAGACATCTGGATCTTTTCATCTTAAGATATACAATGTGTTTATAAAATGTTGAACACATTTTGATGTTGAATAATTCATAAAATAAGGATCATAAATTTAACTTGCTAAACCAAAAAGTACCAAAATGAAAATATATGAGTTTTTCTATGTATAAATGCCATAAGTTTATTTATATCTTCATTATTTTATGAATTATTCAACATCAAAATGTGTCCAACATTTTATAGACACCCTGTATATTGATGAGATAGTAATGACAAATGTTTCTAACATTTAGTGTTTGTGGCAATATTTTAAAGTTCGCCAAATTAAAGATTTCGGTGAAATTTTTGGCAAAAAAAAAACCAGATGTGCATTGTTTGCTAAAAATTTAAACTTGGCAAAATTAGATTGATGAAAACACCCTTTGTATAAGCTTATCAAAATATTATATTTCGATTGCAAATGTCACTATCATTAAATCATTCTTCATACACACGATTCATAACATCCTAAATAAGTTTTGTAATTAATAGAAGTATAAATAGAGAGAAAGAGACAGATTTTTCAAGGTAAGTTACTTTCGTAGGGCCCAAAGTTATTAATTTAGAACCCACGCAGTATTCTAAAAAAGTAGGCGATATTTGGAAGCGCAAATCTTTCCATATTCGTGATTTTGTACAGAATATTACCAATTTGGCACTTTTTATGACAATCGTAATTTCCTCATTCAACGACAAACTGCTATTTCACTATAGTTACTTATCAATACTCATATGCTTGAGTACGGTTGAAAACAATAACCATAATTTTTACTTTAATTTTAACTTTTTATGACAATCATAATTTCCTCATTCAACGACAAACTGCTATTTCACTATAGTTACTTAGTCAAACTGCTATTTTATCAATACTCCTATGCTTGAGTACGGTTGAAAACAATAACCATAATTTTTACTTTAATTTCAACTTTTTATGACAATCATAATTTCCTCATTCAACGACAAACTGCTATTTCACTATAGTTACTTATCAATACTCCTATGCTTGGGTACGGTTGAAAACAATAACCATAATTTTTACTTTAATTTCAACTTTTTATGACAATCATAATTTCCTCATTCAACGACAAACTGCTATTTCACTATAGTTACTTATCAATACTCCTATGCTTGGGTACGGTTGAAAACAATAACCATAATTTTTACTTTAATTTCAACTTTTTATGACAATCATAATTTCCTCATTCAACGACAAACTGCTATTTCACTATAGTTACTTATCAATACTCCTATGCTTGGGTACGGTTGAAAACAATAACCATAATTTTTACTTTAATTTCAACTTTTTATGACAATCATAATTTCCTCATTCAACGACAAACTGCTATTTCACTATAGTTACTTATCAATACTCCTATGCTTGGGTACGGTTGAAAACAATAACCATAATTTTTACTTTAATTTCAACTTTTTATGACAATCATAATTTCCTCATTCAACGACAAACTGCTATTTCACTATAGTTACTTATCAATACTCCTATGCTTGGGTACGGTTGAAAACAATAACCATAATTTTTACTTTAATTTCAACTCATATATATACATAGGGTAATGAAAATATATAGCATTCGGTCAATTTTTTTTTTTTTTTTTTTTTTTTTTTTTTTTTGCATTTCTCTATGTTTTGGAACATCCTGATTTCAAAAAAGTTGTCTAGAAAAAATGTGTGTTTGTATGTCTGTATTAATTTGAACAACTCACGAACAAATTGACCTACGCTGTTTAAATTTGGTGCGCGGGTTAGTGGTGACCAAGGGACCTACCATAAAGGTTTTCGTTACAATCGCACAAGCGCATAAGGTTGAAATCCTGAAGAATAATATTTTCCGGCAATTGCTAAGAAACGGGTCTAACGATTTTGATTAAAATCTCCATGATAATGCCTGTTAATATGTTCTAATCATCCCCACCTTTGAAATTCCAGTGAAAATGCGATAAAAGCGTAAAAAGTCGAGAGAAGAGTGCCTTTAACACAGAGCTCTTTGCCTTTGAGCATCGCCCATCAACGATTGATTTTTTTCTGTTTAACGCACAAGAAAGGACAATGTAATGCCTATCGAATAACAGCGCCAATTTTGCTATCCTGGCGTGAGTGTTTTTCCCCCGCCATGTAAAAATGATTGCCAAAAATATCGCCAAACTGGCCGTTTTTATGTAAATGAGTGAAAATATGAAAACGGTAAATAACACCATAACTTTAAATGCAATGACCAATATTATAGTGTAATTGAAAGTGGTGCGATGTTCCACACCTCTAGTTATAATAGTATTTCATTCGAAGTTATATGCAATGC
The DNA here is from genome assembly GCA_963978545.1 of Linyphia triangularis. Lineage (NCBI taxonomy): Eukaryota > Metazoa > Arthropoda > Arachnida > Araneae > Linyphiidae > Linyphia > Linyphia triangularis. The sequence goes on from OZ021726.1 coordinate 14,575,374, forward strand.
AGTGAGAATTTAAAAGGAATAGAACATTATATAATACTTAAGAATTCTCTAAGAAACGTAACATAAACTTAACTACCATTGCCATAAGAAATAAAAAATAAAAGAAGCAAAGAAAAGTTTACCACCAATAATGATGTACTATAAAGGAATTCTTTTGTTGACTGAAAATAAAAAGATGCATCGTACGCTTTCTGGTTCACAATTGTTGCCTTCGGGAAACGTAGTTAAGAAGTAATTTCCAAGAAGTTATTTTAGGATGAAACTAAAAGAGAGGTAGCTTATAAAGAATGGATAAGTAACTTGAAGAATTTCCAGAAAAATATGGTGGAATTATCAAAAGTAATCCAAAATCCTTATAAAAATGATGATCTTTGAGAATGGGGAATATCTTTTGGCTTATTAACGTTTGTGAGATTCCTTCTAATCAGCTTTTTAAAAAAAGATAATTTTGGCTGTATAGCCTTTGTTTTAAACATAAAAATGCTTTCGAAAATTAGAATAAATAAAACAAATATTAATAATTTGACTCTAAAGCCGGATTTACACGCTACCAGTCGAGATTCCAGTTTAAATCGCCAGTCAGTGACGTCACCAGGCTACTGGTTCCAGTAAACCAAACATTTTCTATTTCGGCGACTCCCATCAACCAATCACGTGCGCTCTCCCGTGATCACCGATAGACGGCGCAACGGTCGCTTAGCTGACGTCACAGAACTGGCGTTCTAAACTGGAGGCCCGACTGGTAGCGTGTAAATCCGGCTTAAGAATAAAATATGCATTATTTATATAAATAAACATGACAAATAAATCGAAATTCAAAGTGAAAAATAATTCTTTTGATTTTCAAACCTTGCTGGAACGAGAATTTAGGGGTAACATTTGTCATTTAGGCTTTTGCCAAGACATAAAAAAAAAAAAATCTCGTATTTTGTTGTTGGTTTTAGTAGTCAACCCCTGACAAAGTTGCTATAATCGACAAATATGTCTTATCCAGTTGTTTTTCCTTTTGCTATTTATTTCTTTGTTGTTGTGATTTATATAAATAAATTCATACAAGGTGATCGATGTAGAATAGCGTCTTACTTTTGCATATTTGGGTAGAATAAACCATTAATATTGTTATGCCATAGCACTTTTTATGATTTTAACGGTTCCTGGTTAATTTTTAACACTGACTTCTTTGTGTAAGAGATAAATTGCATCAAAACACCGTAACATTATTTCAGGTTTTAGGTTTCATTACTTTAAGAGTATCCTTGCAGAAAAACTAATAACAATATACCTCAAAATAAAAATGAAATTTCCGTAAATTTGATTAAGATTTTGTGTGTGTGTGTGTGATGGTTTCTGTTTTTTAAGTTTTTATATTAAAGACAAGACAATATTTTTATTATATTGAACAGAAATGAAATAAATAATCCATTGCCTTTAATTTAAATCCTAATATTGGACATCACATACCCCACAGTTTGAAATACGGTTGTTTTCTCAATCAATCTTAGTTAAGCTACAAACACTGGCTTAGCATAAAAACCAAATAACAATCCATCTCAACATAATGTCATTTTATTTAGATGCTCTTTTTTTCTTCTTCTTTTTTTTTTTTTCTCTTTTTATGGCAGTCTCTATTTTTTTAAGTTACTGAATTTGAGATGACATTTTTATAATTTTGAACTCCAAAGTGGATAAACAACTAAACATTTTGAATTTAAATCTTATTATTGGATAATAAATGCAACATTATTAATTCCACTTTTTGGATACGATAGGGGTTGTTCTTTTTACTCTGTCAAACTAGTTTCATTACATTGAGACTATTTTTTGCATGAAAGCTAATTAACACTCCATTTCAACATGCAAATTTTATTTTCGTAAATTTGGTTGATATTTTTTTTTTTTTCTGGTCAATCGATTGCAGCTACTTTTACTTTCAATTACCCATATGGTAATAAAAGTATAGCATTTGGTAAAAATAAAAATTTTAATTTTTTTTTTTTTTTTTTTTTTTTTTTTTTGCATTTCTCCACGTTTTAGAACACCCCGATTTCAAAAAAGTGATCAAGAAAAAATGTCTGTATGTATGTGTGTCTGTAGTCAGCTAATCGCTGTGCTAATGCCTCTTAAGGTGTACTACACATCCCTACCTCCGAAATTCCCGTAAAAATGCTTTAATGGCGTAAAAAGTTGAAAAACGAATGCCTTCAACACAGAGTTCGCTTTCCTTGAGCATACCTCGTCATTTTTTCGTTCTACCCTCATCTTCACTTATAATAAAGGATAATATTATATATAAAGGATAAGATTATAATATAATATAATAAAGGATAGGATTATCGAAAAGTACATTGCCAAAATCAAAATTTTGGCAAAGCTTTTTTTTTTAAAAGACATATACAAGAATTATCGCAAAAAATAATATCGCCATTCTGGCCAATAATTGAAAGTTGTGCAATGTTCCACACCCCTAGTTTACTTTCAATTACCCATTTGTATTATACACAGGTAATGAAAGTAAAGCATTCGGTCAAAACAATAAAAAAAAAATCTTTTTTTCTTCTTTTTTTTTTTTTTTTTTTTTTTTTTTATTTCTCCACGTTTTGGAACAACCTGGTTTTAAAAATGTGATCGAGAAAAAATGTCTGTCTCTGTGTATGTATGAATGTGTATCTGTGGTCAACTCCCCAACAAATTGACCTACGATGTTCAAATCTGGTATGCGGGTTGCTGGTGACCATAGGACCTACCATCATGGTTTTCGTCAAAATAGCGCATGCGCACAAGGTAGCTGCTATTGAAAAAATCATACTTTTCAATGATTGCCAAAAATCGGCTCCAACGATTTTGAGGAAAGTAGCTGTGCTAATGCCTCCTAAGGTGTTCTAAACATCCCCACCTCCTGAATTCCCGTAAAAATGCTTGAATGGCGTGAAAAGTTGAAAAACAAATGCCTTCAACACAGAGTACTCTTTCCTTGAGCATACCTCATCAACGATCGTTTTTCCTTCTCCCCTCAGTTTCAATTATAATAAAGGATAATATAAGGATTATCGAAAAGTGCATCGCCCAAATCAAAATTTTGATAAATATGTTATATAATATGTTAATATGTTATATATATTATATAATATGTTATATATATTATATAATATGTTATATATATTATATAATATGTTATATATATTATATAATATGTTATATATATTATATAATATGTTATATATATTATATAATATGTTATATATATTATATAATATGTTAATATGTTATATATATTATATAATATGTTAATATGTTATATATATTATATAATATGTTATATTATAAACCTTGTATGGGTCTTTTTTTTTTTAAAAAACTTCACTAAAATGGTGATTTTGGCGATATACTTTTCGATAATTCTTATATTATTCTTTATTATAAGTGAAACTGAGGAAGGAAGAAAAAGCGATTTTTGATGAAGTATGCTCAAGAAAACAGAACTCTTTGTTAAAGACATTCATTTTTCAAATTTTTACACCACTAAAGCATTTTTACTGGAATTTCGGAGGTGGAGATGTTTAGAACATCTTTAGAGGCATTACCACAGCGATTTTAAACAAAATCGTTAGAGCCGTTTTTGAGCAATTACTGAAAAACATGGTTTTTTTTCAATGGCAGCTTCCTTAGGCGCATGCGCGATTTTGAGGAAAACCTTAATGGTAGGTCCCATGGAAACTACCAACCCACACACCAAATTTGAACATCGTAGATCAATTTATTCGAGAGTTATGCTGACCACAGGCACACACACAGACAGACACTTTTTCTAGATCACTTTTTTGAAATCAGGATGTTCCAAAATGTGGAGAAATGCAAAAAAAAAAAAAAAAAAAAAAAATCGAATTTTTTTTTTTGACCGAATGCTATACTTTTATTACCCAATGTATATATATGGGAAATTGAAAGTAAAAAGGTATCTTAAACATAAGATTTACTTAAGCATTTTGGCTCCAAGTTGTCTAATTTAAAGAAATAACAAAAACTTATGTACAAAGGAAATTTAAATGCCTCTTTTATAAAATTGTGTTGATTAAGTTCTGAAGAAAGTTATTCCTTATGTAGAATTGAAAAAGAAAATTATCAAATGATAAAAAAAAAAAAAAAAAAAAAAACCATCTTTTATATTAAATCTTAACATCTTCTTCCGGCTTTAGTGTTTCTGTGCAAATGAATTGCAATAAAACAGTATGTAATAAAATTTTTAAATGCAACCACAGTATAAGGTCAATCAATTTATCCTGTGTAAGTGCGCATTTGTGAGAGTTTCCGGGTTATACTTAAATCTCCACTTTTTGAACATCCTGACTTCAAATAGCCGACCAAACGGTATAGTGGTTAGCGAGCTAGCTTCTAGACTTCGAGGTTGCGAGTTCGAGTCCCGTGTAAGGCATGGGTGTTTGTAAATGTGTGTTGGCTTGTCAAATGACGAATGTTTCGGCGCATTATAGCCCTCGTGTTGCTGATGGCGCCAGATGATCTGAAAACAACCAACCAACCTGACTTCAAATAATATAATCCATAAAAAGAAGTTTTTAATATAAATCCTTTATATACAATTGCCTATTTTTATATTCATTAACATAGTGCTACTTCTGTTGTCGGCATGTTTTTGCTATTTGCATCAAATGTTAAACTTTAAAAACATCTCTATCAGCAAAATATGCGATAAACTACTTTTAAACATTTATTCATTAAAAATGATTGTGATTTTATGCACTCACATCCAAATATCTTTTATTTGCTCTAAATTAAAATAATTTTATTACTTATTTATTAAAACAGTTTTGGCAACAGGAATGAATTTCTTCAACGATCGGTTAAATGCCATTTTTTTAGTGCAATTGGATAACGGGAAGTTAATTTATTAATATTTCGTGAAAGCGATCTTTTAGTGACAGTGACAGCTCCAAAAATTTGGTAGAATGCATTGTCATCGACATAGAGTCCATATGCCAAGTTTCAGACCGATTGGATGACGGCAAGTGGCTTCATCAAGCCTCCGCAGATTTGCCCGCCATCGACGTACATATACACACACAAACACTAAAAATCAAAGTTCACATAATGGATTTAAAAAGTGGTCTGGAAAAAGTGTTCGTCTAGGGTACATGGTTCACATAACTCTTAGACTGAGAGGCGACTGCAATTTTTGGACCCCATCGAACATCATTCTGAATTTTTTATAGAAATTGGAGAAAAGGGAGTAGATTAGGAATCCACTGGTCTGCCGTGCCAAAAATAGTAGAAACTGGTCAAAAATCGGCTTTTAATAAGTTGAACTAAATCTAGTTGCCAAATGCGCCATAACTTGCCAAATAATGAGCATTTTATTTTTATTTGGTAACCCTCACTCTTTAATTTTCAATTAAGAAGGTTGCAAACGATTCAGATATCTGGCGACGGTCTACTTGCATCTATTAAAAGGGAGCCAAGTTGGCAAAAAATATTACGTCACTGATGACTTAACTGATGTCGCCAATTTGGCTTACTTTTAATAGATGCAAATAGACCGTCGCCCGATATCTGAATCGTTTGACACCTTCTTAATTGAAAATTAAAGAGTGAGGGATACCAAATAAAAAAAATAATTGCTCATTATTTTGCAAGTTATGGCGTATTTGGCAATTGGATTTAGTTCAACTTATTAAAAGTCGATTTTTGACTAGTTTCTGCCATTTTTGCCACGGCAGACCAGTGGATTCCTAATCTACTCAGTTTTCTCCAATCTCTATAAAAAATTCAGAATGATGTTCGATGAGGTCCAAAAATTGCAGTCACCGCTCGGACTATCTGTAACGAATTGACTTACGATGTTCAAACTTGGTGCACAGGTTAGTGGTGAGGTAGGTTTTCGTTGAAATTGCACATACGTATAAGGTTGCCATTTAACAAATATTGTTTTTCAGTAATTTCTAAAAAAAAGACTAACGATTTTCATCAAAATCACTGTGGTAATGCCTCTTAAGGTGTTTTAAACATCCCAACTTCCGAAATTCCTAGAAAAGTGCTATAAAGGCGTATGATATTGAAAAACGAATATCTTCTGCATGGAGTTCCCTTCCTTTGAGTATAAGCTCATCAACGATCGGTTTTTTTCCCTCCTCTGTTGCAATTACAAGAAAGGATAATTTAAGAGTTATCGAAAAGTACATATCACCAAAATCGCCATTTTGGCGGTGTCTATTTGACGTTTTGGTTATTTGACGTTATAATTTAAAGTATTTCCAAAGATAGATCTTGCATATTTTGAACAGAAACTCCTCAGATATTCTTAACTATTACAGAAAACTACAAAAAACAGATAATCCTCTATCAACATTCAAAACACAGAAAAGTAAAATGTTCACCTCGAAAAAAAATATATCGTAGATACTTAGGTCAAAATAAGTAGGCGGGATGGAGATTGTGACAGAAAGTTTTGTGTCTGATGAGACCGATCAATCTGATGGGAGTTTTCCAATGTTTTCTCCTTGCCGACCAAACGGTATAGTGGTTAGCGTGCTGGCTTCTAGACCGCAAGGTTGCGGGTTCGAGTCCCGTGTAAGGCATGGTTGTTTGTAAATGTAGGCTTGTCAAATGACGAATGTTTCGGCGAATTATAGCCCTCGCGTTGCTGACGGCGCCAGATAATCTGAAAACAACCAACAACCAACCAATGTTTTCTCGCATTCTATAAGCCAAATTCGTAGGAATTCCTCTTGAAAGACCTCCAGGAAAGTATACTACCCTTTCCCGCATCGATTCTGCAGTCAAGATCTTGATGGTCAGTTGACTTGCACGCTCAACGACCTAGTTTATGTACAATGACGGTTAATCAGGTCGAGACCTACAGCTTAACGCGTATTCCAAACCACAACAAACATCCATACCTAACCCGAGATTAGAGTGCTGAACCTTTAGCATGCGAGGCCACAGCTCTATCGACACAGCCATCCGATTGGTCAAAATCTTGATGATGTAATGTTCCAGAATAGTAGAGCCTTCGTGCACCTTTCATGCCAGTTGGTTGTTTTCAGATTATCTGTCTCCGTCAGCAACACGAGGGCTATAATGCACCGAAACATTCGTCATTAGACAAGCCAACATACATTTACAAACACCCATGCCTAACACGGCACTCGAACCAGCAACCTCACGGTCTAGAAGCTAGCATGCTAACCACTATACCGTTTCGTCGGCCCTTTCATGCCAGAAATTCTTCAATACAACTCCCCCCCCCCCCTATTCAGATAGGAAGATACACAAAATATTGCTTCTCTCTTTAATCAAGGAGAAGGGGGGGGGGGGGGTTGATGGACGTCTACTACTGACGAAAGGAGAAGGGCACTTCATTTTGCAATAATCTTCTGCAACCCATCTTCCGAAAAGTAATATCGAATTCTCAGATTAATCGAACGAATTCCAATTCCAGGAGGAGGGTGATAAAAAGGATCGATCCCAGTGTCCGCCCGGAAAGATAATGAAAAGGGAGATAGGAACAAGGGAAGTGGAATGTGTTGCATGGAGATAGGCAGGGTTAAATGGTATACGGGCGGAATTGATTGGACTTTTCTTAAAATAGTAGTGTGCAATTATTAAAAATTGAGTTTAACTTTATCAAAGTTTGATTCATTATATGAGTGTACAACGAACACTGTTTCCTTTTTTTTCTTTTTTACGTTTATAACAGTTTTGGCATCGGTGTTTTGATGTTTGATAAGGTCATATGCATGGGAAAGGGACGCGATTTTTAAATCTTTTATATTTTAACTACAATTTTTTTTTGTGGCGACTGACGGACGAAGGAAATCTTTCCACTTGCCGTCATCTGGTAGTGCTGAAATTTGGAAGATAGACTTGTGAGACTGTTTTGATGTTTGATAAGGTCATATGCATGGGAAAGGGACGCGATTTTTAAATCTTTTATATTTTAACTACAATTTTTTTTTGTGGCGACTGACGGACGAAGGAAATCTTTCCACTTGCCGTCATCTGGTAGTGCTGAAATTTGGCAGATAGACTTGTGAGACTGTTTTGATGTTTGATAAGGTCATATGCATGGGAAAGAGATGCGATTTTTAAATCTATTATATTTTAACTTTGATTTTGTTTGAGGCGACTGACGGACGAAGGAAATCTTCCCACTTGCCGTCATGTGGTAGTGCTGAAATTTGGCAGATAGACTTGTGAGTTGAGAACAATGCATTGCATTAAGTTTTAGAGTCAATAAAAGCATTCACGAGAAGATGAGGAGTATTAGTTTTTTGGAATTTCAAATAAAAGTTTGCAAAGCATATAAAAGATTTATAGTAAAAAAAAATTTTATGGGTAATTTTTTTTTTAATTGAGTGACTTTGTCAAAGTTGGGTTTATCTTATTAAAAAAGAATCGTGTTACTTTCTGTTTGTTTTTCATTAACTTTAATACCTCACTTCGAATTTTTTTTTTTTTGTTTTTTTTTGTTAAATGTTTCCTGAGCTATAGTATTGTTTTATTTGTTGTAGTATATGTTGCTCTAGTATTGTTTTATTTGTTATAGTATATGTTGCTCTAGTATTGTTTCATTTGTTATAGTATATGTTGCTCTAGTATTGTTTTAGTTTTAGTTGAAAAATTTTGTGACTAAAATATTAAGATCAGCCTGTGTAAGTATGAAGATGTACAAATAATTTTATAAAAGATATAGACTGTGTTTTGTTTATGTAACTTAACTTTAATGTGTATTGGGATCTTAAATGGCATATCTGTCTGAAGAAAGATGCTGGACACTTTTTACGAATCGGAGATAAATGTTTTAGAGGATTCGTGATTTTCGACATTTTCTATTTTTGTAGTATGTACTATTTTTCTATGTATATTAATATTGTTTATTGAATACAAAGTTGTTGACGACTTCCTACATATTTATGACGTTTCAACTTTACTATTATAAATTTCTACTTTATGTGAGTTATGTATTTCCCATAATCTCCTTATATTGTATAAATCTTTTCTAGTGTTACTGGTCTCAATCTGAATTTTAGGGAGGTGTTCTATAGATTTGGCTGGGTCCTACCAGTTTAAGCAAGTTTAAACTAGTTGCTAAGTCACAATGTGTCTTTTGAGCATACATAGTTCTGGCGGCGTATACATGGTAGAGATTTCTATTCGTATTGGCACCTTGGATTTTATCTCGCTAGAAGTCTCCGCATTCGCTGTATCGGTCTCTTAAACTAATAAATTCTTGTGTTGCCATGACGAAGATTTATGTTCTTGATTCGGACACACTTGCTACTTAAGATGCTGTAAGTCATATACAGTTACGATACTTTCTGTTTAAATGCTTTATATGTTACCAAAGTTTGATTGTAACTCGAAACATTAAATTAAGTGAAGGAAAAAATTGAAGTAATCACTTAACATTAAACATAACTTGACTATTTTAATTCATGTAAGCACATAAGCAATGGCTAAATGAGTTACAAGGACAGAACATTCTAAGAAAAAAAAAAGAAAAAAAAATGATGCCATTGTTAGCCTTTAATTTTGTCCTAAAATTTCAGAGAAAATTTTTGGAAAAAGAACAATATTTCGGAGGTGGTTTATTTTCAAAAAGCCTTTACAAAGTGCGTGACGGTCCCCTCAGGAAATATACTGTTGCCAAAATTCAAGGGAAATAACGCTTCCCTCCTGTATTATTACCACATTGCATTTTCATGAAACTGGGATTCGAAAAGCGAGAGAAGTCGTGTGCTGGCCAGCATCCATCTTCTCAACTCCACTCCTCCGGAAGCAAACGATAAATACTGACGCAATATTTCCTCATAACCGCACATATCGGAAGGACGGCAAAACCAGAAACTATTTCCACAAAGAGAAGACACTGCCTCCAACAGTTTACATTCATCAAGGGATGAAAGGAAAGAACAAGGGGGCCCAGATTTGGCGAGTTATTGCCGATTTTTCATCCGAAGTCGTATTTTAGAAATTACTGTGAGCTGTCCTATTATTACAGGTTCTGTAGAATTCTCTAGTTTTTGAAAGATCGTTGGTGTGACCTGTTAAGGAAAGTCTATAAAAAAATGCCATAAAAAATAAAAATTTTACTAAATATTCTTTTGTATTATCTATTTTTATATGCAATTGCAACTTATATAAGGAATCCGGTACCGAAAATAAAAAAAAAACTTTATAAATATTTTTAGATCAAAAATGTATCTTATGTATGAGATACTATTTATATATCTTTGAGATAATGTTTTTTTTTTTTTTTAAATATTGTGTTAATTTATTTTTTAAAAAAATTAAAAACCAAGAAAAATCCATAATAATTGATATTTGCGTATTTTGATATAAGTCAAGAAAAAATAAATTTTTTTCAAAGTGAAAACTTTCTGTAATACATAATTATATAAAGAAAATGTTGTCTTCATGGATTGATGGGTAAATTAGAAAAAATGCAGAAAATTCTCAAAGTTAAAAAATTGAAATTTTTGCTCTTTTTTTTTTATGTCATCCATTAGGCTAAATGTTATATTTAAAAACCGAATTTGAAAAATAGAATTCTGTATAGTCACAATGTTTAAAACTATATAAATTAAATGATCCAAAAATTTGAATAGCCAATTGTTAATGGTTCTGGAGATATATCGATTTGAATTTGAAACATCTGTGAAAAACACTAGTATTCGAAAAACTCACTTTAAGCAGACGCTTCAATGCGTTACGCCCATTAGTGAGGTTTAACTAACAGGTAATTTCGGGGCGTTTTAATCACCGGAGAAATAAGATAAAAACATCATTCTCTTCAGGAATGCATGAACTATTTTTTAAAATCAGAAAGAAAAAAAATTGGGATTTTTAACAAAATTTCGGTACTGTACTCCTTTAAGGTATACATATACGTTGGGAATCGCAAATATTGACCCAAACAGGCATTTTTGTTTTTTCATTCTACAATGTTCTCCAATTCATTATCTTTAAAATGATACCAATAACTTTCTTATAGTTAAAATACTTTTTTAATTACATGCAATTTCGTAAAAGTCGACGTTTAAAATATATTGGAAAAAATAAAATGTCGAAAACTTTAAACTCAATTTCTGGAGAACTGCTTTTCGTTGTTGGGTGAATGTACTCCAACGATGATATCTTAAGAGTTAATTAACTGATTTTTAAAATTCAAAGTGTATAATTTAGATAACATTTCAGAGCACGGGCCCTAGCTGTTTACAAAAATTTTGGTAATAAATAGATTTTTTTATGTATTTTAAAATATTTTTATTTTTGGAAATTTTTTATTTTTTCTAGTACTTATCATGTTAAATGTTAAAATTTAAAAAATATTTAAGTTAAGCATTATATTTTGTTTGGGCCCGTGTATCAATACCTTGTCTTTAATTTCAAGCAAGAAATTTGTTTCAAAATTAATTCGGTATTATTTTATCATCGTTGCAATTAGGCCTTAATTATTGAATTAAAATTCAATTAATTAACTAAATATTTTATTTTTTTACTTTTTGTTACTGCAAATACATTACATTTTTTGCTCTTGTAATTCTCACAAAAATTTGACACTCTGGCATAAGAAATAAAAAAAAAAATTGTCCTTAAGTAACTAGTAAGTTGTGAAACGCCTAAAGCGTCTATTGAAAAATAAGCAATATAACAAACATTTTAATTTAATACACACCAAGTATTTACTAAAAACTCAATTTGTCTTTTAATATTATGCAAATGAAAATTATTTTAGATACATACATATGAAAAGATAACAAAAAAATATTTGACACAAAAATTATGTTTAATGATTAAATTCTTGGAAAAACTACATTGAGCCTTGATTCAACAGGAAAACTGAGTGCATCATCTGGATCTTCACTGACAACATAATCAGCGTTATAATATATTTGAGCGTTGCCATTAATCAAATCTATTATCTTTCTATTTCATAACAGTGTTGGTTCTGTTGTCAGCGTGTGCTTGATGTTTGCGTCTCAATTTAAATAATAAAAACATCCCTAACAGCAAAATGGGCGGCAAAGTACGTTTCAAAATGTATTTGTTAAAAATTAAAGTGAATGTATACATTCAAGTCTGAATATCTTTTATTTATTCTGATTAATATAATCTTGCCAACGGATGAGAGTTCCAACGACGATCGGTTAAAATTCTCTCACTTAGAGCTGCGTTATTACACAACGCAACTTTGAATTAACTGGACCATGCTCCATGATGAATTTATGAATTCACGTCCAATTATCTTTTATTTATTCCGATTAACCCTTCTTTGCATGATGATGGAAATTTCCATCATAATATTTAGTCAACAAGAAAAGGTACTCAAAACCCTTGTACTGTAAATTTGTTGTTGCTGGCAACTTTTTAAGCGACTATTGCGTACAAAAAAACGCAGTTGTCAAAAAATAGCAAACGTCACTGTCAATTACCAGGCCTACAACTTGTCATTCCGCTGTTTGTTGAGACTGGAAGAAATGAGCGAGATTTTAAATTGTTTTATGGAAATAAACGGAGATATAAAATACAATAAAAGTGAAAATGAGTGGAAAAAAGGTTTGTTTTCATGTTTTTGTTATTTTATATACAATTTATATCAAAACACTGTGAATAAATTTCTCAAAACTATGTGATAGAAATTTACATCACTATGCAGTAACTTCACTTGTAATGTACTGTAAACATTTTTTTGTTAATGTTCATTTTATGTTGTTTTTTAGGTAAACATGAATGATGGAGATATTGAAGATTTTTACATCATACATTATCATACAGAATAAAGAAGATTTAGTAAAAAATATTTTTTTATTTATTTATTACTGAGCTAAATATGTGACAATGCATGATGATGTAAATTTCCATCATATTGTTTTTTACATAATACATATTTTTATTTACACCAAGATTTTTTTAAATATTTTTCCTTTAATCTAGAGCATTAATTACATCACCCTGATTTTTTTTTTTAAAAAAAAGAAAAAATCATGCAAAGAAGGGTTAAAACAATTTTTTGTCGACAGGAAAGAGTTTCAACAATGATCGGTAATTTAACTTACAGCGTTACAGAATAAGTCAGTGGCGGCTCGTGCTCTATAGTCAGTACAGCCGAGATGCATCGACATTTATTAGTTCAAAACGAAAATTTTATATTTTACAATTTTCTAAAATGAAGATCCAATTTCTACGGTAAATGTAGAAAAATCCGATAAACAGCAAACTTCTTGCCTCAATACTCATTTCATGAAGGAAAAAAAAAATTCCCAATCAAGGTGATCTTCCTCCAAACGGAAGCCATGTGTTCCTGAAACGCGTTTCGACTGCAACGTTTCCATACGTTGCCATGGTAACCAATGGAATCAAATAGAGCCTTCCCTCCAAGTAATGTGTAGCGTGGCACCCGAATCAGCGATTTTTCGACCTCGACAGCCCTTGAGAATTTCTACTTTAAAATAATCTCTACGTGGAATTTTTGCAAGATAATGCTACCATCTGAAAGCTATATAGTTATTTTATTAATTTGAAGCAATATTTTGTCCTGAAAGTGTATTTGAATATTTTAAACTCATCTTAAAAAACGTGTTTTTGACACTTGAAATTTCGTTTAAGTATTTATAAATGAAGTTTGATGTAATCTTTTTAAAAAATGATTTGAGAATTCAAACCTGCATTAACTATTAGATGTTTTGCACATCAGTCAAATTGATTGGAAAAGAAAATGAACTTTGCTAGATTTTTAAATACAAAAGTGTTTAGAAAAAATGCTATTTTTTTTTTTTTTAACTTACAATGTTAAATAAAATCTATTAAAAAAAAACTATATATTCTAGAAACTAGATGGAACTTTATAACATAAAAATAATATTACAAACAATTTCCAAACATACTATCTTTTATTGGCTCAAATAATCACTGTTCAAAAATATGCTAATTATAACGAGTTAAATGTTAATTAGTTAATTTTTTAATAGAACTGATTTTTTTTTTATTTAAGCATCATTACTAATTATGTACTTTAAAGTGCAAAAAAAAAAAAAAACTTTTACTCAAAGGGACTTTAGATTCCAATCAAAATTAATTAAACTTTTTGTATATTCTAACTGACTCATTATGTAACCATTCCGTGTTATGCAAATGCTGGTTTTTAAAAAAATTTAAGTAATCGCTCAAAAATTAGCTTAAAAGTGCATTTTTTTTTGTATATTATGGACATATTTGAAGCCAGAGGGACGCGGCTAGATATTCAACAAAATTGACGAAATTTTGTGTATGTTTTAACCGACCCATTAGGCAACTTTTCCATGCTATGTCAAGACCAATTTTTTTTAAAAAAATTGGTCCACCCTAACGTCCAATCTTACAATTTTGTGACATTTAGACACCTTTTTGATTATAGCAAGAGGGGCGCGGCTAAATATTGAGCAAAACGAACCAAATTTTGTGTGTGTTCTCTACTAACACATTTGGCAACTATTCTATGCTATGTCAATGCCCTTTTTTAAAAATTACTTCCAAAAATTTCAAAAAAAGGCTTAAAAGTGCATTTTTTGTGTGGTTTTGGACATGTTCAATGCCAGAGGGGCGCGGCTAGAAATTGAACAAAATTAACGAAATTTTGTGTATGTTTTAACCGACCCATTAGGCAACTTTTCCATGCTATGTCAAGACCAATTTTTTAAAAAAAAATTGGTCCACCCTAACGTCCAATTTTACAATTTTGTGACATTTAGACACCTTTTTGATTATAGCATGAGGGGCGCGGCTAAATATTGAGCAAAACGAACCAAATTTTATGTGTGTTCTCTACTAACACATTTGGCAACTATTCTATGCTATGTCAATGCCCTTTTTTAAAAATTACTTCCAAAAATTTCAAAAAAAGGCTTAAAAGTGCATTTTTTGTGTGGTTTTGGACATGTTCAATGCCAGAGGGGCGCGGCTAGAAATTGAACAAAATTAACGAAATTTTGTGTATGTTTTAACCGACCCATTAGGCAACTTTTCCATGCTATGTCAAGACCAATTTTTTAAAAAAAAATTGGTCCACCCTAACGTCCAATTTTACAATTTTGTGACATTTAGACACCTTTTTGATTATAGCATGAGGGGCGCGGCTAAATATTGAGCAAAACGAACAAAATTTTGTGTGTGTTCTCTACTAACACATTTGGCAACTATTCTATGCTATGTCAATGCCCTTTTTTAAAAATTACTTCCAAAAATTTCAAAAAAAGGCTTAAAAGTGCATTTTTTGTGTGTTTTTGGACATGTTCAATGCCAGAGGGGCGCGGCTAGAAATTGAACAAAATTAACGAAATTGTTTGTGCGTTTTAACTGACCCATTAGGTAAATTTTTCAGGCTATTCCAAGACCGATTTCGAAAAAACATTTTTTGTATCTCCCCTAACGTCGATTATGTTACGATTTTGCGACATTTAGGTACATTTTTGTTCAAAGCAAGAGGGGCTCGGCTAAATATTGAGCAAAATGAACGAAATTGTGTGTGTGTTCTAACTGACACATTAGGCAACTATATCATGCTATACCAATGCCATTTTTTAAAAATAATTTCCAAAAATTAAAAAAAAAAAAAAAATGGCTTAAAAGTACATTCTTTTTTCACTTTTTACTTGAACAAAATTGACGAAATTTTTGGTGTGTTTTAATTGACTCATTAGGCAACTTTTCCGCACTATTCTCAAAATGATTTAAAAAAAAAAAAAAAATTTTTTTGGGGCCATTTTCGGCCCACCCTATTGGGCAGCTCTTATATTAACTTTGAATTGAGACTGAATATTCGTATTTTAATTTGATCTCTACGAAAAAAACATCTATTCTGTGACATTGACTCACTTTTTTTTTAACTTTAAGCGTGAGGGATTAATTATCGTCGGCAAGGAGTCTATCTGTTAAGTTTTATCTTGGTTAGATAATGGCAAATTAGTAATTAACCTCCGGAAGATTTCCCTCCACAAACAAACAAAACTGAAGTTAATAAAAGGATTTAACAAAATTGAAAATTTTATAAATGATTTAAAAATGTAGGATGTCAAAGGTATAGAGAAAATGATTGCGGATTTAAGGTCGTCTGCTGGATACTCTCTAGTTTTTCCATTTACATCACAATTTCTAATTTGAACTTTTTTTCATTTTAAGGGGGTCCAGGATCCAAATATTTTCAAAATTATGAAGAAAAAAAAAATTGCTTTCAAAAATAATATGTTCAATTACAATTATTTTGATACCTCATTTATAATGCTACCCTTTTCCGTTGGTTTGAAAATGTCAAATTAATATCTGGCAGCAGACGCTGACTTAGTTTCTGCATGAACTTTAAACAGCTTTTTCTCACTGGGGATTTTTTTTTAGCTTTTTTTTTATATAACTGGAAGTAACTTCATTTGTAATTAAGTGACATATACCAAATTTCCCATACATATTGTATGAACTCTAGAAGATACTTACCAAACAAAATTTTAAAATTTGTTTTTTACTATATGATATGATTTTTTTTTTTTTTTTTTTTTTTTTTTAAATTATGAAAGAAAAAAATATGAACTTTTATAGTCAAAATTTTTTATTTTAATATCTGCTATAAAAATCAAAATTGTGTTTGGTAAATTTTCTTGCTATATATTTGTGAACACATTCTTATAATTTTTAAGTAGTAAGACATTTTTTTATTTAGTTATATCAAAATATTTAATGCGTTGTTTTATAGTAATTATAAAATTTTAATAAAAAAATAAATTAAAATTTTTTTAATTGATTTTATATACCAGTGCACTGTTCTACAATTATATAAAAAAATGTGTTGATCCAACAAATATTAAAGAAATTAAAAATTTGTTTCCAGGACCCCAAACCAAATTTGATTCGCTGTTTTTAAATTTTGATCTTTAAGTAATCCCATACTCGAAATTTGTTTCATAGTTAAGTTTGAAAAACATTCTGTTTTTTTTTTTTTTGTGCTGTCGTCACCTGACTAATTGCATTTTATGAAAAATATTCATTCAAATTTTTGTGAGATTAAAATTTCATTTTCTTTTATTTGCATTCTTTAATTTTACCGTATTTAATTCATTCTATTTCCAAAAATAAAAAGGTCATCGACAAATTTTTTTTCGTATACACAGCGCTGTTTATGATCATTCAATTTTTCGATATTTTCATTCAACTTCTCCATTTGAAACTCTAAAATACACTTTCTCTGATTTGGCGGCATTTGGCTCTTTCCATTATCCACTTTTGGCGCAAAACCACCATTCAGCGAACGTAGAAACCCTAAGGGCCATTTCTCACGTCAAGTCCTCCACGTTCTTATAAGAGAAAAAGAGGGGGTGGGGGGGGTCTATATATCTACATACATATTCCTCGGGATTTATTATCATGTGCTGTTGCGGAATCGTCTGGAATACGGCCAGAGGGGGGTCACGTTTTTCATCATCCCCCTCCCCTCCATCTCTCTCTCTTCTTTTGTTCGAAAAAGCAACAACAAAAAAATGCCTAGAAGCATATGTCGGTGTAATGTCTTTGTTTACTGAATGCATAAAGAAAGAAGAAAATGGTAAATATTGAAATTCGAAAGCGAACGGACAGAAGTATCTTTTTTTTTTTTTTTTTTTGGTTCGTATCTTGATGTTTAAGGGAATTTGGTGGAAATGCAGAAAAGGGCGGGATAGTTTGGCGGGTCTAGAAATATTTTGTGGGGAGATTAAGGGGACTTGTTTTGAATGGTCTGTGGTGGGGGTGGAGGTTCGAGAATTCATTGAGCCTTCCTCCAAAAAACATCTGCGAATTCCCAGTTTGCACCTTATCTGGATGCTGCTGGTATTTGCTGAGATATGCCCCGCATTCGTGTAGTATTTTTATTGAGTGTAGATTTTTTTTTTTTTTTTTTACTTTTTCAACGTTCTATTGAAATGACGTAGTGCAATAACGACTATGGGTCGGCGATATATCGATGCGACGATATTTGTATCGATATTTTTTTTAAATATCGATACAAGTCGCCAATACATCGATATTTTGAAACATTTTTAGTTTTTTGATGATCGTTTTGTACTTCCATGTGTTTTTTCGATTTTCTATATTCCTTTTTGAAAAACTTCAAGACTAAAGTTTGAACTTGACTGAGAGACAGTTAAAATGGCACCCTAACCAAAAAGAAAACATAATGTAATGTAAAGATAAGATCATTTATTAGTAGTCATTAACATAGCGCCTTTCTGTTGCCAACGTGTGCCTGGAATTTGCATCTAATTATAAATATTAAAAACATCTCGATTAGAAAATTTGCGGTAAACTACTTTTCAAAATTTTTTCTTTAAAAATAAATGTGAATTCATACATTAACATCCAAATGTATTTTATTTATTCTGATTGATACTATAATTTATTCATTAAAATAATTTTAATAATTTATTTATTAAAACAATTTTGGTATGAATTCATGAAAAGTAGAAATTTGCCTCGAAAACTCCGTTTCTGGCAAAATTGAAAATCAAATTTAAAAAATCATTTATCGATATATCGATATTTTTTCCTATGCAACGATATAGTTTCGATATTTATTTTCATCGACATTTCCGATCTCTAATAACGATGCAATAGCATATATTTACTTTTGCTATCCTGCATTATAATCGTAAGTGTTGTACAAAATGCTCATAAGATAAAATTGTTTTGAAATACAGTTACACTGGAACTTGGTTGAACAAGTATGTAATCTTTGTTGAACAACAAGTACAAATAGTAAATCTCTATTTTTAAAAGTTTTAGATCGAGAAATAAAACTTGGAAACGCTCTTACCAAAAGATAGACATTTAACAAGTTGACATTTTAATTTTTATAAACTGATGGTGGATAGAAAAAAATCCACCGAAATCAAATGATGTGCAATGCAGTTTAAATTAGTCGTAACAACTTCAGAACATGCTATATATTAAAATACTTATTGCAATGCCAAATATTGTTGCACCCAATATTTCGTACATAATTGTAACCAGTGATTTTTTTTTTCTATGTCTATTATTTGCCGTTTATGATCAACGACTTATTTTTGAGATATCAAATAGAATAATAAAATTTTATACTTGGAGCCAACCTTATTTTCTCATAAGAACCCATATGTAAAAGCGAGCATAGTAAGTTATTTCTGAAATGAAAGTTTACCTGATACAAGCCCTTTCCCCAATTCACCCCCATCTGATGGTTGTGTGGTTAGCTCTCTGGCTTTGCATGCCGAAGGTGCTAGTTTCGAATCCCTGGTTAGGCATGAATGTTCGTTGAGACTCAGAATCCACATTAAGCTGTACTCCCCGGCCTGATTATACGTCATTGTGAGCAAATATTAGTTGTTGAGCGCACAAACCAACCAACCAATCCCCGATATATAACATCTTTAAGGAGGGTCGGAAGGCAAAATTTTTTCTCATAATACATTTTGAGGTTTTTAGCTCATCGCAATAGTTGAAATGTTATTTACAAAATGATTTAACTTAGTGGGCAATGTGCTCATTCTAAGTAATTTGAAATATTTTTCAAAAAAATACCAACAAGAAACCCTTCTGATTTGTACTTTAAACGCTGTTTTCTCAAAATCATGTTTTTTCGTACAAGTGTACCTTTTTCTCAGTATCTACTGAATATTTTACAATGACATTTTTTTTCTCTGGTACATATTGTATTTTTACCCAAACAGACGTATGCTTTTACAGAAATGTTGATTTGATTTTTTTTTTTTTTTTTCAATTCCCAACCATGTTTTCTTTAGAAAATTTTATAAAAAAAAATTCAAAACATCATAAATCCAAAACAAAGCTTTATTAACACGCTTTTATTAGTTTCACCTGTATGTTTGTAACCAACTCTTTTGGGCTCGATTTTGCCCTACTTTGTGCGATCAGATTTGATTCAAACTTTGCACACTTGTCAAAGACCAATACAATAATTCAATAAGTTTGTCGCTTTATCACAAGCATTAGCTCGTGTTGCCCTTGCGCCGTTAAATTACAACCAACCAACCTTCTCCGGAATCGAACCCTGGTGTGCCGCAACCCGTTACAATCCCAGTAATCACAGAACCTATCATCGACAATTGATAAGGCAGACATTTGAAAGATTTGTCGTGGGCACGACGGTTATACAAAGCGTGTTTTTTTAGTCGTATTATCCATATCAGGATCTTCAGGATTAGGGATTTTTCATATTCAGAGACACGGTAGTGTTTTGTGCCAAGTAATACGGCGTGTACTAAGGCATACACATTACTTACATTTGAGACAAGCATGTGACTATTGGCAGGAACAACTGGAGAGTTTTGTACACTTAACTAAAAGAATTAACTAAAAAAAATTTATAGTTTACAGAAAAAATAATTAAAAGTTTCAAAAACTAAAAAACATGCTTTAATAGATAAGCAAACTAAAAAGTAAAAAAACAATTAATAGTTTAAAAAACTAAAAAATAAGCTTTAATAGAAAAGTGAACTAAAAAGTAGAAAATAATTTTAAATAAGTTTGAAATAAGAATAGAGTGATTAACAAGAAATATTTATTTTATCGTAAAAAAGCGTGAGGTGCTTGATGGCAATTGTTGTAAATATTTAATGACAGATATTGGTAAGAATAGAGCCATTATGAAAATATCTTAAAAAGCACCCCACGCTTTTTCACGATAAAATAAATATTTCTTGTTAATCACTCTATTCTTATTTCAAACTTATTTAAAATTATTTTCTACTTTTTAGTTCACTTTTCTATTAAAGCGTGTTTATTAGTTTTTTAAACTATTAATTATTTTTACAAAAGCATTTGTCAGTCTATGTAAAAGTGTTTTAACATTGGCTATACAAAATTTTAAACCAATTCCATGAGTAGTTTCCGATAAAAAGATACATAAAAAGGCCTTTTTAACATAGACTAGATAGAACCTCCCCTATCCCCCTTAATAATAAACACATCCTCACTTTCTTACTGAGCTTACAAGGAACAACTGTGCCAAATTTCATACTTTTAGTGTTATTAGAAGCGTGATAACTAGTGATAAGTGAACGAGTAAGTAAAGGTATTCGTTTCAATAAGTTTAGATTTTCCCTTTCCAATAATAAGTACTTTTTAGAATAGCTACCATATAATTTACATAGTTCTTCTTTAAGTTCCATTTTCTACATACTATGCGCTACGTCGAACACTTGAAATCTGTAACTAAAGCTTGCCCGCTCGCCAAATTTGGGTCTACTTCGCATTTCTAGCGAGAAAATAAGCCTAGAAAATTCCCTCTTTTCTTGAAAGACGATAGTTATTGACTCCGGATTGAAGCAGCGAGACTACAGCTCAACTCCTCGGATTTCCGAAAAAGTAATAAGATCAATATGAGACGTCTGCTTCTAAGGTTAGAAGATAAGACTGCAAGTGGTCTCTTTTGTGACGTAATTAGAAAGCCTTTGCGTGTCAGGAATATCATTGGCTGAGAAAGTCACGTGGTAACAGGAAGTCATGAAATTAATTTATAAAATTCGTTTCGTTATTCGTGTTTTTAATGTAGGCTTAGTAAGTTAAGTTGTTATATAGTGAGACTAAAGTATTTTATATTGCGCGATAAAAAGCCTAATTCTGACGGTCAAGGGGACGTGCAAAATTATACAATTGTTTCCCCTGCAATAATTTATTAATTATATTTATAATTCAAATAGATAATTTATTTTAAATCATTTTTATTTATTTTGTTTTAGATAGGTTATAACTATCATCCTAATAAAAATATTAAAAAAAAATTATTTATATATTTAAAAATGTTGTGTATTGCTGGAAAAACTGGGAATCAAATGACGCGTTTATATGTACATGACCGTCAGTGGGTTAAATAACTCCTTGAGTAATTTTCGGGTGTGTTACAGAATTTTTAACCGAAAAAATTACATGTGTTGTACAATGAAGTACCGAATAACGCTACTTAAAATAGTTTTTATTGGACGTAAGTAAATAGACAATTCCCGTATTTTTTTAAATCGAGTGAAATTAGTTTATATTTATGAAGAATTTCTTTCTGATTCCAAATCTTTAAACAAAAGTTCTTTAGAAAAATTAGTTATTTAAATATTAAGAAAAGAAAATGCCTCAAAACCGAGCCGAAACCAGTTCGATCAAAACACTCAGCAAAATCTGTGACGTCAAGGCTTCCTACAGTTTCTATGGTTATCGTGAGGTTTCTGCCAAATAGTTGGCGTTGGTAGACCACGGCCATATTCCGTACAAGTTGGAGCGATTTGCAAGAAACTTGCAAATATTGCTTTCGTTGCTACATTTCAAGCTAAGATGTTTGAGAAGCCGTGACGTCACATTCAATGGCAGAGGAATGAATCGTTTTCTCGCCAACGTCTAACAAGGTAACACTAATCTCTAGTTAAAAGAAAAAGGGCATTGAGCAGAAATGTTTGTGTTTATAGTCTTTTCGATACATTTAGAATTGAATAAAAAAATAAGTAATTAATGCGCGAATTGTTCATTGCACGAATAGTTTTAACCATTATGTTCTAGTAAAAATTATTCAATTATAAAAACTATTAATTTGACTCGAAGACATATTTTAGAACCATTGTTTAGTACACTATATTAAAATTTCTCCCAAAATTGAACACAACAAAACGGCACACTTTCCAATCAGCCTTCTCAAATTTTTCTTTACCAGATTTACATTAAACAATTTTGTATACTTTTTCATTAGTAGGAAAATATTTTTTTTAAATATAGGTTTGTATAAAAGCAAAGTATTTCTGATCAAACTAATAATAAAATTCAATTGTGAGTTTAAAAGAATGCTAATTTATTGCAATGATAGATGTTTAACAATTTGCTATATTAGCTCAAATTAATTTTCCTAAAGATTTTTTTCTTGAGGTGAATCATATAACGTCCGGGTCACTATTGAATAAATTACAAAGACCAGGCCGTATTCCAACTCGAGGCAAGACATGCTAGACTCAAAATAATAATCATTAAACAAAATGCGTTGCCTAAAAGAAGTTTCGGGTTTCTAAAGTAACCTCCGCAAATTCACGTTTCCATATATATTTCAACAAACAGAATACAAGTGGGATAGCCACTGTATGTAAAAACAATAACGACTTTTTTTTTTATTCGCTGTAACATTTTCTTTTAAAAATTACCTATAAAAATACATAACAAGCCATTTTTATTGAAGATCATTATACGATTTATTTATTTTCCATTAATAGTAAAAAAAAAAAAAGTTGTGGCATGTAATTTTTGGATTTGGAGGTCCTATTCCCATATGTGGAATCCATAGATCTCTAATTTGTTTATATATCATAAGGGGTTTTTTACTATGCAAGCAGATGGTGGACCAAAAATTGCCTATGAATGAGTTGAACTAAATCTGATTACCAAATATGTTATAACTTGTAAAAAATGAAATTTCTTTTTCCGTCTAGTAACCCCCCACTCTTTAATTATCAATTAAGAATGAATCAGATGGTCCGACATCTCTTCTGCTTAATACTCTCGTCATTTAAAAATGAACCAAGTTGGCCAAAAATATTAAATCCTCCGTGACGTCTTCCTTATCACCAATTTGGCTCACTTTGAAAAGTAACGAATTTTTTCCTCCAATGAGGTGAAATCACCTGCCCCTTTTCTCGTTGAAAAGTAAAGAGCGGTGGTTTGCTAAATCGGTATCAGTTCCACACATTCAAAAGTCGATTGTTGGCTCTAGTTTCGGCCATTTTTGCCTCGGCAGACCAGTACATTCGTAATCTACTAACATTTCTCTACATTTTATTAAAAAAAAAATCAGAATGGTGTTTAATTGGGTACCAAAATTTGCATACGCCTCTCAAATCACAACTCTTCTTCGACTTCAAGTCAAAAACTAAGTATACATTATCCAAAAATTACATTTTACAGATCCAATCCAAATCAAACGTTTTCCCAACTGGGTGAGTAAAACTATGAGACGAAGTTCTCTCTTTATCTGATAGCCTTAGTTTGATCCCGCATCCATATTTCAGAGAGCAGGAACTTTTATTAAAATACGCTGGATCGACTGCAAAGTTCACTGTCACTTGACGTCGGAATATTCGAGTCTTCTTTGGGAAAGACACTGACTTTGATAGCGACGGTGAGGGACTTGCAGATTTATGAAAACCCGCTTAAAGAGGACGGAAAACTTAATAACGCTGGAGAGATTGTGACGTTTAAGTTTGGATATTCTCTTTGTATTGTCGCAGAATGTCTTTGAGTTTGTGCTTAGCAAAGATGTATTGTGGGATTTTTTTTTCTTTTGTGGTATTAGGTTTAATGTAGGGTTGCATTTGATAGTGGTATTAGGAGTGATGTGGAGTATTGGGATATATTTGATCTCGAAAGGTTAGAAATGTTTTTTTTTTTTATCTAATTTTTTGGTATGGTATGAATACCTAAAGGAATTATAAAGAGTGAAGATAAAGTCATATTTAATTATGCAGAATCTAGAATTTTTTAAAGCGAGAAGAAATATTACCGGATGGGAAACTTAATAACGCTGGAGAGATTGTGACGTTTAAGTTTGGATATTCTCTTTGTATTGTCGCAGAATGTCTTTGAGTTTGTGCTTAGCAAAGATGTATTGTGGGATTTTTTTTTCTTTTGTGGTATTAGGTTTAATGTAGGGTTGCATTTGATAGTGGTATTAGGAGTGATGTGGAGTATTGGGATATATTTGATCTCGAAAGGTTAGAAATGTTTTTTTTTTTATCTAATTTTTTGGTATGGTATGAATACCTAAAGGAATTATAAAGAGTGAAGATAAAGTCATATTTAATTATGCAGAATCTAGAATTTTTTAAAGCGAGAAAAAATATTACCGGATGGGAAACTTAATAACGGCTGGAGAGATTGTGACGTTTAAGTTTGGATATTCTCTTTGTATTGTCGCAGAATGTCTTTGAGTTTATGCTTAGCAAAGATGTATTGTGGTATTTTTTTTTATTTGGAGGTATTAGATTTGATGTAGGGTTACATTCGATGGTGATATTAGGTGTGATATAGAGTATTGAGATAAATTTGAACTCGAATGGTTGGAAATAATTTTTTATACCTTATCATTTAGTCTAATGTGAATACCTAAATGTAATAGTTGGTTGTTTTCAGATTATCTGGGGACGTCAGCAACACGAGGTCTATAATGCGCCGAAACATTCGTCATTAGACCAGCCAACATACATTTACAAACACCCATGCCTAACACGGGACTCGAACCCACAAACTCGCAGTCTAGAAGCTAGCCTGCTAACCACTATACCGTTTGGTGTTAAATGTAATAGAAAACATGAAGAAAAAGTCAGATATTAAATTACATAGTATATATCTTATTATTTTAATGAGAAGCATTATTTTAATGAATAAAATTTATGGTTGGTTGTTTCGCATTTGCTGGCGCAAGGGCAACACTAGGGCCTAACTGCGCCGAAAACAATCATAAAAGAAAAAAAATTTACATCAATTAAAAGACTAAAATGGAAAAAAAAACTAGTAACAATCCTTAGATAAGGCGACAAAAAACTAACAAGTAAAAATCCTTAAATAAGGTGATAAAATCCAGTGTCTAATAATACTAGGAGTGTGGGACATTCAACAACTTTCAATTGCACTAAAATACTGACGTGGATTTGTGTCATCTACAGTATTTATTTTTCATCATTCATTTAGTGAGAATGGCCAGTTTGGGTATATTTTTTGCAATATTCCTTGCATTGGTCTTTTTTTAATTAAAATAAAAAAAAAAAAAAAAACTCAGCAAAAATGATAATTTTGGTGATATACTTATCGATAAATCTTTTATTATCCTTACTTATAAGTGAAACTGAGTGGAAAAGAAAAAACGAATGTTGATGAGGTATGCGCAAGGAGAGAGAACTCTGAGTTAAAGGCATTCGTTTTTCAACTTTTTACGCCATTAAAGCATTTTTACGGGAATTGCGGAGGTGGAGATGTTTAGAACACCTTAAGAGGCATTACCACAGCGATTTTGAGCAAAATCGTTTGAGTCGTTTTTAGCAATCATTGAAAAACATGATTTTTCCCAATGGCAGCTACCTTATGCGCATGCGTGATTTTGACAAAAACTTTAATGGTAGGTCACATGGCCGTCACTAACCCGCACACCAAATTTGAACATCGCTGGTCAATTTGTTCGGGAGTTATGCTGACCACGTACACACAGACAGACATATTTTCTAGATCACTTTTTTGAGATCAGGATGTTCCAAAACGTGGAGAAATGCCATAATATATATATATATATATATATATATATATATATATATATATATATATATATATATATATATATATATATATATATATATATATATATATATATATATATATATATATATATATATATATATATATATATATATATTTTTTTTTTTTTTTTTTTTTTTTTTTTTTTTTTTTGGACCGAATACTACACTTTCATTACACTATGTATACATATGGGTAATTGAAAGTAAAGAAACTTTAAAGGTTTATAATGTGGAGATGAATTTAAAGTTTATAATGTGGAGATGAATTTAAAAGTTTATAATGTGGAGATGAATTTAAAAGTTTATAATGTGGAGATGAATTTAAAAGTTTATAATGTGGAGATGAATTTAAAAGTTTATAATGTGGAGATGAATTTAAAAGTTTATAATGTGGAGATGAATTTAAAAGTTTATAATGTGGAGATGAATTTAAAAGTTTATAATGTGGAGATGAATTTAAAAGTTTATAATGTGGAGATGAATTTAAAAGTTTATAATGTGGAGATGAATTTAAAAGTTTATAATGTGGAGATGAATTTAAAAGTTTATAATGTGGAGATGAATTTAAAAGTGTGGGCAATGGTGGATGATTTGAATTTAAACGGCTAAGCCGTATGGAATAAAAAGCTGGACTATCTGATAAAATATGGTCAACAGTAAGAATAACAACACATGAATTTATAGATAAAATTTTTGTGTATTCCTATTAAGTAAAATTGTTTCATTTATTTGTATTAAAATAAAATAATGAATGGTATCACCAATTGTATTAACCGTGTTGGTAGGCATTTGTTACAAAGCTGGTTGGGTTAAAATGTATATGGAACTTAGATTAAATTAATAAGGATAAGATGTTATGGTGCATTGTGGCTTACAAATGCATTTAGTTACAGTAGAAGTTTAAATTATGTCTTCCACATAAAGTTGCCGCTAACAATTCAACAATTTATATAAAACTTATCTCGCCTGTAATACATACAGTATCATAATGTCAAAAAAATGTAGGTTATTAAATTTGAAATACTATTATTTTGAAAAGGAAAACATTTTCTTAGTATTACTCTAAGGGTATTTAAAAAAATGTATAGTATTTATATGGGAAGGAATTTTGTATTAGAAATTTGTTTAAAGAAGCATAGGGGGCATTCTATGTTTAAAATCACGAAAAAACAGAGTTATTTTTATCGTGAATTTGTACCATGATGATTAATTAATATATTTGTATTATATTTCTATAAAAAAAATTAAACTTTTTTTTTTGCCTACACAAATATTATTATAATATGATATTATTTGTATTTCTAACAAACGCATATCTAAAATGACAGTAACTGATTACTCGCATATAACACCCTTGCTTACAAGATCTACAAAATATTACTCAGTTTTTCATTTCATTATGCTTTAATTTTACTTAAAAGAAAAGAACTACAGCTGAAACTTATGAATAAAACATTAAAAAAAAAAAATTGAACATTTACATTTGCGTACCAATTTTGTTTATTATTTCCTATCGTCTTGAGCAAAAACTAAAACAATGAATGAAAATACATACTTAAATTGAGCTGTAATCATAAACTATGTATGCAATACATACTCTCTAAAAATTTCAAGTAAAACTACTAAGATGTTCATTCAACAATCTAGATAAAAAAAAAAAACATGTTTTGAGAAAATTGAATTTGAAGATGTAGTTTTGATTCATAAATAGTATTATGTCCCTTTGTATTTTATACGGAGATATCTTTGAAATATAGAAGTTTTAACAATATCGGCAAATTTTTTGTATCAAAATGTTTAACAGAAATCAGGGAATAACTAATTTATAACATTGATTTGTAACTTATTAAATATTTATACAGTGAACTATATTATATTAAAACAGCTCTTTTTATCAATATATTTTTTTTTTTTATTTCATTTTTTGTAAAACTCAAATTATTTTGTTTTATATCAGTTGAAAACTTATTGTTCAACTTCACAATTTCTTTGTTCAAAACTAACTCACAAGGATTCATAAATACATTTTATCTTTAATTTTTGTTGGTTACCATTCACATGATTTTTTTTTTTAAAGAAATTTAGCTCCAAAATTTCAAATAGTGTTTCATAAAAAATAAAAAAATGATAGAGTGGAATTATAGCGATGCAAAAGTATAAATATAGCAAAGTTTATTGCATAACGTGGTTGAGGAACAGCTGTCATGAAGCAAATTATTCAATATTAAAAGTTTAACTTTTGATTTTTATTTCATTCGGTTCAGCTCAATAAAAATGTTATTTTTTTTTTTTTAAATGGTAAAAAAATTGGCCTGTGAAACATCTCACAACTTTAAATTACACTATAATATTGGTCATTGCATTAAAATTTGATATGATGTTATTTACCTTTTTCATATTTTGACTCGTTTAAATAAAAATGACCAGTTTGACGATATTTATGGCAATAATTTTTACATGGGCAAAAATGAAAAAATAAAAAGAAAGAAAGAAACCCGCCAAAGGGACAAAATTGGCAATGTAATTCTATAGACATTACGTTGATTTTTCTTGTGAGGGAAACAGAAAAAAAATCAATCGTGGGTGGGCGATGCTCAAGTGGCAGAGAGCTCTGTGTTAAAGGCACTCGTTTTTCAACTTTATACGCTTTTATCGCATTTCTACAGGAATTTTGGAGAAGGAGACAATTAATAACACCTTAAGAGGCAATCAAAAATCAGTTTAATCAAAATCGTTAGAGTCGTTTTTAGCAATTGCTAAAAAGCATGATTTCTTCATAATATCAACCTTATGCGCATGCGCGATTTTGATGAAAACCAATATGGTAGGTCTAATGGCCACAACTAACCCGCACACCAAATTCAAACGTCGTAGTTCAATTTGTTCGTAACTTATGCTGACCACGTACACACTGCCGCACAGACACCCAGACAGACATTTTTTTAACCCTTTTTTGAAATCAAGATGTTCCAAAACATGGAAAAGTGCCACAAAAAAAAAAAAAAAATGTAAAGATATGGGTAATTGAAAGTAAAAATAATGAAAATTAGACAAATTTAAATTCATACTTCTTGAAACCAATTGATTATTAATTAAGAATACGTTAAGAAATATAGTTATAATATGATTATCGGCTCTTCAGAGAACAATCGAGAAACACTCAGCATGTGAACTCGGATTCATTTAAAGCTATTTACACAAACATCACTATACTGAAACTTCAAAGCTAAAACCAATTCATAAAATCAAACTGTTTAGGAATGGAATTTAAAGTAAAAATGTATTCGATTGTCTGGACAAAAACAATGCACTTTAAATCCCAATAAAGCCTTCAACTATTTTCTCAATTTTATCCGAGAATAAACTGCAGTTATTGCCTTAACCCAATGCCATTTAAATGCACTTCCAAGAGGTTCAACTAAGCCTTCTTACGCTATGGTTATCAAATTTATTTGAGTACAGTTGAGCTAAGCTTTATTCAAATAGGACTCATCTTTCACAAGCATGCAGAGAGTTCATTTCGAAGGAAAGGAATGTATGAAAACAACCTGAGAGTACAAAGAAATAAGAGATGGAGCATAAAATTGCCCATATACAGGATTAAAATAAAAAATAAAAAAAAGGGCAACTTGAAAACACGGAAAAGACTTGGAAATTGTAGTCAAGGTTTGCTCTGGTTACAGGGACGAAATCGAAGCTCATTCGATTCGAAATGTCTTTGTACTTTTCAAGTGTTCTTTCAATATTGAATTCTTTTGTAGAATAACCTAAGCATATACAGTGCGATTCTTATAGACTGAGAGGCGACTGCAAATTTTGGACCCCATCGAACATCATTCTGAATTTTTTTTATAGAAATTGGAGAAAAGTGAGTAGATTACGAATCCACTGGTCAGTCGTGGCAAAAGTGGCCGAAATTGGTCAAAAATCGACTTTTAATAAATTGAACTAAATCCAATTGATAAATGCGCCATAATTTGCCAAATAATGAGCATTTTCTTTTATTTGGTAACCCTCACTATTTGATTTTTAATTAAGAATGTTGCAGACGATGATTCAGATATCTGGCGACGATCTACTTTTGCTTCTGTTAAAAGAGAGCCAAGTTAGCAAAAAATATTACGTCACTTGTGACGTAACTGATGTCGCCAATTTGGCTTACTTTTAAAAGATATAAGTTTTCCGAGCCAAAGATCAGAAATCGTTTGCGCTTTTTCTCATTGAAAATCAAAATGCAGTGGGTTGCCAGACGAAAAAGTTTGTTCTCTTTTTGGCAAATTATGACATATTTGGCAATCGGATTTTAGTTCAACTCATTCCAAGTCAATTTTTGATCAGTTTCGGAAATTTTGCCATGGCAGACCAGTGGATTCGTAATCTACTCACTTTTCTCCAATTTCCATACAAAATTCAGAATGATATTCGATGAGGTCCAAAAATTGCAGTCGCATCTCAGACTATTAATATTCTTTTAAGCTCTTTAAATTTAAAATGGCGTCTGGTATAAGCAGAGAAGTAATTTATACCTATAGAAAAATTACTATGCTAAATATTTTGAGACGGCATACAGCGACAATTTATGGAAGTCACAAAAAATACCTAAAAGAGATAAGAAAAAAGTTGAATTAGAAAAATGCTTATGACCATATGACAAAATCACAGAAAAAAAATTTCATGATCTGTAAAATTGGAGGAGATATTCGTGGTTAAAAGTAAATGAACAATTCGCGACTATTAAAAACGGCTCGACCTGAATTCAGGAACGTGTTCTCCGATGTTATCATAAGCTGCATGATAATTTAAGAGGAAATCTTAGTATGGATCATTCCCTATTCTCGCTATGTTACAATCTTCTAGCCCAGTGCATTTAGAAACTACTTTGTATAAAAACCTTGAAATCTGGTGATTAGGTACGAAAAAAATCACCTAACGAAATGACATAAATTACTTTCATTTATTGGATAGATTATAAATGAAAATTTAAAAAAAAGCAAAAGACAAAACCAGATGGAGCCACTGCATATGCATTGACGTAAGGATTTCAAACATAAAACAAAATATATTAGACGCTATTTTCTAGTTTTTAATTTATGTCATTTCATTAAGTGATCATTTTTTGTACCTTCACACCAAATGTCAAGGGGGTTTTATACTAAGTAGTTTCTAAATGCACTGGGCTAGAAGATTGTGACATAGCGAGCATAGGGAATGAACCTTACTAAGATTTCCTCTTAAAGGGTTTCAAAGGATATTAGGAATCGCCCTGTATAAAGGGTCTTTCAAAGTAGTCTTTGAATTTGAAACGGTGTCTCGTATAGCTAGGGAAGTAATATTGTTGGCGAGGATGGGTTCGAAAGATTTGAAGCCAAAGCAGATCAAAACTTGCAGAAGTTTATTCCACTATAACTCTTCACAGATTCCTTTACAACTCCAGAACTTCTCGTTCTAGTAGACAGAATACAGCTCTTTTCGCAACAATAGAGCACAAAACAGCAGTTAAAAACTTGACAACACAACTGCTCAAATCACTGCAAAAGACAATGCAATACAGTACGCTTTCGGAACTCTCTGAACGAGACTCAGTAATTCCAGTCAACTAATGGACTCAGCTAACAACTAACTTCAGTGACTCAAAATCAACTAACTCATCACCTGCTCTCCTGAGCTTTTTATAGGGGAGGGGAACATACGTGAACCTTCTTGAAACTCCTAGAGGTAGATATTTGGAGAACTTTCCAGATCGTAGTCGAAAAGTCCTATACATGTACATGGGAGCCGAAAATGTCGCCAAATGGCCCCCAAGTTTGGCAAATTTGGCGACAAAAATTAGTAGCCAAAACCATCGCCAATTTGGCGAGATTGCCATTACCATAATGTTAAATGCCCTGCTCTTTGAAACTCGCTTCCCAGCGTTACCTCTGTAAAACCCGTTATCAAGCATCAAGAGGCTCATTGCAGGGAAACAAACTATTGCATTGCCTTATGCGAAATGTACATAAATTTTACTATTCACAAAATTAACACTACGAAATATTTACAAATATACAAAAATTCGTAACAATATATATCGACTGAGAGGCAACTGCAATTTTTGGATCCCATCGAACATCATTCTGAATTTTTTATAGAATGTGAAGAAAAGTGAGTAGATTACTAATCCACTGGTCTGCCGTGGCAATAATGGACGAAATTAATCAAAAATCGACTTGGAATGAGTTGAACTAAAATCCGATTGCCAAATATGTCATAACTTGCCAAAAAGTGTACACAATTTTTCGTCTGGTAACCTACAGCACTTATATTTCAATGATAAAAGGCTCAGACGATTTCTGGCTTGGAAAACTTGCACATTTTAAAAGTAAGCCAAATTGTAGACATCAGTTACATCATCAGTGACGTAATATTTATTGCCAACTTGGCTGACTTTTAATAGATGCAAGTAGACCGTCGCCAGATATCTTAATCGTCTGCAACCTTCTTAAATTGAAAATTAAAGAGCGAAGGGTTACCATATAAAAAAAAAAGAATGCTCATTATTTGGCAAGTTATGGCATATTTGGCAATCGGATTTAGTTCAACTCGTTCAAGGTCGATTTTCGTCTAGTTTCGGCCATTTTCGCCTCGACAGATCTGTGGATTCGTAAGTTACTTACTTTTCTCCACATTCTATAAAAAAATTCATAATGTTGTTCAATGCGGCACTTAAACTTGCAGGCGGACTAATACTTATAGAAAAGTGGCTCTGCTAAATATTTTGAGACGGCTTACAGAGCCCCTAGATCTTGTTTCTTCTTTCTATCTCGTTTTCCGGTAATGTTGTTAGAAAATCCTTTTTGAAAAACCCTGTATCTTCCAATGAAATACTGTAAAAACAGATATGTTGAAATCTCTATCACTGAGACAAAAGTCTGCAGCGCTATATCGGGTTCAGATATCATTTTATATTTAGCTCCATTTAACTACTGAAGTAATTTTTCTTTTTAGGTTGATGCCATATGCTAACAAAATCCCTGCCAATTCGGACAACTAAAAATGCCACCAATTCTATGAGACCAAAATTTAAATTGAAGATGTATTGATTCGCATAGTGTCTCAACATTTTTCCGAGTGTTCTTTCAACTTTGAATCATTCTGTAGTGTGCATCGATGTAGATAAACAACTGGATAGACTGCTCCATTGTCAATGCAAAGAGAAAAACGCGCCGGGGATTGCGAAGCTGGTGGGAAGATTAACCAATCACAATTCACTTTAATAGTTGGATAGGAATGCGAAAATCCATGTAAAATGCTAGAGTATATATTTTTTGGCGCATTATTACTAATTAAGGTCTACCATTGACATTTCTGCCGTGTACAACCCAAAATTTTATTTTCAATCCTCGGCAATCCGTATTTTTTATCTCACCAACGGCATCTGGCAACGGCTACATTTTCCCAGCATTAAGCAGTCTATCCAGTTGTTTATCTGTATCGATGGTAGTGTGTACATAACTCATGCATAGATTTCTATACGCCTTGTGTGTTAGCACTTTATGCTAAAACTATTGCAGACTATTGCATCTTATATAAAAAAATATCGCATCTTATGTTACTGCAGAATTATATTTGTTTGTGTCATTAAAAGGTCATTTTTACCCAAGTTCCTATGGCAGATACATCAAGTCCAGTTTGCAATTATTTTCAAGATAACTTCATTTAATGTGTGGAGACTAACTCACATGCTCTTGCAATTGGCTCTGGTGATTAGATATAAAAGAGACTCATCAGAATGTCTGGAACTGTGCCTCTTCGGATGCCTTGATGTAAATCCACCGAAGCTCATTTCTGTAACCTCCTGAGTGTATTGTTATGAATTTTTCCGCTGAGGCAATGATGGCACAGTTTTTACAGTATAAAAATATTTATTCTCTCTTCAGAAAACTCGCAAAA
The DNA here is from genome assembly GCA_963978545.1 of Linyphia triangularis. Lineage (NCBI taxonomy): Eukaryota > Metazoa > Arthropoda > Arachnida > Araneae > Linyphiidae > Linyphia > Linyphia triangularis. Next base: position 14,609,621 of record OZ021726.1, read on the forward strand.
TTTATCCACAGGCAACAGTGTAATCGCTCACAAGCTTCAACACACAAGCTTTAGCAAAAACAACTTCGAATACAGCGATTATACAAGCTCACTCCAGTAAACAAAGCGATCAGCTCACCTCGAAGTCCAAAGTCAATCTGAAAACTTTCCCGTTCTCCAGTCTTTTATATACAAGCGCGTGAGACATTCTCGAAATTTCCAGCCAATTCATAGAAAAGAAATATCTCGAAACTTCTCGATTGCTTTAGGTGTTGCCACCTTTTTCTAACTTGTTTAATCGCTATTAATTAATAAATAAAATAAGATAAAAATAAATTACAATAGAATTTTGAAATAATACGTCACTATTTACAATATATACAGACAATTTGTGCAACAGTATTTATACATTCTTGTGACAACTGCTGCTTTCTGGGATCAATTCCCAAGGGAAAGATGTTATTTATATTCTAATCGTTTACCGTTGTTATAAATTTTTTGCGATTTTAAAATAAGCTTTTTATCAACTTTACCAATGAATCTTATATTCCTCCTGCGTATATTTCTATGAAAGATATAAACTAACGTGAGATTGTTTATCACAATCTTCGCAGTGTCTTGTTGACATTTTTTACTTCTTAAAGAACTCAAAATATCCGGCGATTTTGTTGCCATATGTAGTCAACTAAAAAAATTACAGATATCAGTCATTCGTAACTACTGGGATAAATGAGTGAAATCTTTCACTTTTTTTGGTTGACGACAAATAGCTACAAAATCACTAGAACTTTGGAGTTATTTTATAAGTAAAAATGTCACCAAGACATGGAGAAGATTAGAAGATTATGATGAGCAATCTCTCTTCAGTGTGTGTCTTTCATGGAAAACTATGCCGGAGGAGTGTTAAAGCTCGTTGGTAAAGTTGGTAAAAAGCTTATGCAAAATAAAAATAAAAACTTTTTGATATTCAATCACTATTTAACATTTTTATTTTTACTTCAATTGCGAAAAAAAAAATAATAATATGCCATGATAGCCTTGCAAAATAAATTTTGGTTTCCCCACTGCATTTCATAAGCAAGTACGTCACATCTATATATTTAATAGGCAATACGTTTTTTGGGGTTAGTCCGTCCGCCTAAACTGCTCAACCAATTTCAATGATCAAGGTGTCATTTTAAAGGAAATAAGCTGTAGATTTGCCAAAACGTGCCAAAATAATTTATTAACACTTTATTAATTAGTTAAATTTCAATATTTTTCATCTTTAAGCTACTACAAAGCCTCAATGATTTTGAATATAAGAATGGCAACATCCTTAAGTAAACAAACCCGCTGTTCGGGGGTTCAACCAACCGTTGCTAATTTTAAAGCTCTTTATAAACTCTTCGTTTCAAAGTAGATTTTTTCTGTTTTTCTGAAGCATTTTTGTATTAGAGTAATTATTATTTTGAAGTATTTCTATCCAGAAAATGCCTCGCGTTGGACGTCGTTCTCTAACGGGGCGACTTATCAGAATAAATAAAAGATATTGGGACTTCAATGTAAGGGCATAACTAATGAAGTTTTAAATCAGAATGTTGGCGGATAGTACATTTAACTTTCTATTATGAAACTTGCAATTTGGGTGTTTTCTCTATTAGGCCTTACATTAAAGTTATAAAAATTTGGTTACATTTTTTATGGCTGGCAAACCTATTCAAGCGCAGCAAGATGTTTTAACCACAAATTCGAGCGGCAAAGCCGCTCAATCCGAGCGCAGCGAGGTGTTTGGGGGTTGGCGAGCGTTAGCGAGCAGGGGGCAAAGCCCCCTAGTTTCCTTTAATTACCCAAACTCAGTGATTAAAAAATACACACATTTTATTTGCAAACATTTTTGACCTCTAATGTTTGTTTGTTAGCAAGGTTCCGACTACTTATTAACTGCCACTATCAAGTGCTTTGAGCAGAGCCTCGTAATTTTGAACAAACGGAAAGACTACGATGTCGAGACGTTCTAGTGAAAACATACCTTTCCAACTCCATCACACCAACGAGAAGACATTGGGGGTCACGATATATTTAATGTGCATCAGCCCCCATTATCATACACACCGGCATTTGGCGGCCGCCAGGACCGAACCCACGATCTTCTGATCATGAGCTTGTCCTTTAGCCAACGGGATACCGGAGACTTTCCATCACTAACCTCTATGTATCAAAGACAAAGCCCTCACTAACTCATTCACTCATCAATAATCTTCCCGAAGGACCATTCGCTCATTTTTTTTTTAAAAAACGAGTGAAATTAGCTTATATTTATGAAGAATTTCTTTCCGATTCTAAATATTTAAACAAAAGTTCTTTAAAAAAAAAAAAATAGTTATTTGAATATTAAAGAAAAGAAAATGCCCCAAAACCGAGCCAAAACCAGTCCGATCAAAACATTAAAAAAAATTCGTGACGTAAAGAGATCCCTGCGTTTCTATGGTTATCGTGAGGTTTCTTACAAATAGTTGCCGTTGGTAGACCATTACCATATCCCCCGAACAGGTTGGCACGATTTGCGAGAAGCTTGCAAAACTGGTTTTCGCTGCTGCATTTCAAGCCATGATGTTTAGAAAGCATTGACGTCACATTCAATTTGAGCCGAGTGAATCGTTTTCTGCCAACGTCTAACAACGGAACTTTAATGGCAAATTTAAAAAAAAAATGTATATATATATATATAAAGCGCATTAAGCAGACATTTTTGTGTTCATGGGCTTTACAAAACATTTAGAATTGCAAAAAAAAAATAAAAAAAAAATGCTGGAATTGTACATTCCCATGTGATCACAAATCTGAAAATTGGTACTAATGTCAACAAGGACAAACGTAGAGGAAGTAAGCTATTCCGATTTCGATTAACCAACTTTAAGGTGTCGAAACGTACCAAACAAGGAATATTTCATTGTCCTACTTCCAATATACAGTAGAATCTCGATTAACCGACCTAATTCGGACCAGAGGTAGGTCGGTTAAGCTAAAATTCCGGATAAAAGAGAGTTCTAAAAAACAATAAAAAGTCAATGATTTTCGTTTATTGAATACATGACTTTTAATGTTTTTTTATGACATAATTGTTGGAAATGAGTTTTTGTTGCAATAATCTGGATAATCTTTGTTTCGCTGCTCTATCCCGGAGTCTTTTTGAAGGCAATAGTTCAGTTTGATCTGCATCCGAAGGTTGCTCTAACTATGTCAGTTCTTTAGAAAAACAGTCAAAAGCCTCACCATTACTTATGTAACATTAGAGCAAGGGAAAAGATTACGGTTTAAAAAGGAACAAATGATTTATTACTCATTTGGGAGATTTTTGATGTCTACTAATTGATTGCCGGTTAACAAAGAGTTCCGGATAAAGGAGGGACGGTTAATCGAGGTCCTACTTTAGTCACAACTCTGAAGTTTGGTCTAAAAGCAAGCAAAGATAAAGTAAGCTATTGCGATCTCGATTAACTCATTTTAAAGGGTAAAAAGAGGTCAAAACTTTCGATACGAGGAATAGCACTTTATCCCACTTCCTATGAAGTCAAAACTCTGTAATTTAATACAAGTGTCGATAATCCAAGCTATTCCAATCTCTATTTACTGTTTAAAGCAGCGTCAGCCACTACACGGCCCGCGATGGATTTTTCTACGGCCCACCGGCATCACAGCAGACACACACACAAAATCAAATTTCACGATATTGTTATGAATTTTTCCGCTGAGGCAATGATGGCACAGTTTTTTCAGTATAAAAATATTTATTCTCTCTTCAGAAAACTCACAAAATTTATCCACAGGCAACAGTGTAATCGCTCACAAGCTTCAACACAAGCTTTAGCAAAAACAACTTCGAATACAGCGATTATACAAGCTCACTCCAATAGGTAAGCACTGCGATACGCTTTCATCGAAGTCCAAAGTCAATCTGAAAACTTTCCCGTTCTCCAGTCTTTTATATACAAGCGCGTGAGACATTCTCGAAATTTCCAGCCAATTCATCGGAAAAGAAATATCTCGAAACTTCTCGATTGCTTTAGGTGTTGCCACCTTTTTCTAACTTGTATAATCGCTATTAATTAATAAATAAAATAAGATAAAAATAAATTACAACAGAATTTTGAAATAATACGTCACTATTTACAATATATACAGACAATTTGTGCAACAATATGGACACTTTTTTTTTTCTACATAATTGTAATCTATCCAAAATAATACGCGTTAACTATGTAGGACAGAGTTCCCCACTACGTGTTTGAAAAAACTATACGAAAGAAACTCTCATTAAGAATGAATACAGGTATAACTTAACTGAATCTCTCTCATTTGGACAATTTATTAAAATTAACTGCAACAAATACTCATCGATTCTTTCATAAAATAAACCGAACGATTTACGACTGTCATTGTCTCACAATTGATACGGAGTAAAACGGCGTAATCTGAAAGTACAGTTTAAATACTTTAAGGTGTATGTATACCCTAGAACATTTTTTTTTAATTCTGAGTTTAAAAATCCAATTCTTTTTTACATTAGTTAGAAAGTATATGATTAAAATAATTTCATAAAAAAATTTCAAATTTCGACAATTGTTAATTTGTAAATTAAGCTTTAATTAGATAATTAGTACCTTTTTCAAACAATGATATATCAAATTCTAATTTACTTAGAAACGCAATTCTACTTGGAAACCATTAAAAATATTATTTTTAATGTTTTTAAACTCAGTTAAGTTTCTTATATAGAAGACTTTTTGTTTTACAATTTATTTTGTGTGAAAACATTAAAAAAATCTATATTTTCAAAGATTTCTAAGATTTAAAATTCCCTAAAAAATCAATTTCTCAACCAATATTATATGATTGAGTTTCAAAACATCTAGCATATTATGTAGATTTCTATGATATAAAAAAAATTATAATTGGACATTTTGTTATTGAATTATCGTTGTTTGAATAAAGCGTGACATAATCAAAATACAGTTCGTCAGAAAACAGGTTTAAAGTTTTAAAAACGTGGTATCTAATAGGGGAAGTACCTACCTATAATTGATTGTAACTTAAAAACTATTAAGGATATTTTCAAACGTTTAGTATTGTTTGAAAGCTAAAGTATCAGAGAATATTATGATATCATAACAAAAAAATTAATATTCTTATCGATTTTCAGAAATTGTAGGGTATACATACACCTTAATGTAAAGTTAGATCAAGTCGCATTGTCACTTGAAACAAATATTCACTTCTTTTTTAAACTTTGATTTACAAATAATGAAAACTATTTTTTTTTTAATTACTTAAAAAAAAAAGACAATATTAATTGTAATTTTATTAAGATCAAAAGAAATCAACAGTTTCTCCAAATTTCAGAAATGCTATTTATTATTGCCGACCAAACGGTATAGTGGTTAGCGTGCTAGCTTCTAGACCACGAGGTTGCGGGTTCCGAGTCCCGTGTAGGCATGGGTGTTTGTAAATGTATGTTGGTTTGTTAAATGATGAAATGTTTCGGCGCATTATAGCCTTCGTGTTGCTGACGTCCTCTTTGCTAAGAATCAAGGTCAAAGTTTAACTTCCGGATTACGTTGAGTCAACCCGATGTTTGTCAACCATTATTAAAAGAACCCTTCCTTGGTTATGAAGATAAACTGAAAGATTTTTCGTAGTTCAACACTGGACAGTTACATCTTGTCAATTATTGTAGTAATTTTTTCTTGACCTATTTTAGCCGACCAAACGGTATAGTGGTTAGCGTGCTAGCTTCTAGACCGCGAGGTTGCGAGTCCCGTGTTAGGCATGGGTGTTTGTAAATGTATGTTGGCTTGTCAAATGACGAATGTTTCGGCGCATTATAGCCTTCGTGTTGCTGACGGCGCCAGATAATCTGAATACAACAACCAGCTATTTATTATTAAATCGATAGTAATTAAATATACATATTTTGGTGTATCTGGCTCGCGAAAAGCTCCAAAATAAGTCCTCTAAAAGTTAGTGGCGAACGCTGTAAAGAATCGAAAAAACTTTCCAAACGAGGAATATTCAAATGTCTCATTTCTAGTATAACCACATCTCTGAGAATTTAAAACAAAAGAAAGCACTGATAAATTAACTATTCTGATCCTGATTAATTAATTTCAAAGTGTAGAAAGAGTTCAAAACGTTTCATTCCAGGAATATCCCAATAAAACCACTTTCCATTATAGTCGTAATTATGAAATTTGTAAGAAATGTCAACAAAGGCAAGTATAAATACGGTAAGGTATTCCTATTTTGACAAGCCAATTTTCAGGTGTCGAAATGGAATCAAATGTCTGAAGTGTAGAATGCATGAACGTCTTTTTATTGCTAAAATGCACTTTGTAAAACTTCGTAGCGAGATATTCAGCTAGAAAAATATAAAATACAGACTGAAAATAACGGTCACTTTCTGAGAAGCACAATTGTCGCTGCCAGATTCAAAAGCTATATATATTCAGACATTCCACGACGTCATATACGAACGAATCCTATAGCAATATTACCTACAACCAATCCTCAACAAGGTGTAAAGCAATAATGCTTGCATCTTCTATATAAATCGCAAAATCTGTGACTCGATCAAGCGGAATATCTAAAAAAATAATGCGTTAAAAATAAAAAGCATACAGACAAACGGATAAAATAAAATAAAAAAAATAATAATAATAACTTCAACTTCGAAACAACGAACCGTCTTGGAAAAATTCCACGACTCGTTTTGAATCGTGAAGTACCCAGTTTCTGCAATTTCGAAGAAATCGAGAAAATAGAATTTCAAAATCTATCAATTCTCCTCGAGTATTTTGAAGTGGCGTTGCATCGCAAGTGAAATCGAAGAAGACGTCGTGAGATCTTCTGTTTTTTTTTTTCTTAATCTCGTCGACATCAAAGGAGGTTTATTGTTTGTAGATGCTAACAGCGTATGTGTAGGAATTCGGACTGAGAAATATGAAGAAAGTTTTCAAGTACATCTGAAGAAGCTACGCTGCATTATGTAGCTTCGTTGAGGAATCGACAATGAAATCAAAGAAATCTTTGGTATTTTTAATCTTCCCAAAACTAAATATTGATTAAAAGGGATCGTATGCCAAAAGTTGTGTGACACTGGAATTTATTTTTCTGCTGCTAAGTACTTTAAAATTACTGAATTAACTATAATAAATGTAATTTACTGTACAAAGCAAATATTTTCACTTATTTTACATTTTATATTAGAAGTCAAATTTCAATATTGTTGAGTAAAAATTTGAAATAATTTTAGAACGTGTAATGATTAAATGTTTTTTCACGGTTTGACTGCAGCAAATGTGGAATGAAGATTTGATTTGAATCCAAATTTAGAATTTTATTCAATGCCATTCGCGATTTCGTAAAAGAAAATTAAATATTTCAAGCTTTATTCATTACTAGGGTAAGGTGGGGTAAAATGGTTATAAAAATCACTGTTTTTTTAATGTTCAGCTAAAATTTTCGTGTAAATGTTCAGCAATTCAATTATTTTTTTTTTTTTTTTTTTTTTTTTTTTTTTTTTTTTTGCATTGCAAATGTTGGGAATAAGAATACATTATTTTTAATTATTATGCTACATAAATGTTTTTCTGAGAAAACACTTTTATAAGTATATGTTTACTCTACCCATTTTACACCACGCAGGTGCTAGTTTCAGCCCTCGTGTTGCTGACGGTGCCAGATAATCTGAAAATAACCAACCAAAAAATGTATGGTCAAAAAACAATATTAGAATAGATTTATTTTCAAATAATCTGGTTGCGTATGTATAAATATACGTAAAAAGTGTCAAAGTAAAATATTGTATACATAAGGAAAAGAAAACAGCTATAGATATTTTATAAAACTCGGTGTTTTTACATAGCTTTAATAATCGCACTGTTCTATGTTTCACGTAATTTTTAAGATAAGATTTTGTAGTCATTGATTCATTAAATAACAGGAAATATGTGCTGAATAAATTTCAGTATTTTTTCCCCCATTGAAATGTTTTGAAAATCTCAAAATGAGTCTCTAATCTTCAACTTAATCAAAATTTTCATTATTTTGTGGTGTTAGGTGAAGCAAATATGCTGTTTTTAATCAAATATTTTCCACTTATCATAAATTATTTCTAGAAGGATTCTTTTACGAAAATCCCTTTTTTTCCCTACATACCAAAGCAAAATTGATAAATTATATACCAATTTAAAAGCTAACACCTCCAGTTTTGATGAATAGTGAATTAAAGTAAGCTCAATTGTTTGATCCACTGTATAATATTTCTCACCAGATCTGCCATCTACACGAGACGTGCCGAGTTCTGCTTTCTAAATCACACGGTTCACACATCGTTGTAGCGTAATCAATAAACTTAAGTAAGCTTGCCCCATTTCTACAAAAATAATTCTTCAAAAAAGTCTTATACGGCTCACTGATCCCACTTGTATTTAATTCTTCTTATTAAAAACTATTATGAACCTCCCTTTCCGTAAATATCACTGAATAAACATCCCCCCTTCAGTTCCGCTCGGCAATCTCCGGACGCATCTATAAATAGCCGAATCGCTCCGTTCGGCTCGTCTCGGCATCCACCGGTTGGAATGCGCGTTAAAAATAGAGGAATCAATGATTCCTGGGGTATCCTTCGCCAGGTAGATCGGCCTTCTTTCGATCTTTAACCTTTCGGGTGAAATACATTTCTTCAGCGCTTACTTACTGCAAGCAACCTCGAATTCTTCATTCTTGGAATTCGATGGATGTTTTCAGATTATCTGGCACCGTCCGCAACACTTGGGCTATAATGCATCGAAACATTCGTCATTAGAAAAGCCAATATACATTTACAAACACCCATGCCTAACACGGGACTCGAACCCGCAACCTCGCGGTCTAGAAGCTAGCACGCTATCCACTAAACCGTTTGGTCGGCATTCTTGGAATTCATTTATCATCATCGTGGGGGGATTTGGTCTGATTTTTAGTATTTATGTGAATCAGCTTAAGGTCGATTTTCACGTCATCAGTTGGCGTTCCAGTAATTAGATTCCAGATGGTTAGTTTGAACGCTCAACGGACTGCAATTTTTGGACCCCATCGAACATCATTCTGAATTTTTTATAGAAATTGGAGAAAAGTGAGTAGATTTCGAATCCACTGGTCTGCCGTGGCAAAAATGGCCGAAACTGGTCAATAATCGACTTGGAATGAGTTGAACTAAAATATGATTGCCAAATGTGTCATAACTTACCAAAAATAGAACAAACTTATTCGTCTGGCAACCCACTTCATTTTGATTTTCAATGAGAAAAAGCGCAAACGATTTCTGATCTTTGGCTCGGAAAACTTGTATCTTTTAAAAGTAAGCCAAATTGGCGACATCAGTTACGTCATAAGTGACGTAATATTGTTTGCCAACTTGGCTCCCTTTTAATAAATGCAAGTAGACTGTCGCCAGATATCTGAATCGTCTGCAACCTTTTTAATTGAAAATTAAAGAGTGAGGGTTACCAAATAAAAAATAAAAATGCTCATTATTTGGCAAGTTATGGCGCATTTGGCAATTGGATTTAGTTCAACTTATTAAAAGTCGATTTTTGACCAGTTTCGGCCATTTTTGCCGCGGCAGACCAGTGGATTCGTAATCTCCTCACTTTTCTCTAATTTCTATAAAAAAAATTCAGAATGATGATCGATGGGGTCCAAAAATTGCAGTCGTCTCTCAGTCTATTATACACAGTAACAGCTAATCAGGCGGGGACCTACAGCTTAACGTGGATTAACATCCATCCGGGATTCTAACCCGGCACCTTTGGCATGCGAAGCCAGACCACTAATCCCACAGCCATCATGTGGGCTCATTAGATTCCAGCTACTAGCACCATGTAAACATATTCCAGTCAATAGAGATGTGGTTGCCGGTAGCTGGCAGCTCCTGTTGCACAAGCTTTTTTTTTTATTTGCTGGCACTCAACTCCCACATCCAATCAACTGTGCGTTCCAGTGACTACCGACAGACGATGTAATGCTTGTTTAGTCTTTAACTAGTCTAAACTTTCCAGCTTAAACCAAGAAAATAAAACGGCCTATTACTTAAATAACTGGACAAGCAATCAAAGACTTAAGAAGCACAGTCCTTTCAGCCAAGTTAAATCACAGAAGTTAATGGCAGATAATGTAGAGCCCCACTGTCTTAATACTAATTTGAACACTTACGATGGACTCTCCAATGTTGATTTTATTTATTGCCTTCCCACCACTCTTAATAAGAATGAATGTTGTCCGGAATTTCTTAGGCAATTGACATTGGAAATTATTAATCAAATTCCTTCAATTGACATCAAAATCTATACAGATGGCAGCAAAATAGATATACAGGCAGGCAGTGGAATTTATATAGAAACGCCCGTAGAGAAACATTCTATTAAACAACGTAATCCAGATTTCTGCTCTGTCTTTCGAAGCGAATTAATAGCAATTGACCTGGGTTTAGAGAATATCTTTGGCGAGGTCAACTACGGAGACTTATGGATTCTATCCGATAGCCGAAGTTCCATTCAACACCTCAAAAACTGGGCCCTCGTGGGAGACAAAACCAGTCTATCCATAATACGCAAAGTCAAGAGCATATCCCGACTGCACAAAGTGCACTTTCAGTGGATCCCGTCACATGTAGACATCCACGGAAATGAATTGGCTGACACTCTTGCTAAGGAGGGACTAGAACAGCCTGTCCTCTCTACTCAAGAACTCACATATCAAGAGTTATACTCAAAGAAAATAGCTCAAAATAAAGCGGCATATACCTCCGTCTCACGAATGGTATAAAGCCAAAAAGCCAGGACACTCCCTATCTCTTCCTTGTGATAGGCACACCAATACCCGTCTGTCCCGACTTGCTAGTGGTCACCTTAAAGGCCTCACATATTCCGGGGGAAGCAAAAATTTTCCTCTTTGCCCTAAATGCCAAAAAGAACAGGCATCACCTCAGCACATTTTGGACTGCCTTGGACTGGACTGGGAGGACATTTATAACTGTCCACAACTAGTGTCAGACTTCATTAATGTCAATGGCTTCACTGATATTGTCTGACTTCGTCAGACAAAAGGGAGATTAGAAACAACAACATGCTTGTTTAGTAGTTAGCTGGATTGTTCCAGTTGCCGGAACTGAGTAAACGTAAAGCTGGCATTCCAATCAACACGTGGAAGTGATCTTCCAAACAACTTAGAGGATATTTTTGGCTATGTAGTACTGAAAATATCTCCAAATTAGCATGTTTTCATTCCTATCTCTTAACCACTTACCTGTATAGTTTAGGTGGAGAAATTTTAATTTCTCTTTAGACGAGCAATATTTACAATACATGTTGTTACACAAATTTTCTGTTTATAATGGACATTTCCCGCATTTTTAAAAAAACGAGTGAAATTAGTTTATATTTATGAATAATTTCTATCTGATTCCAAATATTCGAAACAAAGTTCTTACCAAAAATTAGTTATTTAAGTATTAAGAAAAGAAAATGCCCCAAAACCGAGCCAAAACCAGTCCGATCAAAACACTCTACTATATTTGTGACATCAAAACTTCCTTCTGTTTCTATGGTTATCGGATTATCGTGAGGTTTCTGCCAAATAACTTAGCGTTGGTTTGGTAAACTATATTTGCAACATTCCGTACAGGTTGGCGCGATTTGCGAAAAACTTGCAAAACTGGTTTCCGCTGCAGCGTTTCAAGTCAAGGTGTTTGAGAACAAGTGACGTCACATTCAATTCGCGGCGAATGAATCGTTTTCGAGCCAAAGTCTTACAGGGAAACTTTGATTGCAAATTTTTAAAAAGAAGAAGAAAAGAAAAATGAAAGATGCATTAAGCAGAAATGTTTGTGCTTAAGGCCATTTCGAAACATTTAGAATTGAATAAAAAAAAAAAAGTGCGGAAATTGTCGTAAATAGTGACTCTTTGTTTTAAAGTTATATATTATTTTAATTTGTTAACAGTGATAATACAGGTTAGAAAAAAGTGGCAACATCTAAATCTAACCAAAAAATTTTGAGGCGTTTCCATCACTCGATTGGGTGACTGAATTTTGCTAGAAACTTCTGCCACGAGACTATAAAAAGAGGCGACGGATGGAATCGAGATATCAGCTGAATTTCGGATGTTTTTTTTTGAAAGATGCAGCTGAATTATCGCTTTATCCGAAGTTGTATGTTTCGAAGCTTGTGTTGGTTGGTTGTTTTCAGATTATCTGTGGTCGTCAGCAACACGAGGGCTATAATGCTCCGAAACATTCGTCATTCGGCAAGCCAACATACATTTACAAACACCCATGCCTAACACGGGACTCGCAACTTCGCGGTCTAGAAGCTAGCACGCTAACCACTATACCGTTTGGTCGGCCGAAGCTTGTGTTGAAGATGAATAATGAGTTTACGGTTGTGGGAAAATTTTGCGAACCTTTTGAAACAAGAATAAATTATAGTTTTTATTTGGTAAAAACTGCGTCGTCGTTTCTTCTGAGGAAAATTCAAGCAATAAAACTTTTCACTTTCTAACCTCATGGCTCAATGGCAAAATTATTGGTTTGGTTTGTGCGCTCAACGACCTATACTTGTGCACAATAACGGCTAATCAGGCCGGGACCTACAGCTTAACGTGGTTTCCGAACCACAACACGAATATCCATGCCTAATCCGGGATTTGAACCCGGTATCTTTGGCATGCGAAGCCTGAGCGCTAATCAGGTGGGAGGCAAAATTATTAACTAGCCATGAAAGAAGTCTCTTGTTTAATTCTCAACATGAGTGCTCTGAAATTTCTGGTTTTAAAAGTGAGTAGACGGTGATTGTGAAAAATTGCAAATCTCTTGTTTCTGATAGAGATTCCTTGTGGTTTTTACCAGGTTTCCCTGCCATTCGAGACGTAAATAGGAGGTATTTTTCATTGAAAGACCTCCCGGAAGGCGTGCTCCTTTCAAAATAGTCTCAATACTACAAATCGTGAAAAAAAAATATTGTACTCATGCTTTAAGCAGATAATGGGCAAAAAAATGTATCGTACAATTTGGTGGCTTCATTTCGGAAATTGATTTTTGAAAAATATAAAAGATTTTATCGCATAATAGAAACATTGAGTTGAAGAGAAATTTATGTGGTTTAATCTATGTAGAATGGCATACTGGTTGGTTGGTTGGTTTCAGATTATCTGGCGCCGTCAGCAACACGAAGACTATAATGCACCGAAAATTCGTCATTAGACAAGCCAACATACATTTACAAACACCCATGCCTAACACGGGACTCGAACCCGCAACCTCGTGGTCTAGAAAATGATATACTGGGGATACATTTGTATGTTTTTCGAGTAGATAACGACCTAGTGATAACATGTCAAAAAAAAAAATATCAACTTGAAATTGGCCATACAATTGAGTACTGCTTATGCCTTATACGATTGATAAGTGTTCGTACGATTGATAAATATTGGTACATTTGAAAAAGTATTAAAAAGTATTTGTAAAATTAAAAGGTTGGTTGGTTGGTTGGTTGGTTGGTTGGTTGGTTGGTTGGTTGGTTGGTTGGTTGGTTGGTTGGTTGGTTGGTTGGTGCGCTCAACTACCTATTTTTATGCTTTTTGTGCACAATGACGATTAATAAGGCCGGGATCTACAGTTTAACGTTGATTCCACACCACAACGAACATACATGCCTAACCCGGGGTTCGAACCCGGCACCTATTGGCTTGCGAGGAAAGAGCGCTAATCACAAAGCCATCAGATGGGCTACAATTAAAAAGTATTTGTAGTGTTGAAAAGCATTTATACAATCGATAAGATTCATATAATTGATAAGTATTTGTACAATTAATAAATATTTGAGTAATTCATAAGTATTTATTCAATCGATAAGCATTTATACGATTGATAAGTATTTGCGAAACCGACAAGTATTTGGACAGGTAAAAAAATATTCATCGAATCAAAAATATTTTTTCAATTTTCAAGTCCTTTTAAAACTGGGAAACATTCATTCTACTGTGTTTCTACAAATTGCATTTCTGCACGTGCAAGCTAAAGTAAAAAAAACAATGTTTGGTACCGAATCAATAAAGAAGCAGAATTTCGGGTGCGATGGCTTTTTAGAACTTTTTCAAGCACCCCAAAGAAATTGAAGAATGCCACTCACTTCCACTTTTACTTGCACAATCACAATTCTACCCGTTGCCAATCTCACTTTCAAGCGGCTTTAAAATTTTAGTCTTCGCGTAAAAGAAGTCCCTCAAAATAGTTTCCTTATCTCGGAATTTCGCCGTATTCTTTCCAAACCACAATTCGAAAAAAAAAAAAAAATAGAAAATGCGCTCTTAGAATAAAGTTAAGTCCGAGATTTCCTTCGTTAAAGTTTAGAATTATATACGGATTTTCGAGTTTTATTATTGCCAGGGCAACAAATTTCGGAGTCTAAACAATGTTTTCTTTTTTAGAATTTGAAAGGAGACTGCCGTTTATTCAACCACGGGTTTAAAATAATAAAAACGCGGTATATCTTACGAAATGGGTTTTTGTTACCAAGAGTAAAATAAAATCCCAATAGTAAAAGTCAAACTAGAATAATAAAAAAAAGAGCTTATTTTACAAAGGTATAACATGTATCATTAAAATTTGAGGTTTTCAGTTTTAGCTTTTGAACTGAATTAAAGTAATGATAATATTTTACAAAGGATAAGTTTGTCTGTCCGTGTGTGGTCAATATTCATAGAGAAAACTACAAGTGCTTCGGATACGTACGATATGTCAAATTGAAGGTCTCTATACAAGTTCCTCCATCAAATTTCAATTAGAAGTTTTTATTGAAAATTGCGTCAGGCAGTCTATTTGTAATTTCAGAACCCTAAGCAATAAAAGATACAAAAATGTATCATAGATCAGTTGGCACTCTTCTGTTAGATGGTTACCAGTTGGCGAAGTTCATGCCAAGGCAGTTGACTCAGTCGTCGCCAAGTAGTTGGCGTAATTGTCAAACAAGTTCAAATATGCATGTGTTTAAAGGACACTTAAATGTATCGCGAGGCCTAAAGATTTACTGTTTTTTTTTTTTATAGGAATTGTAAATGGTTTGAAAGTTGTTAGTTTGAATAAGTTATCGCGGCAATTTGGCGATTTTTATATGGTACCCGTCCAACTGAAGAGTAATGATCATTTTGAAGGTCTAAATAAATTACTGCGATTACTTAAATTCAATTAGGATTTTCAACCGGGAATGATTTAAAATAAAATAGACTGAGAGGCGACTACTATTTTTGGACCCCATCGAACATCATTCTGAATTTTTTATAGAAACTGGAAAAAAAAGTTAGTAGATTACGAATCCATTGGTCTGCCGTGGCAAAAATGGCCGAAACTGGTCATAAATCGACTTTTAATAAGTTGAACTAAATCCAATTGCCAAATGCGCCATAACTTGGCAAATAATGAACTTTTTTTTTATTTGGTAACCCTCACTCTTTAATTTTCAATTAAGAAGGTTGCAGACGATTCGGATATCTGGCGACGGCCTACTTGCATCTATTAAAAGGAAGCCAAGTTGGAAATAAACATTACGTCACTGATAACGTAACTAATGTTGCCAATTTGGTTTACTTTTAAAAGATACAAGTTTTCCGAGCTAGAGATCAGAAATCGTTAGCGCTTTTTCTCATCGAAAATCAAAATACAGTGGGTTGCCAGACGAAAAAGTTTGTTCTCTCTTTGGGAAGTTATGACATATTTGGCAATCAGATTTTAGTTCAACTCCTTCCAAGTTTATTTTTGATGAGTTGCGGCCATTTTTGCCACGGCAGACCAATGGATTCCTAATCTACTCACTTTTCTCCAATTTCTATAAAAAAAAAATTCGGAATGATGTTCGATGGGGTCCAAAAACTGCAGTCGCCTTTCGGACTAATAGTAATTCTATAGTAGGTTCACCTCTCAGCAACAGATAACGATATTGGATTAGACATTGCATATTCAGTACCGTTAGTCGCCAATTCACCATTTTCCCGACCTTTTTGTGTATTAAAAAAATCCTATTTCTTTTTATTCGTAGCCAACCTTAACTGAGGGTGTTCAGTCATTAAATGTTGCCAAATTTTATATGAATGATATTTGTACCTTTTCTGGAGTAAGGGGAATATCTGCAGAAGCGCTCTTCTGGTAACAGCTACGGTTACAGTTTATTTTGTTTAGAAACCTAGGGTAACAAATCAGTTTATTGATATTAATAAATTTTAATACTATATTTATAAACTGGTATAAGTATAAATGATGTTCACCATTTCAAGTGGCAGGTGTGTCCAAGTCAAGAAAGAAATTATCGCCATGGCGAATTCATGAATTTATTAGTCTAAGAGACAACGAGAGCGATGCAGGGACTTTTATCTAGGTAAAATATAGTGCCAAGACAAATGTGAATCTTACCATTTAATACGTCGTCAGGATAACACATCTGCAAAAGATATGGCGTGACCTGGAAACCAGTTTAAGCTGGATTCAACTGATAGAATCCAGCCAAATCTTTGGAATACCTCAATCGAAGTCGGAATGAGACCAAAAACACTAGAAATGTGTTATATAATACAAAAAGTAGATTGCCTATGGGAAATACATTATATTTAATCAAACTTAAAACTAAGTTGTGTAACTAAGGGCTACTCACTCTCAATTATTAATTTTAAGTTTGAATTAATTTGTAAAATTTATAAAATTCTTATATCTTTGTATCCAAGAGGTTTAAAGTATCGTATCGTACTTTTTATATTCTTCGGTTTTAAAATAGTTTTACTTGCCTTATTCCCTATAGGTTTGAATTTTAAACATTGAAAAAATATTATTAAATATAAATAAACTAATCATTTGAAATTAAATAAATATTTCTCATTTTTAGATTTGTTTTTATGTAATGTAGCTCCTTTTTTGTTTCCCAGAAAAAAATATTCTTTAAGAAATAGTATTTCTAATTGCCTACTTTATGTGACCTGGTAAATTAACTTCAAATTTTTCAATGGTTTGAGGCACCTTTCAATGTAGAAAAGGGAATTCAATGTGACAATCATGGATTTGATTTAATAAGTGTCAGCATCCTTTTCTTTTTTAGCTATTTGTTATTTAAATGAAACTTCAAATGCCAAACAAGTGTTGTTCTCTTGATATGATAACTGTATGGTTAGCACTCTAACCTCGCATGCCAAAGGTGTCGGGCTTGAATCCCGGATTAGATATGGATACTCGTTGTAGTTCGGAATTCACGTTAAGCTAGATTGGCCGTCATTGTGCATAAAAATGGGTCGTTCAGCGTACAAACCAACTTAAAGTGCTTTTATTGGAAATACGGGAAACGTTATATTTCCCAATTATTCACGTTCTTCTCCGATTGATAGCCTGAACAGTAAAGATTCGTAACTTATAAGCTAAACGTTGGTTACAGAAATACAGTCAAGCGCCGTTAACGTGAACTTGGTTGAAATGTTTCGTGTTAACCATCTAAAAGCCTTTTTCAGCTAATTCATGGAAATTTAAAATGCCAGCCATATGTGTATTTAATGCTGCTGTTTTTAGTACATTTACATAGCAAGGCTTATATTTAATACAATAGTTTAACAAGATATACATTAGGAACAAACACAAACTAGGGGTGTGAAACATCGCACAACTTTCAATTATACTATAATACTGACGTGGATTTGTCATTTACCATTTTTATATTTTCATCGTTCATTTAGAAAAAATGGCCAGATTGACGATATTTTTTGCAATAATTCTTATAAAGGTCTTTAAAAAAAAAAATCGCCAAAATTGGGATTTTGGCGATATACTTTTCGATAATTCTTATATTATCCTTTCTTATAAGTGAAACTGAGAAGAGGAGAAAAACTATAGTTGATATGTTCAAGCAAAGAGAACTCTGCGTTGAAGGCATTCATTTTTCAACTTTTTACGCCATTAAAGCATTTTTACGGGGTTGGGATGTTTAGAACACCTTAAGTATAAATTACCACAGCGATTTTGATCAAAATCGTTAGAGCCGTTTTTTAGCCAATCATTAAAAAACATTATTTTCCAATAGCAGCTACCTTTTGCGCTTGCGCGATTTTGACAAAAAATTTAATGATAAGTCCTTGTGCCATCACCAACCCACACACCAAATTTTAACATCGTAGATCAATTTGTTCTGGAGTTATGCTGACCACGTACACACATACATATAGACGAAAAATTTTTCTAGATCATTTGTTTAGATCAGGATGTTCCAAAACGTGGGGAAAAGCAAAAAAATATCGTTTTTTTTTTTTTTTTTTTTTTTTTTTTTTGACCGAATACTATACTTTTATTACCCTGTGTATATATATGGGTAATTGAAAGTATAAAGTCAATGTATTTACCAGGAATTTACTATTTAAAGAAGTCTGCTATTGATTTTTGCTTTAAATTTTTAATAAAATATTTTTTTAAAAATGTTTTTACCTCTTCTAAACTATTTTAAATACATGAAGCATTGTCCTTATGCGTTAGAAAACGTTGCAATGTTTCATTTATGAAAAAAAAAAATAGCAGTTTCAAACGCAAATTTTTTCCATCTTAAACGGGATTTCTTTTTGTGAGACTTCGTGTTAAACAAATAAATTAACATTAAGTTTCAGCTTCATCGTAAGGAGAACTTCTTTTACTTCGTGTTAAACGGGATTTTGTGTTAAGCAATTTCGCGTTAAAGAGATTCTATTGTACTTTTGCTTTTGGGTTGTTGAAAATAAAAATGAAAACAAAACAGTAGTCTTAATTATTCTATAATTGATTTTGTAAACAGTGATACAGCTGTAAAATCGAAATCGCTTACTCTTTTCGTTGGCATATAATCAGATTAACAATATCCTAACAAAAAAAAATACCTATTTACAAAAGGACGTTGGCCCGCTATACGAAACAAAAATAAAACAGCGTTCAACAAAACAACTCCAAAGAGAAAGAGAGAGATAAAAAAAAAAAAAAAAAAGGCCAATTGCAGTCCAAGCCGCAATCTCCCAAGAGATGAGATTTTGGTCATAGAAAGACGTTTCAGCCGAATCTCTCAAAAGATTCTTCCGCCACTGACCCCTCCCCGCCCCTGCCAAATAAAGGGGGGAAAGGATAAAGAAAAACACAAGCGCAAACATAAAAGAAGAAGCGAAAGAATATCAAGAAAGTAGAAGGAATTTTCTTTTCATAACCGCCTCAATCAAAGATCCATCACGGCCCTGCGGTCTATTTCTTTGTCGAGTCGCTTCGTTAGGGTTATCGCTCTCCTTTCGTCGCCAAATCACGCCAACGAGATCGCCAAAGTCTTTTTGCAGACGATAATTCAGTATTTAGGCGATAACAAAGGGGAAATATTTAAGTACCGAAATAAAGAGGCGCTAGAAGATAACATAACACATCAAAAGAAAGGTCATACTTAAATAAATGTATTAACTTTATTGACAATAATTTTTCACTAGTTCTGTATTTTGGAGTAGACTTCTGCCCCTTCATCACAATGAAAATCCCTATTTCGAATCTTCTTTTTTTACCTCTTTGTGGGGCATTTTTCTGCCTCTGTCTGAAGCAGTCCTTAACCTCATCACCTCTTTAATCACCCTAAATCCAACACTCGAAAGGTTACTATCCCATCACTTATAAACTATTATGGTATTAATATCAGTGTGATTCGTTACAGAAAAATCGATAGATGTAAGTTAAAACCTTTTATATACTAATGGGACTTATAAATCCCGTCAGTTTCCTCATGATACTGTATTAAGTTACACGTTTTGAGATCTATTGGGTCTTTGAAATCCAGTTCTGTGAAGTTTGCTCTTCAATTGTTCGTTGGCAGCACAAACTTACTTCTCTATAGAAGATTACTAGAGACAAGTATATAAGACAATGTAAGACCAAGATTGATGCCAAGAAAATTGAAGAAATAATCGTCCATATTTTTGGATATAAAGAGAAATAAGCTTGAGCTGCCATCCAACACTTTAAGGACGAACTTTATATAAATGGTTTGGAAAATTCAAATTAATACCTGTACCGTCAGTAAATAAAGAGTTAAACTTGTTCCTAGATTTTGACTGTCTCGAGTCACTAAGAAATATTTTAAAGAAAGCAAATGCATTTCCAGATTGATGTTTAAAAAAATTTAATTTGTTTGAAGTTAATTAGCATGATATTTGTCTTCGATGTCTAAAAATAAAAAGGCTTTTTGAAGAATTTTAAACTAAATGTCGATTTTTTGGAAGGAGGAATCACCAAGTTGATGTTCAAGAAATTAATTTGTTAGTTAATGAATACTGCTCTTCCTTTTTAAAAAAATAGCAGACGATTCTAAGAAATACATCGTTATTCTTAGCATGTTATTTTGGTATGGGTTTTCATTACTGGGTTTATTTTATATGGTCCAGAACGTAAAAAAAAAAATCCGAACGGTTCTAATTATCGTAGAAATATCTAGTTATCGTAAGAATTTCAACACAAACCCCTTTTTTTTACGCTTTCATTCGTTTTAGAATACTTCGTTTACCCTAGATACCAAATTTCAGTTCATTGTGTTGAGAGACACGTCACTTATGAGCAAAAATGTTTTGGCCGATCTTGAGGGCAAATTTCTTTAAAGCGGAGAAGAAACAAACGTTTAAGACGTAATCTATTACACGGTCCCTTAAAGTAAGTTTTTTTTTTTTTTACATTTTTGTTAACATGTTGAGGACCAATAGTCAAAATAGAATGAAAAAAATTCTGGTGGGGTTTATAAACTATCGTTTGAAACAAAAATTGTTAAAATGTATATTAACTTTTTAAGAATTTATAACTAAAAAAAAAATTATTTTTACCATTAATTAGCCATTTTTTTAATCTCATTTAAATTACTAAACGCTCATTAGGAAATTTGGTATTTAGAAGGGTATTTTTTGGATTCTAAATCTAAGTATGATAAAATATTATGGGGTTACCATCGAACTTTTTAAAGTTTTGCTTAGTTTTAATATGTATATGATCCTTCATGATAAAAAAAAAATATTTACGATTAATAAACACCTTCCACGATTTATAACCCTACTTGACTTATTATTTCATCAATTGGAATACAAAATATAGCCACTGATCTTTTTTTTTCCGTATTGTATCATAGCGTTATTTTATGTAGAGATGAGATTTGCAACAGGTTCAATGTTCCATCGGGGAGGTGAGTTTAAATTGATACGATTCGGAAACATTAGTTATGTCAGAGTTTTACATTTAGTGTTCCTATCATGTCCCCTCTCCCCTACGTTATCAGACATAGTATTTTTAAAACTACGCTGTTGTTTTTCCCGCAACTATAATTCGACATAGTGCCTTTCTTAGTACTTTTTAATTAGCTGGAAGTCTTAGGTTTTTAAATACTATTGATATTTCAATGGGTAAAAATATTATTACATGTGCTATGTACAAAATACCCTTGTGAAAAATTGCCTGCCTAAGAATTTTAAGTCCGATGTCTGGAAATACTGCCTCCCCTGCTGAAAATGGTATACAATGAAAACTAACTACAGAGTCAATAAAACAAGTGATACATAGAACTCTATGTGTAGTTGTTTTCAGATTATCTGGCGCCGTCAGCAACACGAGGGCTATAATGCGACGAAACATTCGTCATTAGACAAGCCAACGTACGTTTACAAACACCCATGCCTAACACGGGACTCGAACCCGCAACCTCGTGGTCTAGAAGCTAGCACGCTAACCACTATACCGTTTGGTCGGCTAGAACTCTATGTGATAGATAAAAAGGAATGAAATTGGAAAAACCTGTCTCGCTTTTTATATCCTTTATATTAACATCGATTCTGTTTATTTGTGGCGAGCATGATCTTCTGATGTTAAATTAAACCACTTGCCGTTATTCGATGGATCTGAAACTTGACAGATAGGCTCGTTATCAATGACAGTGCATTCTATTAAGCTAAGGAGGGAAGCAATTTTAAACAATGGCTTGGAATGGAAGTTTCCTTCGTACAAGAAATGGAAGTTCGTACTCTGGAATCTGGATCTGAATTCAAAATCGCTTAGTAAGTTAAAATTGCATTTAAAAGCAGGCAATGCATATAAATGATTAATGATAAATACTTTGTTTTTATGATTACTTTTTAGGAAAGGAAAAAAAAAAAAATATTTTCTAATATTCTACAAGGTTACAAATGTATATTTAAATTCCGTTTGTCGATAAAAAAAAGTTTTTGTTAGGTATTCCAATTAAACTGTTTTTAAAGTAACTCACATGCACGTTCATTGCCTTCAATAAAGAATTGTTTGGTGATACGGAATTCGCCAACTGTCGCCAAGTTGTGCGATTTTGAGGAGAAATCAGTCCGGTTGTATTTTTGGCAACGGAATGGCTTTGTCCACCAGAGTTTAATTAATCGAAGTTGACAAATAATTGATGTCGCCATGTCAGAACCGGTCTGTGAATCTGTAACCACAAAAGCAGAGAGTAGTCACTGATGAAAATATGATCGTGTTTTATGTCCCTACCTTTTGCAATTTGGTAGCTGTTCACTTTGAAATTAGAAAGTTGTTATTGTAACAACCTGCAACAACCTTCAAATCTATGTTGAAAAGAGCAGTCCCCAACCGACTTATTCTTACACTTTCCATTAAACCAGATGGTTGGAATTTGGCAAAGGTGTTCTTTATAAGCTTTTTAGGAAAATTAAGTATGTCTTGTTACGATAGCTTGCCATTAAGGGTGTAAAAT